>CM077825.1:22902411-23262189 GCA_039720395.1 Liquidambar formosana | reverse complement strand
AGGGGACACCAGTCCATGGGCGGGGTCGAATCTGTAAGAAGAAAAGTCAGAAAATTGCAAGGAAATTAAGGTACTTGGTTAGAGAATTTTAAAGGATTATACCTTATTCAAGGGCGCAGTGTCCAGGAATTCGCGTATACGGTCATACCCCGAGATGGGACGACCATCATCGCCGGTGAAGTCGATGTAGCGGCGGGCCCAAAGCTGTGTTAAAAAAAAAAAAAAAAAGAGAAAAAAAAAATGGAAATGGTGACGGGCATCGAAATATAATATGGAAGCAAAGGACAAACAAAGCAATGAAAGAAAGCTTACCGCCCATAATCGCCAACATCCCGTGATGGAAGAGATCTGGTCCCTACTCAACGAATCCATGGAGGTATACAAATAAGACAGGACTGCCTGACCCCAAGCAAACTGACTGCAGGTCTCCAGATCCTCCAAAGCTACTAGCCAGACAGTGGTCATAGACTGGGCAGAGTTTGGGAATAGAAAAGCACCAATCAAGTACAGGATGAAACTCCGCGCCATGATCTGTTGCTCCCGGGTAGTCCCCTGAGGTCCATACTGAAAGGCCTCCGCCACATCAGTATAATGACAATGGCCCGATGTGAAGCTCGTCCCTATCACCCGATGATGAAACTGGGCGATCTCCTCCCCGGAAGGATATGAGGATGGAATGGAGGAGCCAATCACCCTCAGCCCGGTCAATCTGAAGACGTCGTAAGGGGTGATGGTTAGCTCTCTACCAGCGATGTGCATGGTGTGGGTAGAGTCCCACCATCTCTCAGCGATGCAGTAGCAAAGGGATTTGCTCCCGTCATGTGTCAGGAGATCCACGACTGAGCCAAAGCCGGCCTGAATGACGTACCCCTTGGTGTTGTCATTCAACCGCTTCCACCAAGCCCAGGCAGTGGAAGCATTCCCTCGAGTGGAGAGATCGCGACGCGCCTGCCAAGAGCCAAACAGGTACAAAGAGAGCGTACCTCGCCCACCCGACAACGCCGGGACAAGTGCTCCGCTGGACGAAAGGTAGGGGTGATGACCTCGCCAGAATGGATGGTAGGCAGCCACCTTTTGTTGACAGAATCATCCCCTTGGGAGTGAGAAGACCCATGCTGTCGTTGTCTCTTGGGAGCCATGAGAAGAACACAATGGGTGCAAGAAAGAGAAGTGTTTTGGAAGAAGGAGGAGTTGTAAAGAATGGGAGTGAGAAAAGACGGCTGAAAAGAATGAGAAGGAGAAAGGGTTTCAAACCCTTTATAAGTACCGCCTCGAAAGGCGTGCGAATGCTGAGGGAATAAAACCATGCGTACGCATGGAGATCCAGGCGTACGCATATTTATAATATGCGTACGCATGGTTTGACCAGGTTTGACCATGCGTACGCATGGTAGTTTTGAAACTTGAAAAGGGGGCGCGACTTTTGGGATGCTGATTCCCCATAGCATGCGTACGCATGGTATTCTACGCGTACGCATATTGAGAATATGCGTACGCATGGTTTGACCGAGGTCAAAATTTTTGACTCAAGTTTGTCTGCGGAAAACTTGATTTGCCTTGAGAGGGCCCGTCCCTGATTTTTGGAAGGAATTGCTGCGGAATTTCGACATTGATGCCTGAGACTTGCTGCGGGAGTCTCGCTTTGCCTTGATTGGGCAGGCTTATAATTGGTTGACTGGGATGCTGCGGGACCAGTCAAACCTTGATGGAATATTTAACTAGAATTGCTGCGGGGTTCTAGCATGTCTTAGAATTTGTTGAAGAAATCTTCCCTAGGATTGATTTAACTTTGATAAACGCGAACTACGTGAGGGTCTGATCTCTGCTGAGTACGTAGGCAGCTGGATGCGTCCGGCACGACCCAATGTATTGCTTGATTGCATACATAAGGACGAGGTATTCGTCACACTTTGGGGATTTTCTGCGGAAATCCCACTTTGATCATTGCGAACTACGAAAGGGTCTAATCTCTACTGAGTACGTAGGAAGCTGGATGCGTCTAGCACGACCCGACACATTGCATGAGTGCCTGTGATTTGCATGTGGACAAAATGTTCGTCTAGAGATTTTCTTTCGAATCCTCCCCACGAAGTGGCGAGAATTCGAAAGAGGGGCAACTGTAGACACCCCATTTTGTCCCTACATTTGATGATGATTTCCCGATGATGAGGTCCACAATGTTTGCCGTCTACTCGGGTCTCTTTCTACGCGCAAAGCAAGCAAATGGGGATTCAAACGATTAAATTAGACAGCCGAGGAGTGTGGTGCGTACGCATATTTATAATATGCGTACGCATGGTGGTTTCATGCGTACGCATGAATAGCCATGCGTACGCATAAAATAATATGCGTACGCATGAGATTCTATTTTCCTCATCTGAATGATGCCTGCCTTCCACTTCGACCGAAAGTGTTGTCGGGGGGAATGATTTGGCCTTGAATTGGCCCGACCAGTGAACAAGGGGAGCGTGGGGGGGTCAAAGAGGATGGGGTTTGAGGTCATGCATGACGACCTCGCTCGGGTGATTTCTCCTATAAATAGCAGAGCTCTTGGGAGCTCAGGGGACAGAGGGAGAAGGCAGAAACAGGGGAGGTCAGTGAGAGAAAATAGATAGAGAAATAAAGAGAAGCTGCATTTTGAGTAACTGCTAGTTATTTTGAGGGTGAGAGAAATATGGGAAAGGTGAGAGAAATAAACTGAGAGAAAAGAGAGGAAAATATAACAGAGAGTTAGACCAGTGAGACTGGGAAAAGCTTGTTTTGCGCAACAGGGGAGACGCTGCCGGGTTGACGGTGGACCTGAGGGAAAGATTTAATTTCAATTTGCTTTATTTTTAAGAGGTACGTAATATTTATTTATTTATATAATTATGTAGGATGTTTAGAAGTTGATTTATTGTATACACTGTCCATTTTTTGCCAATAATGTTCTTCGGGAAGTCCAAATTCGCGGAGAAGATAATTTGGTGAAACCATGAGTACTCGCGAAATGTCATGCGTACGCATAAATTTATTATGCATATGCATGGTAGGTGCGTACGCATGGTGAGACCATGCGTACGCATGATAATACCATGCGTACGCATGGTAAGACCGCGAGTACTCGCGACAGTGCGCTTTTTCTTATTTTCATTCTGTTAAGGCTTCTATACTTTGTTATTAAATATTTATGCTTTGTTTATTTATTCTATGCCATTAATCTATCATTCGTGTGTGCCATTTATTTATTGTATGATTAACAGGTGATCCGGATTTTATTAAAATATTAAATATGGTCAATGAATACAAGAATGAGGGCCGGTTCATTACCGGGCATTGTTGGGTGCCTAACACCTTCCCAACATGTACCTTAGCTACGAACCCATCTCTGGTCAACAAAATTGGTCCTGGACCATTCCAGGTGGCAACTCTTATTTGCACGCTAATCCTAAATGGATTAGCACCATCAGAAAGCAGAAAGCAGGTAAATACAGGTGAACTTGGGGAAACGCGCGAGCGCGCGTGGCGGCGGTGAAAACAGGTCGGTGCGACCACAGTTAACAACTTAACACCAAGGGTGCGTTTGGTTCGCAGAATGGGAATGTGAGCAAAGGAATGTGCCATTACTTGGGAATAGGAATGTGAGATATTGAAACCCATTCCAATGTTTGGTTGGGGGGTATGGAAAGCAATATTCCCTCTACCATTCCCACTCTCATGTCTGGTAAAGTCAGGAAAGTGATGCCCAATATGGATCAAATTCCCACAATACACTCACAATGCCCATGTTTGATTTTCACATCTTCATGTCGTCACCGCTAGTAGAGGAAAAAAACAAAAATGGTTGATCTGAAAAAAAAAAATTAAACATTCCTATGTTTGATTTTCACATCTTCATGTCGTCATCGCCGGAGGAAAAAAAAAAAAAAAAAAGATGGCTGATCTAAAAAAAAACAAAAAGGAAGATGGCTGAAGTAGAGGGAAAAAAAAACAAACAAAGAAGAAGAAGAAGAAGAAGAAGAAGAAGAGGAAGAAGAGAAGATGGCTGATCTGAAAAAAATTAAACATTCCCACGTTTAATTTTCACATTGTCACATCATTACTACCGGGAAAAAAAAAAGATGGCTGATCTGGACAAAAAAAAAAAAAAAAAAAAAAACGAAGAAGAAGAAGAAGAGAAGATGGTTGATCTGAAAAAAAATTAAACATTCCCATGTTTGATTTTCACATCTTCACGCTGTCACTGCCAGATCTGAAGCACCTCTGCCTGCGAGAGGCTTCGCCTTCCTTTCTTCCTCTTCTTCCTTCTTCAGCAATACCCTAATCTCTAGCAAGGGCTAAACACAAATACGATCAGAGGGTTCAAACTCAGTGTGACCACTACAATCTCCATCGCCGGTGAGAGGCTCAGCTCTTCTTGCTGCTACTATTGTGGGGGGAGATGTGGTGAGATGAGATCTAGGGTCTGATCATGTTTTGAGGATGAAGGAGGAGGGATATGGAAGGAATAAAGATTTGTTGTGAGGAATAGTGTGAGGACCTGTTTTCTTAATAAGGATTATTACGGCTTAAAATATGATTAGCGTAGTTAATCCCTTAATTTGTTGGATAACCTTATGTAAGGGTAATCCATTTGTATGATAATGTGATATTATATGTGTTTTAATGCTTATTTTGATGAATTGAGTATCCTAAGTGAATGTTAGGCTTTATTTGCAGTTTCGGGTTAAGCTGCTGAAATTTGGCTAAGTGTTGGGGAAAAATAAGTTTTCATAAATCTTCGTTTTTAAAGATAATTTTTGGCGATAATAGAAGATTATAATATTATAAGACTTCTATGATTTTATGGGATTTTATTAGCATGTTTGGATTAGGTTCCTCACATGTTTGTTTTAGGAAAATCTATCGAGAGACAGATTTTGTACTAAAACTTGGAAATGAGATTTTAATATATTGGGAATTTGATTTTTTTTTTTATATTTTATTTGGATTCAAATAGGGGGTTATTTGCTTATTTTTATTAAATAACTTAAAGTAAAAGGAAGAATAAAAGAATGGAGAGGATTACTTAAATGTTTTTAATGAAAATAAGGCTGATGTCTGTGCTGATGAGGTGTAGTCTGACTGACTGTCAAGTTTCAGCTGACTGTGTGTTTCAAACGTCTGAAAGTGGCATTTCAGACGTCTGAAAGTGGCATTTTAGACGTCTGAAAGTTACATTCAGACGTCTGAAAATTACAGAGAGCATGTTTTCTAGAGTATAGTTTCAGACGTCTGAAACTACATTTCAGACGTCTGAAAGTTACGATCTGCAGATTTTATAACGGGTTAAATGATGCATGTGCCCCTCCCCATATGTTTTAAAACCCCTTTCACTCGACCTTAAACCCCATTTTCATGTCTCCCAACTTAGGAGAGAGGGAGAGAAAGAGGAGGAGAGAGAGAGAGTGCCGTGGGAGGTCGATGGTGACTCACCGGAGCACCGGAGCTCTGATCCGACGCCGGCAAGCATGGATCTTGCATTATTTGGCCCGATCTACATGTCTATGGCGGTAGTTTTGCATTTTTATCACGCATCATTGAGGTAGGGGCATTTTTCTCATTATAAACCTTGGATGCATGGGGGTTTTGGGTATAAATCCTGCAATTTTACATGTCTGTGGTAGTTTTTGCATAAATATCATGCATGGGGTATATATTTGCTGGGTTTTACAAATTGTGGGAAACTTAGGGTTTGATTCACATCATTTTTGTTATAAAAATGTTGTTTTTGAAATCATTCATTTGGAAATGACTTATGGGGGTTATTTATTGTGATTTTTATGAACCCACATATTATATGGTTTTCTTAGGAAATTTATATATATAAAATTTTCTAGTTTATATGGAAATTATGGAGTTATTTCATTTGGTTTTCTAAGAACAAACCTATTATGTGGTTTTTGGAAAATTTACATATAATTTTCTGAATTATGTGAGAATTATGGAATTAATAAATGAAAAGAAAAGTGATGATGATATGGTGATGAGGGCTACTGGAGATAGGATTACTGCGATCCCAAAGGAACGGGACGTCTTGCCGTGTCTTCCTATCCTTTAGTCCTGGGCTACGTGCCCGAATAGAGGTTACTGCGGTCCCAGGTAGGGATGTCTTGCTATGTTTCCTCTTGAGGTTACTGCGGTCCCAGATAGGGATGTCTTGTTGTGTTTCCTCATATTTCTGCGCGCGAGGGCCCCGTATGACATGGGGAGGATTTATCAGTTTGAAAAACTAATGTTATGGATTGCCAGATGTGGCGGATGATGATGATGATAATTGGCTTATAAAGCCGTGATATGATATCAGATAATGATGGATAATTATTTATAAAATGATGACTTTGATAACAAATAACTTGAGTTATTTATTACCTCTTTCGAAAAGGAAAAAGGGGCGTTGGTATTAAATGATTTAACTTTTGCAGTTTATTTCATTTTACCTGTGTTAGTTTTATTTACTGAAAGATTATATTGCAAACTAATCAATGGTTTTGCAGGGTTCTTGAAAAGTATATAAACTATGGTTTTTAAAACCTTGGGGTTATTTTGAGAAATATTTTCTTACTGAGCGTGTAGCTCATACCCCCACAATTTTCTTACAGGTCATGTTTTCAAAGCTAAGTTGACCTGGGTTTTGGAAGCACGTCAGCATGCTTGCATTCGTAGAGAATATTAGAGATAGGTTTTGAGCTTAGGCATGTATTAATTTTAATTTCATAGCCTATAATAATTAATTGAGTAGTGAATGTATATCTAAATGAGACCCATGTGACTACGACATAGCCCGTAGATTTCTTTGTTTTTGAAATATTGTGTGGATGGCTGGAAAAGCTTATAAATGTGTTTTCTACAGGTTTTATGACTAGTTGATAACTTGGTATGTCCTATTTACAAACAGGACCATGCCGGATTTTCTTTAAAAAAAAAATATTGTCAAAAGAATTATTTTTATTAAACATCCACCAAATTGGTTTAAAAATTGATTTTCTTACTACTTAACTAACAACCCCAATTTCGGGTCGTTACAAATAGAGAGGGGCATGCTTGGTATTAAATTTTTACTAAATGGGATTCCTGGCTGGGGGGGATTCAAACCCACCAAAAATAAGGGAATGATTTTTGGTCATTTGGTGGGAATGTGAGGAACCTGGAATGCATGCTTTCCTGGGTTAATGCAAGCCAAATAGTGGAATCCTCTCTAGATTCCACTTTCCCATTCCTAATGCCCCCCAACCAAATGCACCCCAAGGGAGCAACTATTGCAACCTCCCAAAGCTATTTCTTACCCCCACCTGATTTCCCCACCCCCCCCTTCCAATTTATATACCCACCCCTCTCAAAGACTAAAATACCCCTCCTTCTAAATAAACTCTAATCCTTCTCACCCACCCCACTCCCGACGAGGAACGGCGACGGCGGATAGCACGGGCACCCCTTCTTCCTCTTCTTTCTTTCTTTTTTTTTCTTTTTTTTTTTTTTTTTTTTCCCCTCTGCTGCTGGTCAGATCTGTGTAAGTGAGGTTTTTTTTTTTCAAAATCTCCATTTTTTCTGGCAAGGAGGTTCTTCCCCTTCTTTTTTTTTCCGGCGACGTGAGGGAAGCGAAAGCAAAGGAAAGAAAAAAAAAAAGAGGCTACCAACAGGAGGGAAGAGGAGAAGAAAAGGAAAAGAAAAGGAAAGAAGAAAAAAAAAAAGATTTTAAAACTTCCATTTTTTTCTCCAAGGAGGTTCTTCCCCTTCTTTTTTTTTTTTTTCCGATGATGGGAGGGAAGAGAAAGAAAAGTAAAGAAAAAAAAGAAGTTGCCAACGGGAGGGAAGAGGAGAAGAAAAGGAAAAGAAAAGGAAAGAAGAAAAAAAAAAAAAAAGAAGAAGAAGAAGAGGGTTCCGACGGGAGGGAGGGGAGTGAGGGCTACTGGTGCGGGAGAGGAGAAAGGAAGAAGAGAAGAAAAAGGAAGAGGAGGAAAGAAGAAGAGGGTCACCGGTTGGGTGGGGTGGGGTGGGGTGCCAGAGCCTTGCCATCGCCGATGGGTTGGGGTGGGGTGGGTAAGGGTACTTAAGCCCTTTTTGATTATTTTGCATAATAATTTTTTTAATTAAAAAATATGCGGGGGCAACTTAGAGTATTGGGGGGTTGCATCGTAACGCCAAGGAATGCTGGTTAAACCAAAAGCTAAGAATTTTCTCATTTTGGACATGGGATTGGACCATATTATTAAACCGCAAAGTTGTGGGCCGAATCACATCCAATTTGTGCATGGGTCACCAATATGGGTTAATAAGATGAGTCAAATAGCATTGCTATTCCATTAATCGATTTACTTTAACTACTTTTTCTTTAGTGAGAAAGAATAAAAAATTAGAAGGGTATGGTTAGGCTATTGCCACCACATAAAGTACTTTAAGTCCTCTATTTAGTTTACACTTTTTAAGGTTTTATGAAAAATATAAAAAGTTTCTACAAAAACTAATCACATAGTCTACTAAAAAATATCATTCCAAATAACTTTGTAGAAAAAGGTTTTTTCCAAAATCTGTTGTTTAAATAAAGTTTCTGACCATTTTTCATAGAATATTTTGTAAAAATGAAAGAAAGATTGTAAATTGCCAAAAGCTCCATTTAAATGACAGATTTTTGAAAAAAAAATTTCTACAAAGTTGTTTAGAATGATATTTTCTAGTGGACAAGGCATCTATATTATTCATAAAACCTTAAAAAATGTAAACTAGGTGGGGGCTTAAAGTACTTTATATGGTGACAATAGCCTCCCTCTAATTAAAAAAAAGAGAAAAATTTACAGAGTATGAGTTAGAATTTAATTTGGACAATAAGGACAAATCTTCTACTTCTTCTTCTTCTCTTCCTTCTTTCTTTTTTTTTTTACTTTTTTTTTTTTTTTTTTGGCACAAGAAGGGATACTATGGAGACCATAGGAAACATGCATAAAATATTTGTAAAGTACATAACTTTGAATAAAAAGTTCAAACATACCTTTAAAAACTTACCCTTTTAACAATAAACATAGAGTTCATATACTTCCTATTATTCGTAGATAATTAACCGTGACACTAATAAGTCGAATCTTATAACAATCATTATCAGCAGTATCATTAAGATTGTTTGTTTGTTTTTTTTCTCTCTCATATGTAATCTGTACTAACAAGGCTTAATTTCACTTTTTTATTTTAATGATTTTCTCTCTTTGTATTCATTTTGTTCTAATTTCATCGATAATTAAGATTTTGGATCGATTCTTTTGACTTATGTGAGTGATGGCTTAAGGGATAGTGGAAACTTTATCACATAAACATTTTAAAATTTTTTGTTTTGGTCTTTTGTTTTAAGTAAACTAGATAAACAAAGAAACAGAAGAAAAAACCAACAAGACAAAACAGAGCAAGACTAAAAAACTAGAGATCACTATATCTATCCATAGGAGGTCTCTATTGGCACCCAAAAACTTGCTTTTCATCCCCCACTTATTTTATGGTTTAAGATTTTATGAAAAATATATAAGATTTTCATAAAAACTGATCGTGTTGTCTATTAGAAAACATCATTTTAAATAACTTTTTAGAAGAAAGTTTTTTCAAAATCTATCATTTAAGTGGACTTTTTAGTCATTTATGGAGCGAATACTATAAATGACAAAGAAGTATACTTAAACGATAGATTTCAGAAAAACTTTCTTCTAAAAAGTTGTTCAAAATGATGTTTTCTAATAGAATATGTGATCAGTTTTTATAAAAACCTTATATATTTTTCATAAAACCTTAAAATGTAAAATAAGTGAGGGATGAAGAGCAAGTCTTTGGGTGCCAATAGAGGCCTCCCTATCCATAAGACAAGCTCTTTTCATAGCTTCCAGCAAACTGGAGGCATCCAAAAGACCTGTTGAATCTTGTGGATTGGATGGCTTAAGGGCGATGTCAAAATTTGTGTGTAAGTATTATGTCCCTTGATTGTGACCCGAACATAATTTTTTGTATTTTTGGTCCCAAGTTTTTTACTAAAAGTTCTCATTCAACATGTACTTATCTATATCCATGTTTTTTCATTTTTGTTCTTTTATGCTGAAATTTTCATATTTTTTGGGTTAAGCATGACCAGGTAACCTGTATTTATCTTGCATTATACTAACTATGATCGAAACGCTAAGGAAGTCCTTACATCACTTAAATCTCTTTCACATTAAAGCAAGACTTTCAAATCAAATTCCACATAAAGTTAGAATCCCAATTCAAATCCAATTATGTGTGGCAACTGCATCCTTACTAAAATTAAACATGAAGGTTTGTAATTCAGAAAAAAAAAAAATATATTAGATTGGATCGGTCAAAGTTGGCTTAAAATCAATGAATTAAAAATTTTGGTACCATTTAAAAAAAAAAAAAAAAGAGTAATGAATAGATGTTAATTGTTAATGGATATCCTTATAAAACTTTACCACTTTAATTAGGTGACATCTTCCAATTATAAAAATAATAATAGTTAAAGAAAAGAAAAAGAAGAAAACCTACATGCTCCCATGCTCAATCTAGATTCTGGAAGGTGGAAAAAGAAAAAAAATACAGAACTAAGAAAATTATTGGAGGTGGGATTCACTTAGTGCTGAGTAAATTTAGTGCAAGATTGTAGAGGAGCATGGGACAAAAACAGGGTCATATCAGGCCGTGCAATTTGGGCCCTTGGCATTAGTAGTCGGTATTGGGCAGGTGAATGTTCGTTGCAGTGTCAACTACTGAGCTCCCACATCACCATCTGATGACAAAACTTGGGCACACGCACTGAAGCCTATCCACAGATGAAAATCAATGATTTCAGTCATCAAATATCAATTGGATTGATTCAAATTAAGCCATGTTTGGTTATCCAATTCAAAATTAAATAATAGAAAATTTTTTATATCTATATCTATATCTATACTACTTATAAAATGGTAAATCTTATAAAAACTTTTGATTCTCTAAAATACCTTTATTTTAAAATGTAATGACATCAATACCCTTAAGATACATAATTAATTAAATCATGGAGAAACTTACCTTAATTAGAGTTCTACAATTCTATTCCATACCCTATTTTAATTAGAGTTCTACAATTCTATTCCATTAACCCATACCTTTCTTTCCCCATTAACTCATTCGATTTTTGCAGTAAAAAAAATTTAAAAAAAAACTCAAACGTCTCTTTCTCTTCGTCCCCCACTATGTATCTCTTTAGTACCCCTATGCCAATCCTATGAATTTTCCATTCATCTTCTTTTATTCTTAGTTGGAGATTGAGAATCCCACATTAAAGTTATATCTGAAGGGGAGGATATGAATGGTATTTGTGAGAATTTCTTAGGACTGAACGTGGTCGTTTGAGCGTGGCTGAGGACTTAAAGCAGTAAAAGAAATATATTAGGATTGTTAGTTGGACCGTTATGCCAAAAGTAGACTTTTGGTATATTTCCCTTTTTTTTTTGGGGGGGGGGGGGGGGGGAGAAGGGATTTAAAACTTTATCATGAGCATTAGCAATGATAATTTTCCACTATGGAATCAATCAAGGGGATTGGGGGGAAGGGATTTAAAACTTAAAAATGTTTATCATGAGCGTTTACAATGATAATTTTCTACTATGAAACCTAAAGTATGATAGATCACATACAATATCTACCTAAGGGGCTATTTAGCAAATCTAAAAATCCAATTAATTGATTATGATTGATTTTGATTTTACACTGTTTGGAGATTGAGTAAGGGTTTATTTTATAAACCAAATTTGAGTTGGTTTTTTTGAAAAACATATTAGAGTGAAGGAGTGAACCTAATTTGACCTACTCTTTAAAATTCCTAATAGGCCTTAGAGCCTCTTTTGAATTCCAATCCCATTGGCTACATCCACACCTCTCAATGAGCAAGGAATATGAAAATAAACCACAAAATGGTGCGCACCTAGCCCAAAAAGGCTTGGTAATAGGCCCTTCCCACCATCTCATTATCAGGGCACGGCGGTTAAACCACACTCGCCATCCATTTCCCCCACCATAATGATAACTCCATCCCATCCTCTCTGCACATCTACTTGGTATGGAAAGGACTCTTTCTCCTTTTCTTCCCCCTCACTTCTTCTCCATAACCAAAAAGCAAAAGGTAGCAAAAGGTAAGGCAAGAACCATCTCCTCCTGTCCCTTTCATCCCAATCTTCAACCCCTTCTTTATCCTTCTACTATCTCTTTTTATATTTTGTTCATGATATCGTCATCCTCATCAACTACACCACAATAGCATCATCCTCACCATTAAACAAAACCAACCATCCTAATCTGTCCCTCTCTCCATCTAATTTCTTTAATCCATTGAGCTGAATTTCTTTTCCTACAAGAATCCTTGATCTCCTTTTTCTCGTACCAAAATCCCATTGACAATTTTCCCACGAAAACAGAGGGTAAAAAAGACGAAGAAAAGGAAAGCCCTGATCTCTATTTCTACTCCATTTTCCTTCTTTCCCTATTCACAATTGTTGGCCATGTTTTCAACACAATTCGTTCTCTCATTTGCTCTCTTGCTTTCTCTCCCACTTCTTTTCCTATTTGCCCCACGAATCCTCCCTCCAAAAGACGCCCAAATCACTCTGCCCGACGAGCTCGACGATCTTGCCCTCTTTCGCAGGGCCACCCTCGCATCCTTGCACAGTCCTTCAACCGGCACAATCCGCTTGGGAATCACAAACCCAAAACCCAAAATCGCCTTCCTTTTCCTCACCAACTCCGATCTCTCCTTCGCCCCTTTGTGGGAACGCTTCTTCAATCACAGCCACAATCTCTACAACATCTACATCCACGCGGATCCCTCTGCGAAATTAAACCCTCCCGGCGGCGTATTCGCCAACAGATTCATCGCCGGGAAGAAGACCGAGCGGGCGTCGCCGACGCTAATCTCCGCCGCGCGTCGTCTCCTCGCCACCGCCCTTCTCGACGACCCCCTCAACTCCTACTTCGCACTCGTCTCTCAGCATTGCATCCCTCTCCACTCCTTCAACTACGTCTACCGTACCCTCTTCGGCTCACGTTTCTCCTTCAAATTCTCTCATCACTTCAAAAGCTTCATCGAAATACTCTCCGATGAACCTACGCTGCAGGATCGATACACCGCCAGAGGCGAAAACGTAATGCTCCCTGAAGTACCCTTCGACCGATTCCGAGTCGGTTCGCAGTTCTTCATTTTGTCTCGGAAACACGCGTTGGTTGTCATCAAAGATCGGAGGCTGTGGAGGAAATTCAGATTACCTTGCTTGAACACCGACTCGTGTTACCCAGAAGAGCATTACTTTCCGACCCTTTTGTCAATGGAGGATCCAAATGGTTGTACCCATTACACGCTGACCCGGGTGAATTGGACGGATAGTACCGGCGGTCACCCGCATACGTACCGGCCGGACGAAGTCTCGCCGGAGCTTATTCATACGTTGAGGGAGTCGAACTCGAGTTCGTCCTATCTATTCGCGCGAAAATTCTCGCCGGATTGCTTGAAACCGTTGATGGAGATAGCTGACACTGTGATTTTCAGGGATTGAAGATGCCAGGCCAAGGTAAGCATTCTCCACTCTGTTTCTTGCTCTACTGTTCACTGAACTTTTGGTGGTTCCAGTGAGTCAAATTATGGTGATGCTGAGTTGACCCGGTTAGATTTTCCGAGTTTAAGAAGCCCGAGTCGAATCTTTTGTCCCTCTCTCCTCTATTTTTAGGTTTTCTTTTTTTGTTAGATATATTTGGGATTTATCTTTGAATTCAAGAGGATTGATCAGAAGTTGTCCATCATCAGAAGTTTTTCTCATCATCTAAAAGTTCTCCACGTTTCAGAGTGGGATTGGGTAGATGTAGAAGGCCTTTTGCCTGAGCCAATTGGGTGCTCGCAGAATTCTTTTTGATTATTTGACTGAAGTTCATGTTTCAGTTAGTTGTGGGTAACTTTTGGTAGCTCTGGTTTTAATGCTATATTTGAGGGATTGGTTTAGGCCTTATCCCATTAACAAACAAACAGTGATCACTGACTTTCCGCGGCGGTGCTGGACCCTGCAAATTGGGGCTGGACTAGTAAATATGACCCATGTTTCTCAAGCTGATTGCCAGATACAACCCCACTATTTTTATTTTTTGGTTTTGACCAAAATATACAAGCCCCATTACCATAATTATAAAATAACTTCCTAAGTCTTTAGCTAATGGATAGCTCCCCAAACCAATTTTTTAGATGGGGGGTCCACCAGTCTTTAGTATCCTCCACCCTTTTTATGTCCTTTTCTCAAGTGAGCATGTTTGCATTATTATTATTATCATATTATAAAAAGGGGTGGTTTGTTATTTTGTTTTTTTTTCCACGTAATTCCCTGAAGAAAAAATTAATTAATTAATTAAATATTTTATTAGTAAGATTTTGGATGAAAAATTGAATAGAAATTTGGTGAAAAAAATATTATGATAAATATTAGACATGTGAGAGGAATGTGTGGGGAATCAGTTTGGGTTCAGTGTTGAGTTGATTCATAAAACTTAGTACGATACATAGTTCATCCACACCGATGGTTCAGATTAAAAGTTGAAAAAATTGCTATTGAAATAACCAAAATGACCGCAATGGGTAACTTTTTTAACTTTTAATTCAAGTCATCTAACCCCTCATCCATTAGTGTGGATGATGAATTAGGCACGATGTTGAGTTTTATCTGAATCCAAACACGGGGGGAATATAGTGTTTTTTCATCAAATTTCTACTTTATTTTCACTCGAAACTTAATGACATTGCCTCGTGCTTTTCGTCAAATTTCTGCTAGATTTTTTGCTCGAAAACTTAAAGACATTGCATTTATTTTTCTTTTAGGGGTTAAGTCAAAAAAGTACTAAACATTTGAGAGGTTTCTTATAATTTATCCTTATAAAAATTACACTAGAACCTATTAAGTAATGAAAGATGAACTCATAAAAATGATTTTGATCATTTGATTAAATTTTTTTCCTTTTTGTGAGACAATATAAAAAGTTTTGCCACCATTCAAATCACTTGGTGAAGATCGAACTATTTGAATAACTAAGATATATGATTTAATATGGAACTGTTTATTTATTTATTTTTATGGTATAATGTATTTAATAAAATTAATAATCTGATTGGTTTTCATAATATTTTGACAATAATGAGACCCAATTACATAAAGAGAGAACAGAACAAATAAGTCCTTAAGGATAAAGAGTCTTTTCATTCATGTTTTTGCCTTTTTTATGGTTGTTGGAAACCAAATCTTTCGATTGAAGGAGATGACCATCCACATCCACTCTACACCTAGATCTGATCAAACTCTTCAAACTCTTCGAGGCGGTGCTCACGTGATTTGTACTTATCTTATATAGTAATATATTATTGATATTTGTTTTCTTCCAGGATTGAAAGGAATCTTTGTGCTTTGGGAGTGCAGAAGCAATGTTGGGAGTGCGGGGGGAATAAGGCCTAAGCCCAATGTGACTTGGCAGAGCGTGTTTGTCTGTACAGAGAGTGGATCACTGTTGCTTTTTTTTTTTATTTTTTATTCTACGACGACGACAACAAGTCTTTTTGGACGGGTGGTGTGGGCTTTAGCATATTGTGGAGTAGGAAAAGGAAAACAAAAAAAAAAAAAACAGCAGTATTAAGGCATATTGCTTTCTTTTTCCTTTTTGTTCAAGTTACACATCTCCCATTTGCTCCTTCCACCAACCTTCTCTTTTTGTATTTATGGTTTTTATAAGTACATGTATCTTTTGTCCTCTTCACCTTTCGTCTTTTTGATATGGTGATGAATTGAAATACAAATCTTACTTCCCCCACCCCCCCCCCCCCCCAAAAAAATATAATAATAAATTTCTCTCAATGAATGTATGTATGTGTATATACACACCGATTTGGTTTTATTAGAACATGTTGGTGTAAGTTATATCAGCATCTTAGGTATCCATATATATGTGGGTTATAAGTTAATTCATCTACGCGTAATATTACAACTACCCAATGCATGGTGTTAACATAAAAAAATCAACACGTGTTAATAAGACCGAATCCGGATAGAGAGATGGATAATAGCATGGAAATGGACTACTTGTGATGGGCTTGTTTTCTTCTCGATGAAATTTGTGATGGGCTTTAGTTCATTCATTTAGGGGTTCTATTATTGCAATTCCAAAACTTTCTTTGTACATCTCACTAATTTTAATTTTTTTAAAAAGAATTTTAAAATATACGAAAGGTTTTAATAAAAAGTGTATGCCTAGTACACTAGAAAAGATCATTTTGAATAACTTTCTTGAAGAAAGTTTTTCAAAAATCTATAGTTTAGGCTTTTTGGTAAAAAAAAATTAGAACAAAAACATTAAATGGCCAAGAATTTTACTTAAATGATAGATTTTGGAAAAAATTTCTTTTGCAAAGTTATTCAAAATGATGTTTCCTAATGGACAGCATAACCAATTTTCATACTTTATTTTTATTTTTTTGTATTTACTTAAACCTTAAAAAAATCAAAATTAGTAATGTGTACAAACAAATTTTGGGGTTACAATATCGGCTCCCTTCATTTATTTTGGCAATAGGCTTATAATTAAGGGCAACAGCTTGGTTCATGTTGAGATCAATTGTTTTAAGGCTAAATTACACCAAAGTCGTCGTCATCGTCTTCTCTTTTTTTTTTTTTTTTTTAGGTTGGCTATGAGTATGATAGGGAAAGGAAAATTCACGTAATCACACATCAGTATAATTGAATAAGTTAATGAAATAGCACACAAGATTGACAAGTACACCACACTCTAAAAATTCCGTGAACTACACCGTAAATCCATCTTACAAAACTCTCCTACTCCCTCTGTTTCAATTTGTTTTATTACAATTTTCGTTTTGGGGTGTTCCATATTGTTTGATCATTGTCAAAGGTTAAAGCAAAAAATAATTTTACTTTTAAAAAATAACCTTTATGTTGTAAATGAATGAAGTAATGGTGGATGCCATCACTCTCTAAACCAACATTCCTTAAATTTCCAAATGAATGCAATTGGTTTATTTCTCATTCTTTATGAATGTAAGCCTATATAAAGAAAGCTTTGATTGAATGAATAAGACACGGATGAGAAGCTTATCTCTATACAATTTTTATTGTTTTAAGTTCTTATCTTCTTTAATTTTGCAACACGTTATCAGCATGAATTGCTCAAGGATTTTGTGAGTAATATCATACTACTACCATTTCCTTTCTTAATCAATTTGGTTGTAGTAAGTTAACACACACACATATATTCATCAAATTCTATACTTGCCATATTTTTTGTAAATGACTTATTCTGATGAATTGTTAGCATGCTAATTTTTCATAGTAATAAAAAGGTTGATTTTTGCTTATTGTTAATTTTTCAATCTAAATTTTATATCTCGAATGGAGGAATGTCCATCTTCTCTTCCTAAAGCAAAAAAAGATTTAAAAATAAAACCTGAAGTTTTATAATTAAAAAAAAAAAAAAAAAAGGGTAACGATTCATCTTCTCTTCCTTAAGTAAAAGACAGATCTAAAAACCTGAAGTTTTCTATAAGAAAAGTTATTATTCATCTCTTCTCTTCCTGAAGTAAGAGATAATATTGAAAACTTGAAATTTTATAAATTATGAATAATGTCTCAATTTAAACCAATTGTACAAAGTGACGATCAATAATGACTAAATTAAATTGAGTAATATATTTCTCCATTACATGTTTTGCAACTTCATTAGATATTGGTAAAATCTTATTAACTTTTATTGTCGTTCTTTTATGTGTGTACTTATATGTCAATTCAATGTAGTATGTTAATTTATGATCCAAAGAACTTTTTAATTAAATATGTTTCGTCTCCCTTTGTATTGAAATATGCATATTTCATATTTTACTGATGATTTTATAATAAATCATAAGGAATTTAGGATTTATAAAATTTATGTGCCTTCTTATATATTTTGATTTACTCATATATTAACAAAATATTATTTTATTTTGACATATAATTATAGCACTCCGACAATATCAAACCTTATAAAACTTGAGTTTGTTGCCCTTGATATTTTGGGAAATAATTATTTGTCTTGGATTCTTGATGCTGAAATCCATCTTACTACAATGAATTTGGGTAATACAATTCATCAAAAAAATCAAGCGTCCCTGCAGAATCGCACCAAGGCATTGATTTTTCTTTGCTATCAAGGATGAGGGGTTCAAAATAGAATATTTCATGGTAAAGGACCCTCTTGCCCTATGGAATGACTTGAAAGATAAACATGACCACCAGAAAACTGTTATTCTTTTAAAAGCTCGTTATGATTTGATGCACCTGAAGTTGTAAGATTTCAAAACAATTGCTGAGTATAACTCAGCACTATTCAAAATTAACTGCCTATTGAAATTGTGTGGAGAAAAAGTAATAGAAGAAGACATGTTAGAAAAAACGTATTCTACATTTCAAGCCTCAAAAGTGCTCCTACAGCAGTAGTATTTGTGAGCTCATCGATTTTCACCATGCGCTCTTTTTTTTACCCATATGCATTTTACTTGCTTTTGCTTTTGATGTTGGTGGTAACCCTAGAGGATTACCATATGAATAAGAGTAACCACCTGGAAGGGTCTAGGACCAATTTTGTTGACCAGAGAAAGGTTCGGAGTCAGGGTACATATTGGGAAGGCGTTAGGCACCCAACAATGCTCGGTAATAAATTGACCCTCATTTTGTTTTCATTGACCATTTTTGGTATTTTAATTTAATTTGGATCACCCATATATCATGCAATAATTAAAACACACACAAATGACATATTAATCAAATAAACAATAAATATAATTTATACAATTCTACTATCAAATATAAATTCATACCTCTTGCAAATGAAATTGGTTGGTGTTTAAACTGTCTCTCAGGTCTACTGTCAATTTGAGAGCATCCCTTTCCTTGAGCCAAGCAAGCTATTTCCCTTTCTCACAAGCCATCTCTCTTTCTCTCTATTTTCTTTCAAAATCTCAACATTCCCTCTTGACTTTCTAATTTTTTGGTGTCCTTGAACTCTCCCAAGCTCTTGCTATTTATAGGGAATAATCAAAGTGTAAGCTTATTCACTTACCTAATTTCCTCCACCATTCCTCATTTCTTTTATTTTTGCCATCCTACACATCTCCCATTTACCTAATTTCCCCACCATTCCTCACTTCTATTCTTTCTTGGAGTGGGTTTCTCACTTGAAAAGAAAAGTTGTTGTTGAAACAGTGAAGTTACCAGTCAATCTGACATAAGTTGACAGTAAGTAGAGTGAAGTTGATAGTCATTTTGAAGCAAAGCAGCATTAGATTTTTATAACTTAAGATAAATGGTGGATGAATCACTTGTGATAAATGGTGGATATACCACTTGGTAAATGGTGGATGAATCACTTGACATAAATGGTGGATACATCACTTGGTAAATGAGAGATAAATTCATCACCACTTCAAATGTTAGATAAATGTAGCTAAAATAAAGAAGGCTTTGGTTGGAGATAATGAATACAATTAAGAAGGAATGAGTTGAAATGAATGAAAGATGAATGAGAATGGTGAGAAGGGTGTATAAGGAGGACTTTACCCAATTGGTCTTATATACAAGCACACACACACACACACACACATATGCACCTAACCCAATTGCTTGCTTTGCTTGCAAAAAAGAGACCTAGGTTGACAATAAACATCATAAACCTCATCATCGGGAACTCACTATCAAATATAGGGACAAAATGGGACGTCTACAGTATCGAGATCGTAGATTTTCAAAATATTTTGAATTGATATCATGTCTTCTCGTTGCTGAATAAAACAACGAGTTTTTACTGAAAAATCACCAATCCCGTCCAACTGGTTCTATAGCATTCCTTGAAGTGAATGCAACATTGTCTCGCGGTCGTGGATGAGGTCGCGGATGTGGCCATAGTCATAGGCGTGGTCGCGTTTGTGGGCAAAATAATTATTCACAACGTGGTGGTTATAATAATTATTCAGGTGGTCACAACAATAAAACCACATCATACCAGCAGAAGTGGCCCACCAATGAGGCTAAACAAGAAAGAGAGAAAAATAAAAGACCTAAGCAGTATGAAGATACTTGCTTTAGTTGTGGTATGAAAGGGCATTGGTTGTGTACTTGTAGTATGGCTGACCATTTAGTCAAATTTTACTAAGCCTCAATCAAGGGCAAGAAAGTAGAAATGAATTTTATTGATCATAATGACCCTGTGGATTTAACTCATTTAGATATTTCAGATTTCTTTGAAGAGTCTAATGGAAAAATTGACCATTTAATTAGTGATAGAAATATCCATATCAATTTTATATTTTCTTATTATCAATAAGAATGTTATTTCATATGCATTTCGTTTTCATATTTTATCTATTTGTCTATTTATTTTTAGACTTAAATTTATAGATTTTCATGAAAAGGTATGGATCTTGATAATGAATTATTCAATTCTGAGATGAATGGTGGAGATATATGTTTAGCAGACAGTGCCACAACGCACATTATCCTTCAAGATAAAAGATATTTTTCAGACATTATAGTAGATGAAATTAATGTCTATACAATCTTAGGTCCTGCGAACCTAATCAATGGCTCTGAAAGAGCCACAATTATGTTACATGGTGGAACAAACTTACATATCAATAACGATTTATATTCAGTTAGATCTAGAAGAAATTTGTTAAGTTTTAAAGATATACGTCATAATGGATATCATATTGAAACTATGTGTGAATGTAATGTAGAATATCTCTGCATTACTTCTATTATTTAAGGCTAGAAGTTTGTATTAGAGAAACTTCTTTCTTTCTCTTCGGGGTTGTATTATACAACCATAAGAACAATTGAATCAAATGTGGTGATGGGTCTAAAGTCCTCTGATCCAAAAACTTTTATGCTTTGGCATGACCAATTTGGTCACCTAGGATTAACAATGATGCATCGAATCCTTAGCAATTCACGTGGACATCCATTAAAGAGCCAAAAGATTCTCTTGTACAATGATTATTCACGTACTGCTTGCTCCTAAGGAAAATTGGTTATTAGACCATCTCCTATAAAAGTTATTGCTAAATCTATAATTTTTTTTTAACGAATTCAAGGGGTATATGTGACCTATTTCTCCATCATGTGGACCATTTCACTATTTTATGATTTTGATAGATGTCTCAACGCGATGATCACATGTTTGTCTACTATCTACTCACAATATTGCATTTGCTAGATTCCTTGCCCAAATAATTAGGTTACAAGTACAATTTCTAAATTATTCGATCAAGAAGATTTGCCTAGATCATGCCGGTGAATTTACATCTCAAACATTTGATGACTTTTGCATGTCAGTTGGGATTGATATTGAACATCTAGTTGCTTATATTCATACTTAGAATGGGTTAGCAGAAACTTTTATTAAACACTTTTAGTTGATTGCTCGACCTTTACTTATAAAGACCAAATTACCTATTTTTGCTTGGGGACATACCATCTTACATGTTACAGTATTGGTTTGCATTCGCCCTATAGCTTATCAGCAATAATCACCATTACAACTTGTATTTAGTCAATCACCGAATATTTCCCATCTACGAACTTTTGGTTGTGCTGTACAAGTTCTGATTCCAACCCCACAACGCATTAAAATGGGTCCTCAATGTTGATTGGGAATATATATTGAGTTTGATTCACCTTTTATCATTAGATTTCTTGAACCATTGACATGTGATGTTTTTACAGCAAGATTTACAGATTGTCATTTTGATGAAACAAATTTCCCATCGTTAGGGGGAGGAAATCCACCAATAGAGGAACAATGTTAAATTTCTTGGAATGTACCCTCTTTGTCCCATCTTGATTTGCGCATTGCTCAATGTGAAACTGAAGTGCAGAGGATCAATCATCTTTAGAAGATTGCAAATTAAATGCTTGATGCATTTACTGATGCAACAAAAATAACTAAGTCTTATAATCCAGCTGCAAACACACCAGTAAGGATTAATATACCAATTGGTAAGTCTACTATTATTGCAGCAAATGAATCATTTATTACACACCTGAAGGGTGGTAGACCCTTGGGTTCAAAAGATTTAGTTCCTCAGAATAGGAAAATAAAAGGGTAACAAAATATAGAAAATAGCACTCTAGAAGAAGCTATTGAATAAGAAATAAATATTCCCACAAATTTTGGTATAGTAACTCCTGAAGATGAAAATGTCCTTGAAGAGATAGAAAATAATAAAGAAGTATTTGTATATGAAAATGAAAAAATTTCCATAAACTATACATGCACAAAAGAATTGTGGGATCGCACAGAAGTGGTTATTAATGATGTATTTTCTTTCATAGTAGCTACTGAAATCTCAAAAGATAATGATGATCTCGAACTACACCTTGTAGATGAATGTCGCAGTAGACCTGATTGGTCGAAGTGGAAAGAAGAAATCCAAGCAGAATTAGATTCGTTAGAAAAACGCAAAGTGTTTGGACTTGTAGTCCTAACACCCAATGATGTGAAACTTGTGGGTTACAAATGGGTGTTTATAAGAAAGCGTAATGATAAAAATGAGATCGTCAGATATAAAGCTCGTTTAGTAGCACAAGGTTTCTTACAAAGACTTGGGATTGATTAAGAAGAGACATATTCACCTGTAATGGATGCCATTATATTTCAATATTTAATTAGTCTGTTAGTCTCAGAAGGACTTGTCATGCGTCTTATAAACGTAGTTACTACATATCTGTATGGGATGTTACATGCAAATATATATATGAAGGTCCCTGAAGGATTCAAATTCCCTGAAGCAAATACATCACAACCACAAAATATTTACTCAATTAAACTGAGATGATCCTTATATGGATTAAAAGAATCTGGAAGAATGTGGCATAATCGTCTCAGTGAGTACTTAGTTAAAGAAGGATATGTTAACAATCCTATATGCTCTTGTGTATTCATAAAGAAATCAGAATCTGGATTCGCCATCATTGTAGTTTATGTCGATGATATAAATTTAATTAGGACTCCTAAAGAGCTCATGAAAGTTGTTGAATATTTGAAAAAAGAATTTGAGATTAAAGATTTAGGGAGAACAAAATATTGTCTCGACTTGTAGATCGAACATAAATAAAACGAAATTCTTATTCATCAATCAGATTACACTAAAAAGGTATTGAAACGTTTTAATATGGATAAAGTACATCCACTAAGTTCTCCCATAGTGGTTCGATATCTTGATATTAAGAAAGATCTATTTGCCCCAAATAAGATAATGAAATGCTACTTGGTCCTGAAGTATCATATCTTAGTGCAATAGGTGCTTTGTCATACTTAGCATAATGCACTAGGCTTGATATAGCATTTTCAGTCAACTTGTTAGCAAGATTTAGCTCTGCTCCAACTCGATGACACTGGAATGGTATTAAACATATTTTACGCTACCTTCGTAGAACTACAGATATGAGTTTGTTTTACTAAAAGCAATTAGCCTATGGTCCATGTTTAGAAGGATATGCATATTCTGGATACCTTTTTGATCCTCATATGGTTCGCTCACAAATGGGGTATGTATTCAGATGTGGCAACACAGCGATCTCTTGGTGATCTACAAAGAAGATTTTAATTGCTACATCTTCTAATCACCTGAGATACTTGCATTCCATGAAGCAAGTCGTAAATGTATATGGTTAAGATCTATAGTCCATCACATCCGAGATACATGCAGGTTACCTTTGATTAAAAGTATGCCAACAACAATTTATGAAGATAATACTGCATGTATTGCATAAATTCGAGGAGGGTACATCAAAGGTAATAGAACCAAACACATTTCACTAAAATTCTTCTACACTCATGAACTCCAGTAGAGGCATGAAATTGATGTGAAGTAAATACGTTCTAGTGATAATCTTGCCGATCTAATATTCACCAAGTCTTTACCATTGTTAACATTTAAGAAATTGCTATATGGGATTGGAATGTGTTGGGTTTGCGATCAATCAAGTTGATACTTATCTTCTTATTAGGGGGAGTATTCATTTTTGGACATATGCACATTGTACTCTTTTTCCTTTGTCTCGGTTTTGTCCCATTGGTTTTCCTAGTGTGGACGCCAAAAATGGACTCGGGGGGGAATAGAGTTTCTGTTCCCACTTTTAAAAGGGTTTTCAAAAAGCAAGGAGTCGCCACCTTATTTTTATGGTACGAGGAAACCATTAAAAGATTTGTTTTATAAAAATAAATTTAACTCCATTAATGGAAAATAGGCAAGTCTTGAATGAAAAACAAGGGTTCGGGGGCTAGGCTGCGAAATGGGAAGGTTCTGAGCCACGGCCTATAGGCACCCGTTTCGTCCGATAAATCGGTCTCATTTATTAATTGGGCTTAATTAATTTCAACCATGCAATAACTAAAAATTAAGAAAATTAAAAGATAAAAACTGAACTAAGTCGGACTTGGGCTCAAATAAGTAGCCTACATACTTCTGACAAAGATCAAAATCCACGTAGTTCGAACAATCATGTTAGGGGGAAGAGTTTCACTCCTCGTAGGATTCTATTAGAATCCAATCCATAATCAAACACTTGCTTTTAAAAAACAACTTACTTTGAAATAAACAACTTTGATTTGACAAGTTGTTTAATTTAGGATCAAAACCCTAATATAATCCTATGACTAATAAAACTCATGGGAGCATGCATCATCACATAAGCAATTACATAATGGCAATGGAGTCTAGAAATTATACTTGACAGAACTGAGGCAAAGTTCTGTTTGCAACCTTGGAGTTGGGCAGAGCTTCGACGATTTCCAAACTTTAAGATGGCCTCAAGGGAGGGAGTCGCAAGTCGGGTAGAGCTTCTGCACCTTCAAGTTCTAGAATAGGTTGTAAGCTAGAGGGTACTAATAGGAATGTTCCCCACTAACTATTGAACCTAGCTCTTTTTTAGAATGAGTCTCAAGTGAAGGGATACTAATAGGAACGTTCACCCCACACTCAAGAACTCAAGCTCTTCATTTGCTCAGGAAAATTATACTAAGACTTGATGTAGAATGAAGGAGGGGAGGACCTCTATTTATATCTAGAGGGTGGGTAGAATGGATGGCTTGGATTTAATCTAGCTAAGGATTATCCAATGGCCCAAAATCAATCTTAAGAGATGATATTTATCTCAAAACTAAGTGATAATTATCAAACATTATCAAAAAGTTGGGAAAAATCCAAATTAGTTGAAGAGATAATGTCAAAATTAAAAGGATAAGGATTGGTGACCAAGTGGACACTTCACTGGCTGTTTGGCCCTTTATGGCATGAAAACGTAGGAATTGGAAATTTTTCATTACACACAAAGTTGTAGCGATTTAAAATACCTTTTCAAAAAGACTAATTTCATCCAAATCTGACTTTCGAGTCAAACGTTATGGTAAAAATACAAAATCTGGTTTTAAAACATATTTTGGATGAATCTTGCTCATTTTAAGTCCGAATTCATCCATTCTTTTTGACAAACCTTTTTAATTCAATTTCCCACATATTAAGACTCAAATTAAGTCAAAATTAATCCACAATGGGTCAATTGGCCATAAACTATGCAAATATGGCTCACCGGGGTCCGGAATGCAATTAAGGGTAAAATAAGGGTTTGTTTTCCGATTGAGCCATACTTGCAACCAAAACCTTTTGGAAATCAGTTTATTCATTTGAAAACATTAATTAAAGATCAATTAACACCAATGTGGCCATTAATTTAAAAATTTGGATTGAATTAGAAGTCAATTTTAAAGAAAACTGACAAACGAAGCTCAACCTGGCACAGTATGGACCATCCCTAACCAAATCAATTCCAAACCTTACCAAACTTTAAACCAAGTTTACAAATGACATCTTAAGGTCATTAAGATCATCCCAGGATGAATTTGGTGAGAATTGGATATCAAATAAGAATTATGTAGGTGAAATGACATAAATGCCCTCCAAGTCGCAAAAGTTCTTATTAGCTATCAAGGCTTAACCAAATTGAATCCCGGAAGATACCATAGATTCTTTGGGATGTATAGAGTCTAACTAGAGAGTTTTAGTGCCAAAATGATGCAAAAGTCTACATGTGATAATGTATAGGAGATGGAGAGGTGTGAATGGGGGGATGAAAATGGGGTGTCTACAGATACCCCTCATTGGCAGAACTTATGTTGACGAGTGTATACCAATGCCGAAAAAAAGATAGCCCATTTTCAACAAGAAAGGGAGCAATGGGTGATGAATAGACAACTTCGTCTACTTATATGGTCAAGACTAAAACAACAGGATTTTGCCATATGATACTATTTATATGGTCCAAAATCTAAACATATGATTATACTATATAGTCCAGAATCGAAAGGAATCTGATATATAGTTCAAGAAAATAGGAGAATTTTTTTATATAGTTCGAAATCGATAAGATTTCGCCATATAATCCAAAAATCAAGAGAGACTCTATTATATAGTCCAAAATCGATAGGATTTTGCTATATAATCTAAAACTCAAGGAAGGCTCTGCTATATAGTCCGAAATTGACAAGAATATACTATATGGTCCAACGATTAAAAGAGACTATTATATAGTCTGAAATCAACAAGATTACGCTATATAATCTAAAACTCAAGGAAGGCTCTACCATATAGTTCGAAATCGATAAGATTTCGCTATATGGTCCAACAATTAAAAGAGACTATTATATAGTCCGAAATCAACAAGATTTCATTATATAATCTAAAACTAAAGGAAGGCTCTGCCGTATAGTCCGAAATCGACAAGATTTTTCTATATGGTCCAAAATATATGAGGCTCTGCCATGTAGTCCAAAATCTACAAGATTTTGCTATATGGTCCAAAAATCAAAAGAGATTCTATTATACAATCCGAAATCAATAAGATTACGCTATATAATCTCAAACTTAAGGAAAGCTCTGCCATATAGTTCAAAATCGACAAGATTTCACTATATGGTCCAAAAATCAAAAGAGATTCTATCGTATAGTTCAAAATCGATCAGATTTCGCTATATAATCCAAAAATCAGTGGAGTGAATTTTGCGTAAAGTTTGAAATCAAAAGGATTTCACCATATAGTCCAAAAATAAAGGGGGGATTGACAATATTTCACCACATGGTCCGAGAACAAAAGAGAGAATTTTGCCATGGAATCCAAAATCAACAATATTTCGCCCTATGGTCCAAAAATCAAAGAAGGAATCTACCATATAGTTTGGAATCAACAAGATTTCACTATATGGTCCAAGAATCAAAGGATAAGATTTTGCTATGGAGTCCGAAATCGACAAGATTTCTCCCTATAGTCCAAAAATTAAAGAAGGATTTTGCTATATAGTTTGGAATCAACAAGATTTCACTATATGGTCTAAAAACCGAAATAAAAACAATTATAAACATTTCTTTGAACAGATTCATTAAAGTTACAACATCTATGGGGGTGACTTTCGAGCCTTAAGATAGAAAAGGTGGCACGCATGCTTGAAATATGGTTGAGTCCTAACACAAACCATTGAAACACTTTCAATAGAGCATTTGGGCCTTGAACCTAGATTAAAAAGGCACATAGGCTTTATAACTAAATTGAATAAGGCACTTGAACCTTAAGAGGACATGTAAAAGCTCTTAGGCCTTGAGATTAAATCATGTAGGCCGACAAGCCCAGATATAGATATGCAAAAGCTCTTAAGCTTTGAGACTAGATGAAGTAGGCTCACGGGCCTGGAAAAATGTCAAAGCCCTTAAGCCTTGAGATTGAACAAAGTTAATCCAAATACCTAGACCAAAGACCTAGAGGTAGAAAAACAAAAGGCGCTCAAGCCTTGAGGCTAAATGGTGACAACTCATTGAGGGAGCATAGTAGACCTAGACTTAGTAGGACCTAGCAAAAGGTACAACCCTTCCAAGACAAATGCAAAGCCAACAATTCTCAACCAAAATTTACCACTTTTCTATGGAAAACATTTTTAGGGTCACCTAAACAGACCTAGTGCAATCATAGAGCCTTTTTCTAAAACCATTTTCTTTAATTATGGACGTGCTTTATTAGAAATTGATACGCTTTTAAGAGGCCTGGATCGGACCCGTTGTTCATTCAGAGACAAAGTGGACACTTTCTTTTTCTCTCTTTTCTTTTTCAAATACCCTAACTTTTGCCTAGATTTCCTTTTCAGGTTTTCAACCTAACGGGTTGCCCTAATTTTTACCTAGGCCGCCCTTTCGGGTTTTCAACCTAGCGGGCTTTTCTTTTCTCTTAATTTCTTTTTTTTTTTACTACCACAAGCCTTTCAAATATTGAGAATGCTTTAACCATGAGAATTCAATTCATGAAGTCTTATACCCTTTCTCTTCATTGAACGATTCAGATATTTCAATTAAATAAGCCCAATTATTCCCTTAAAGATCACTGTTACACCTTTTCTGTCATTAAATCTATGACAAAACTTTGAGTTGAAGGACATGATGAGGTCCTATGAATGAGACATTATTTATTTATTTATTTATGGGATTGGATGGGATCACAATAATCAAGGATTCTTTAGAGGGCAAGGTCGATGACCAATAAAGACACAAGATTAAAACAAAGCACAAAGAGAAACATGGGACAATCATCATAACACAAGAGTAGACTAATCATATCAACTTTCTTAGTGGCATGTTATATCTCCTAAGAGACTTATGGATGAAACTATTCCCTTTCAATCCAGTCACAAAGAATCACCTTCAATGATCGATCACATGCAAAGCCCCTTCTTTATTCTTTTTTTTTTTTTTTTTTTTTATAGACCGCGCCCATGGTGACTTTATGGGCTACCTACGTATCCCCACTTAATACTTGAAAGAAATAGGTACAACTGAAAAGCTTGTCTTTTATAGGGAATCAAGTCTTCGTAATTCAAACAATTTTTTTTTTTTGAAAGCCCTAACTTTTGCTTAGGCTGCCTTTTCAAGTTTTTAACCTAGCAGGCTAGGACTCCGCACATGCCAAAGATTTTTATTGATATAGGGACCACCCTAATTTGATCTTCAACTCTCTTTCTGAGTCATGAACTGATGCTCTAACCTCTTTGATCACAACGTCTTTCTTCAACAATTCTCTATCAACCTTTTTTGACATTCTATCACGTTTTCACTCAATGGTTTTTTTTTCTTCTTTTTTTTTTCCTGTCTTTTTTGCTACATGGGTTAATCTTCTCGAAAGTCTGATTTTGAATTGTTCAATGCTCAACTTCTTGATCTTCAAAGGCTTCAAAGTTTTTCTTTAATGGCCTGATGAATTCTCTATCTTTATTTGGGAGGGTCGTCCCTAAGCTAACCATTTTAGGCTTATCATTGTTTCCAAATTAATTGGTCATAGTTCATCCATTATACTTCTAAAGTTTATGTTTGTGCCACTTTGATCATTGATTGATTGATGAGAAGAATAAAAAGATAAATGAATACTAGAAATTCATCATTTTATTGAAAGAAAGAGACCTAACATTGAGATCGAAGGATAAAGAGAATAATAGACCAATTGATTACTGGACTTAAAAGCAAAAGACCTACAAACTTCGAAAACAAAAGAAATGAACTAGACCTAAACCCAATTGAAGATAACCAAACTTTTCATCACAGACAGTCATGGTAGAATCAGTGTAGCAATAAACACTAAGTGGAATGTGGAATCACTACCTTCTTCAACTATTCTGAGGCTTTTCCAGAAGCCCTAGGCTTAGCAATGATCTCCTTGTCAATGAGGTCTTGGATGGTATGCTTCAGTCTCAAACAATTACTCGTTCAATGCCCTTTGCTTTGGTGGAAGTCACAAGACTCGTACTCATTATATGAACGAGGTAAAGGGGTAGGTAGTGGTTTTGGGATCAAGGGCTCCAGAAAACCTTTCGCTTTCAATTTGTCAAAGGCTTTTTCTAAAGGCATGTGAAGATTGTCAAACTAGCGACGAACCTTAGTAGATTGGAAAGCTTATTGAGAGATAACATTATTGACATCAACTGTAGCTTTTCTATTGGAATGAGGTTCTTCAATTTTAACAATTCCATTGGTGATTGAATCTTCTACTTGGGTTCCAGCACCAATCAAATCTTTGAAGTTTGGGAAATAATTAGTAAATAGATGCTTGTGGTAAACTGGTAAAAGGTTCCTTACCACCATTTGGATCTGTTCCTCTTCATTTAGCCTTATAGTCATTTGGGATGCCTTAAGTCTCCACCTAGTGATGAAAGTAGATAAGGTCTCATTTTGCTCCTGTTTAGTGGTTTCCAAATCCCTATGAGTAACATCAACTTCAGTGTTGTATTTGTAATGATTGGAGAATTCTGTACAAACATCTTCCTAAGACTGGGTTCGAGATTCATCCAATGATAAAAACCAACGGACAGCAGATCTAGATAAAGATTCATGAAACAGTTGGACCAAAAGCTCATCTGTAGCTCTTCTTGGGTGCATAGCCCTGGTATACATTTTTAGATGGGTTTTAGGGGAGCTTGTACCATCAAACTTTTCAAGATCTGATATTTTGAATTGGGTCGGTATATGGGCTTGAGGGAATAAGGACAATGCATGGATATTAATCAAATCATCCGACTTGCGAATATTCTTAAGGGCTTTCTCTATAGCTTCAATTTTGGAAGCTAGCACTTTTTAATCCTCGGGCATGGGTAAATTAGGTTTAGGAGTGGCAACATTTGGTTCCAAGGTGATATTAGGCCAATTATCTAGGTTAATGGGGTGATTCTGGGTATTCTGTGGCATGGCTTGGGTATTTTGTGGTGGAACTTGGGTAGTCGGTGGAATGGTTTGGGTATTTTGAGGTGGGGCTTGGGTATTTTGCGGAATAGGTTGGGCAGTTTGTGGAATGGGTTGGACATTTTGTGGAATAGGTTGGGTATGGATTACTCGGGCCTGAACCGCTTCATGGGCCATCTTTAGTGCCTCATTAGATTTCAGAGATACTTGTTGTAACATAGTCATCATATCATGTATGAGCTTGCTAACATTCTCAGGTGGGACCACTTCCTTAGAGGAGGTCGATGCAGGTACTGATGGGTTTATTTTTGACATAGCTTCAACTGAATAGTTTACTCTAACTAATCTTCCTATATGATCTCGAATTCAAGCCAGTCCTCTGACAAGAACATATTTTCTTTTAGGCTCAATCCAAATTTTTATTTTAAATCAAGGCCCATAACTACTCTAAATCTAATAGAGTTGACCCTAAGTACTATACCCCTAGTTGAATACTCTATTTTGACTGAATTCCATAGGACGAAAGATGGGACAACACACATGGGACCAACAACGAATCTCACAGATACCATTAATACATTGTAGCTACGTTTGACACAGTATACCCCTAGTTACACATGACATCCTAAAAGCAAAGGTGGGCTGACATGCCAAGGTTGTAGGATTGGTTAACCCTACTTTCCTAAATGGACAACACACCAGAATACCATGGAGACACAAACAAGAAGTTAAACCTAAACTTGACATACCCCTAGTTGGATGGTCATCCTTTAAGGGTACAAAGATATACTAAGGACATGGAAACAAATGACCCTAAGTTGTAATGTGAGGATCAATCACAGACAATTAGGCAATATAACGACCCAACAGATTCTCAATCAAAGGTCCATGACTATTTTGATATTTATGAGGTTTGACATGACATGGCTTTAGTTAGACAACCCATCTATTAGTATGCTTTATGGGGCATTGGGTGGGTGGACCTACTAGGGTCATTAGGTCGGGTTATACCTTATTCATTCAATCACATAACATGTATAGCAACGAGCAACATAACAACATGGTTTTGACATTATAGCAAAGTGAGCCAAATTTGTGTCCTTATTCTACATGAATTTGGGTGGTTGAAAGGTTCCCCAATTGCTAGAGAGGTTTTATACCTAGCCATATGTGAATTATGGAATTCGCGTGGGTCCAGCGGTACGACCTACTCATATGATATACTTGAACGGCGAACCGTTTGGTACGAGGCAATTGGAATTGATAGCTACACCATCAAAGATCCAGTGTAGCCAATCATTGGCAAGGATACATCGATGCAAGTATGCAATGCAAAAGAGTGATAGTAATTAATTTAATTAACAATGAATTGATTAAGCCCAATAAATAAATTTGAGTTTAGCCCTCAATATCCCTAGTGGAGTCGCTAAATTGTGGATGCTCGAAATCGACTCAGGGGGGAATCGAGTTTCTGTTCCCACTTTTAAAAAGGTTTTCAAAAAGCAAGGAGTCCCCACCTCATTTTTAGGGTACGAGGAAAGCATTAAAAGATTTGTTTTATAAAAACAAATTTGACTCCATTAATGGAAAATAGGCAAGTCTTGAACGAAAAACAAGGGTTCAGGGGCTAGGTTATGAAATGGGAAGGTTTTGAGCCACGGCCTATAGGCACCCGTTTCGCCCGATAAATCAGTCTCATTTACTAATTGGGCTTTATTACTTTCAACTATGTAATAACTAAAAATGAAGAAAATTAAAAGATAAAAATTAAACTAAATCGAACTTGGGCTCAAGTGAGCGGCCTACGTACTTTTGACGAAGATCAAAGTCCATGTAGTTCGAACAATCATGTTGGGGGGAAGAGTTTCACTCCACGTCGGACTCTATTAGAATCCAATCCATAATCAAACACTTGCTTTTTAAAAACAACTTACTTTGAAATAAACAACTTTGATTTGAAAACTTGTTTGATTTAGGATCAAAACTCTAATATAATCCTATGAATAATAAAACTCGTGGGAACATGCATCATCACATAAGCAATTATATCATGGCAATGGAGTTTAGAAATTATACCTAACAGAACTGAGGCAGAGTTCTGTTTGCAACCTCGAGGTTTTTGAGTCGAAAGTTAAGTAGAGCTTCGATGCTTTCCAAGTTTTAAGATGGCCTTAAGGGAGGGAGTCGTGAGTCGGGCAGAGCTTTCGCGCCTTCAAGCTTTAGAATGGGTCATAAGTTAGAGGGTACTAATAGAAACGTTCCCCACTAACTATTGTGCCAAACTCTTCTTTAAAATGACTCTCAAGTAAAGGGATACTAATAGGAACGTTCACCCCACACTCAAGAACTCAAGCTTTTCATTTGCTTAGGAAAATTCTACTAAGATTTGATGTAGAATGAAGGAGGGGAGGACCCCTATTTATAGCTAGAGGGTGTGTAGAATGGATGGCTTGGATTTAATCTAGCTAAGGATGATCTAATGGCCCAAAATCAATCTTAAGAGATGATATTTATCTCAAAACCAAGTGATAATTATCAAACATTATCAAAAAGTTGGGAAAAATCCAGATTAGTTGAGGAAATAATGTCAAAATTAAGAGATAAAGCTAAAAAATTAAAAGGATAAGGATTAGTGACCAAGTGGACACTTCACTGGCTGTTTGGCCTTTTATGGCATGAAAATGTAGGAATTGGAAATTTTTCATTAGACACAAAGTTGTAGCGATTTAAAATACCTTTTCAAAAAGACTAATTTCATCCAAATCCGACTTTCGAGTCAAACGTTATGGTAAAAATACAAAATCTGGTTTTAAAGCATATTTTGGATGAATCTTGCTCATTTTAAGTCCGAATTCATCCATTCTTTTTGAAAAACTTTTTTAATTCAATTTCCCACATATTAAGACTCAAATTAAGTCAAAATTAATCCAGAATGGGTCAATTGGCCATAAACTAAGCAAATACGGCCCACCGGGGTTCGGAATGCAATTAAGGGTAAAATAAGGGTTTGTTTTCCGATTGAGCGATACTTGCAACCAAAACCTTTTGGAAATCAGTTTATTCATTTGAAAACATTAATTGAAGATCAATTAACAACAATGTGGCCATTAATTTAAAAATTGGGATTGAATTAGAAGTCAATTTTAAAGAAAACTGATAAACGAAGCTCAACCTGGCACACTATGGATCATCCCTAACCAAATCAATTCCAAACCTTACCAAACTTTAAACCAAGCTTACAAATGACATTTTAAGGTCATTAAGATCATCCCAGGATGAATTTGGTGAGAATTGGATATCAAATAAGAATTATGCAAGTGAAATGACATAAATGCCCTCCAAGTCGCAAAAGTTCTTATTAGCTATCAAGACTTAACCAAATTGAATCCCGGAAGATACCATTGATTCTTTGGGATGTATAGAGTCTAACTAGAGAGTTTTAGTGCCAAAATGATGCAAAAGTCTACATGTGAGAATGCATAGGAGATTCTATTATGTAGTCCAAAATTGATAGGATTTTGCTATATAATCTAAAACTCGAGGAAGGATCTGCCATATAGTCTGAAGTCGACAAGATTATGCTATATGGTCCAACAATTAAAAGAGACTATTATATGGTCTGAAATCAACAAGATTATGCTATATAATCTTAAACTCAAGGAAGGCTCTACCATATAGTCCGAAATCAACAAGATTTCGCTACATGGTCCAACAATTAAAGGAAACTATTATATGGTCTGAAATCAACAAGATTTTGTTATACAATCTAAAACTCAAGGAAGGCTCTGCTATATAGTCCGAAATCTGTAATACCCGTAATTTTTAAATAGGGTATTAAGGGGTTAATCTATGGTTAACGTAGCTAATCCCTTGATTTTTCGAATGATTACATGCATGGGTAATGCATGTGTATGATATTATGATGTTGGATGTATTTTGATGCTTGTGTTGGTGCATTGAGTATCTTTCGGGTGCGTTTAGCCTTATTTGCAACTTAAGGGTTTAAGCTGCTGAAATTTGGCTAAGTGTGGAGAAAAAGTGAATTTTCGTAAATCTTCGTTTTAAAGGATAATTTTTGGCGGTAATGGGAGTTTATAATATTATAAGACATTGGTGATTTTATGGGAATTTATTAGTATGTTTGGATTGGGTTCCACGCATGTTTGTTTTAGGAAAATCTGTCGGGAGACGGATTTTGTACTAAAACTTGGAAATGAGATTTTGATATATTGGGTATTTGATTTTTTTGATATTTTATTTGGATTCAAATGGGGGGTTATTTGCTTATTTTCATTAAATAACTTAAAGTAAAAGGATAATATAAAAATGGAGAAGATTACTTAAATGTTTTGGATGAAAATAAGGCTGATGTCTGTGCTGATGAGGTGTAGTCTGACTGACTGCCAATTTTTCTGCTGACTGTGTGTTTCAGACGTCTGAAATACATTTCAGACGTCTGAAAGTTACATTAAGACGTCTGAAAGTTCCAGAGAGCGAGGTTTTCTGGAGTATAGTTTCAGACGTCTGAAACTACATTTCAGACGTCTGAAAGTTGCGATCTGCAGATTTCATAAAGGGTTAAAATGACATTTTTGCCCCCCTTTTTTATATAAACCCATCTAACTCGTCCCAAACACTCCAGATCTGGTTTTTAGAGTATGGGAGAGCTAGAGAGAGAATGGGAGAGAAAGAGAGGGTACGGTGGAGAGAGAAAGAGCTTCTCCCTCCATTTTCATGGGTTTTCATGCATTTTTGGGTATTCTCTCTCCATTTCTAGCTAGGGTTCACTTTTGGATGGCAGGAGAGAGCATCATTCATGGCATTTGGGGTTAGGGTTTCTTGTTTGGGCTCACACATGTGTCTTGGAGCTTGCTCTTGGTGGATTTGAGCTTGGATTTCATGGGATTTGGCATGGATGTTCATCCTCACCAATTCCTTTGCATTTTAGAGGTATTTTCTCACACTTAAAGGTTAAGGTTTGTATTCTTTTGAGGGTTTATCATCTCATTCTTACATTTTTTGGGTTATTCATGCATATTGGGGAGTTTTGGTGGCGATTTGGAGTTGGGACCTCCATTATCTTCATCAACCAAGTCATTTGGGAGCTAGGGCTTGGACTGGGAGTTTGCATTTGCATCATAGGGCTTGGATTTCATACCCACAACATCAAAGGTTACATTTTTCTACGCATTTGGTTGAGGTAGGTGCAATTTACATAGGTTTAAACTATGGACATGATAATATGGTATATATTATCATATTATTTGGTATTCTTGGGCTTAGAATATGTATATATACATGATTTATGGAATAAATCTCGAATGGAACATTGGGTATTTGATAACGTAAATTGGAAATTACGTTTATTAATGAGTTGGTTTGTTTTATACATTCTATGGAATATAATTGTATAGATTTTATGGGTATTTATGTTGTAAACATAAATTGGTATAATTATGTGATTATTCCCATGATGGTTTATGTGGTATATTTTTGGAAGTGATTTGGTTAAAATCATTTTATGGTTTATCGCACTGCATGTTGGGCATAATCATGCATCAAATGGACTTAATGAATACTGGGTAAAAGTATTGCATAAAAAGGGGTCATTGGAATTGGACTACTTGCAGTCAATGGGACTTTGCGGTGTTTTCCATTCCTTTGGTCCTGGGGTACTTTCCGGTTCCAGGTAGGAACCCTTGTGTTCCCGAATCAGAGGCTACTTTCCGGTTCCAGGTAGGAACCCTTGTGTTGTCCTTTTGGAGGTTGGGTTTAAATCCTCCGTTTCCGCTCGAAGACTCCTGCAGGAGTGGTTGGTAATAAATGGATTTAATGTAAATTGGACATGAGTCACATGCATTGGGCATTATGCATTATTTATTTTAAGTTATGGGTTATAACTTATTTTGGGATTTGTAATATACTCGGTTAGTATATTTTGATGTAAATGATATAATTGGTTTTATTTATATCATTCCCTTTAGTTTACTATGTCAAATTGTATCTACTGAGTCGTCGGACTCACGCCTATTATTTTTAATGTTTTTCAGTATTACAGGACATGAAGTTATGCGGAGGCACGCTTTCTTGGGATTTATTAATGTATTTTCATTGGATAAATGAATGTATTTCGTTAAATTTTATTCGAGCCATTGGCGAATGTAATTATAAATTTAATCCGGGTTGTAATTTTAATTACTTATGGTTGTGTGTATGTGGAATGCGATGCATGGGATGATACCACTTTCATGGATGACAGGAAATTTTATGTATGAATTTTTATAACAGGTTTTCACGATGGTATGTCCTATCTATGGATGGGTCATGCCGAAAATTTTTAAAATGATTGAGGATTTTAACACGTGTCATCCATGTTTTTATCAAGGGATTTATTAAAGAAAAATCTTGTTTTATTATTATTGATCATGGCTTAATTAATTTGGGTCGTGACAAAATCGACAAGATTTCGCTATATGGTCCAACAATTAAAAGAGACTATTATGTAGTTCGAAATCAACAAGATTTCGTTATATAATCTAAAACTCAAGGAAGGCTCTGCCATATAGCTAGAGGGTGGGTGTGAATGGGGGGATGAAAATGGGGTGTCTACACCTAGCAAGGTTTTTAATGAGGCATTTTCTTTGGTGCGTCCAACACCACTCTAAGATTCACAAAAATGTTGTACTCTTTTTCCTTCGTTAGTTTTTTCCTACTAGGTTTTTCTAGTAAGGTTTTAATGAGGCACATTATCTTAGCATGGTGGACATCCAAGGGGGAGTGTTGTAAATGAATGAGTTAATAGTGGATGCCACTACTCTCTAAATCGACATCCCATAAATTTCCAATTGAATGCAATTGGTTTATTTCTCATTCTTCATGAATGTAAGCCTATATAAAGGAAGCTCTGGTTGAATGAATAAAACATAAGTGAGATCTCTATACAATTTTTATTGTTTTAAGTTCTTATCCTCTTTAATTTCACAACACTTTAGTATATTATACTTCTTCTCTTGAGAAGTTTTTTTGAAGGAGAAATTAAAAAATTAAAGTTAAATAAATGACATGGTAATACAATAAATGCCCATCCTTAATATAAGTGTTTGGTTAAAGGTGATCAAACAAAATAGAATGAACGGATTATTAAATTTCAAAACTGAACAAATAATCCTTAGGACTAAATTAAATTGTAAGGTAAATTATAAAAAACCCCATAATGTTTGACCCTTTTTTATGAAACCCCCTAAAGAAATGGTTGTAATGTCCCCCCAGACAATTTACACATTCAGCAATTAATGCTATTGTTAATTGCTGTTCGTGAAATTAATGGTGGTCATGTGACGTTTTTTTGTCTAAGTTAACAAACAGGACTAACGATGGCGTTAATTGCTAAATTTGTAAACTATTTAGAGGAACATTGAAGCCATTTTTTATTTAAGGGTTACAAAAAAGGGGTCAAATATTAAGGGCCTGTTTGGGTGTCCAATTCAAAATTAAACAATTCAATAAATTTTACGTAAGGTTGAAGGAATAAATCCATCACCTTGAATTAGAATATTTTAATATGTTGGAATTATCACTATACTTGATGTTGTAAAATCAATTTGTGAACCACGGGTTTTGATCGCCCTTTTAAAAAGTGTAGAGATTTAAATAAATAAAAATATGTTTTTTAAGGTTCACAAAAACAATAACAACAAAGAATTGCCACATCATTTTTTAAGGAAAAGAGGAAAACCATAAAATATTTTTTTTTAAAAAAAACCCTTTAAAAACCAAACACATGATTCCAATTAAGGAAAAACAAATCTTAACAAACCAAAGAAAGGATTCGGAGACTAAGTTACGATGTGGGAAGGTTCTAAGAAACATCCTATATGCACCCACATCGCCCCAAAATGGGTCTCTTAATTTATATGGGCTATTTCAATTACTTCCTAATTAGTCACCATGCATATATAAAAAATCATTCATAACCATGTATTTATCCATAAACATTCATCATCTATAAACATACATAAACAAGTAAGAAGAGATATGTAAAGCAATAGAGAGAGATAAAGAATAAAAGAAATAAAAGAAAAGAAAACCTAGGACACTTTGTATCCTAGGGTGGACTTAATTGAACATCAAATGAGCGTTTACGTATCCCACATGTAAAGATGTAAGGATCAAAGTCCATGTAGTTCGATTGAGAAGGGGTTACTCCCTTTACAATGAACTAATAACCCTAAGTTTCCATTAAAAGAGAAGAAGAGTTTTCAAAAGTAAAGAAATTTCCAAAAAGGGAATGAGAGAAAATAGGAATTTGAGAAGAAATAAAACTCTTAACAAATAAGAAGTTTTAAAGAAGTAGGAAACTTAAGAGTTATAATTCAATACAAAAAGAATAACCCAAGAGGGAGAAGAGAACAATTCATGACCAAACTCACCATGAACCAACTTACCATGTGCCAATCATCTCAACGCATTGAGAAAATACCAATTAATCACCTCATATATGCTATAGGGAAATTATCATGCTCGAACTAAGCATATTCATGCTCAAATCATCATTAGAAAGATTAACTCAAATCTGGACAGAATACTAAAACATCCTAAAAATCATGCAAATAGCAAAAATCAAAAGAAAGACAAAACCCTAATATGCTCTTATATGTCTTAAACTTACTATCATGCATAAAATTATCAAAAACATTCTAAATATAAATTATTATGATGAAAATATCATATAATTAACAATCCAAAACATGAAAAGAAAATAAAATATGATGCATTAGATAATGATTTTATGTAGAAACATGAAATAAGCATCCTTACGGCGAGCTTTCTTAAGAAAACTATTTTAAGATAATTTTACATAAAAAGTAATCTGCATGAATGATTTTTTCACATATCCTACATAAAATATATACCTAAGAATGCAAAAAAACTAATGGTGCACTTAAACACACTCTGGAAAGCATTTATGCAAAGACTCACCTTCTAAAAAAGATAATTATCCTCCAAAAGAATAATCATTGATATACTCATGAGGATGAGCCCTACACAGAAAGTGTTCTACATGAAAAATGCTTAACATCATGCATATAAATGAATCATGAAGAGAAAACAACCCTAACACATCAGCTAATATGCTGTGCAAAACATACCCCTATTCTAGAGAGAGAAAATCACTATTCAGCATACAATACATAAAATCCTACTCTACTAGCATGCTTGCACTCAATAATAATCATATAGACTCAATAGAATTAAGTAAACATGATATTCAACTCAAGATAAAACCCTAAGCATGTAGAGAATTAACTACAAGAGCATAGAGAGAGAATATAAAGAAATGATGGAAGCTTACAACAAAGAAGATCTTTGCTGCATTTCTCTTTCTTATTAGGTTTGAACTCATTCTTATTCTTTTTCAACAATGCAGTAGAATACTCTCTCAAAAGTGTATAAGTGTGTGCAAATTTGTGGTCCCCCTCTCTCTAGTGAATATGGAGTGTCAAAAGTCCTTAATGCTGATAGAAAGGTATATATTTATAGCTAAACAAACCTAGAATTCAATGGTTGAAATTAATTTACCATAAAACTAATCTAAGGCTATTATTAACTCCTTAGGCCTTAAACAACTCAAAGTCACTATACAATAGGATTAAAACTCTTTTAGAACAAGAAAAAAAGAGTAGGAGAGTTCAAAAACGCGTATCCTTGAAAATAGGGAAACTGGACGTGGGGTCTTGGGTGACCGGTTGGGTGAACCGGTCACCTGAGGCTTAGCTTAGGTTCCTTCTGGTTTTGACTTATTTTAGGTTTTTATCTTAAAACAGTCATATCTTGGTCAAATTAACTCCGAATTGAGTGATTCAAAAGCCCAAATTTTCATATTTCAATGAAAAATAAGCTTAGAATATTATTGACCCAAAATTCTCCAACCATGGTCAAGTAGCTGGGTTTAACAAGACAGTTAACCAAAAAAATGGTCAATTAGCCAATAGGTGAATAGTATGGTAAATCAATCTCAAACCTATTCAATCCTCAAATTGATGCTACATTTAGACTCTTTTCATTATTATAAACTCAATGGAACAATCTCGGACGAGCTTTGAGGTCAATTAGAAAAGATACGAGTTAAAAGACAAAATTGCCCTTAAAGTTGCAAAAGTTTTAATTAACTTTCCAAACCTATTTGGAATTGAATCAAATTGCACATACATATCCTAAATATACCTAGAAACTAAATGTAAGTGATGGAATGCAAAAATGAAACAAAAATATGCATGCAATAATGAACTACTAACATATGCTTAAAAGAGCAAAAATGTCATTCAAGGCTTAGAGACTCCTAAATGCTTCAAGAACTCATGAAATGAGTTCATGAACTCTTAGGGATGAAAATGGGGTGTCTACACAATTTTAAAGAATTTATGAAATACAACTATTTTTAATTTCCACTCTTATTTGTGATGATGAGTATTATTTCTTGAATTTGTTAACTCAAGATGATGGATTGTGCTTTTTCTAATATGTAAAATTTTGTGAATTATTTAATATCGAATCAGACAACCAAACAGGCCCTAAAGGTTTCTTGGAATTTAACCTACATTGTAACACTTTTGAATAAATATTAAGGTAAATCATCTAGGATGAAATGAAAAATCAAGATGCATTCAGATGAAATCAAATTTTCACATTGCAAGTTAATGTCTACTTAATTTTAAATGGATCTCTTATTATTATTATTATTATTATCATTATTATTTGCTAAGTAAAAAATGCATAAAACCCGAGAAAAAAAACAAAGACAAGAACTGCCACAGCAGACAAAAGAAAACAAAAAAAAAAAACAAAAAAAAATAAAAAACCTCATAAGAGCCTAATCTACTACTGCCCACACACATTTATTTAACAAGCATGCCTCCATGATTGTTAGAGGAAGGGAGTCTGGGGGTAGAAAGCTCGAGAAGCCATTGATAAGGGCCCATCTTGCCATAGCATGAGCCACACCATTTGCAACTTTTGGAACCTAAACAAACGATGAAGAAGAAAGAAGTATGCAACCTTCTTTTGCATATGATATCATCGATCACATCATAAGTCTACGAAGGTTTAGCTGAGGTATTAGTGATGTTAGAGATAATAACCAAAGCATCTCCCTCAAAAGCTACTTTTTCCCAGCCTTATTCTAAAGCGATCACTATTGCAAACCTAGCCGCCTTAGCTTCCATAACCTCAGGGTCCCTATTGTTGGAAAATACCACATCCAACATCGATTAAATATCGAGTTAAACATGTCTTCATATACATGTTTGGGCCCTCCACTTATAAGTTTACGCTTGTATGTTGGAAACTTAACATGGTATCAGAGCATGTCATTCTTGAGCCTATTGAGTCCGTATTTGTTACCCAAGTGATAGGCCTATGTTAAGCCTGCACGTGAGGGGGAGTGTTGGAAATATATCACATCCCATATCGCCCAAATATTAGGTTTGACATAGCTTCATATACTTATTTGAGCCTTCTACTTACAAGCTTAGGCTTGTAAGTTGGAAACTTAACATGGTATCAGAGTATGTCGTTCTTGGGCCTATTGAGCTTGTGTTTGTTGCTCACGTGCAAAGCCTATGTTAAGCCTGCACGTGAGGGGGAGTGTTAGAAAATACCACATCCCACATCGATTAAATATCGAGTTAAACATGTCTTCATATACCTGTTTGGGCCCTCCACTTATAAGCTTAGGCTTGTAGGTTGAAAACTTAACACCTACCATTTTATTTTTCTGCCCACGCTCCCAAGACAACCCTATATTCATTCCTTGCGATACATGCTGCATTTCCACCTGTCTCACCCATAGTTGCATCGAAATTAATTTTAACAAATCCCATAAGAGGTTTTTCCCATACTAAGCAAGTAGGATTAACTTCTCTTTCAACTTGGTTGGCGCCTGAAAAGTTAGCATCAGTAAATTCAGATGTCTTTTTGGTTATACAATCAATAAGTCCTTCTACCTCCACCTTCTTTTCTTCATGAACAACCAAATATCTCTTATTAAATTGCATGGGTCATGGTCGAGGTTCTAGACTTGAACATAACCAATTTCGATTCAAACGAGGGATCATTTTTGAATCACCTAGCTCTCCTACCCAATCGCCAGCCCCCTGCATGCGCACTGTAACATACCCAGCCATTACTAAGGCATGATTATTGGCATGCCATTCATTAATTATTTCGACATACTGTTAGTGAGATATATTATGAGTAGAAGGAATTGTAAATGTGCCCATTAAAAATACATGTGACTGGACGCGCATCTCTATATCCGTTTATTCTCAGTGCCGTGTTAGTCATTCTCTTTTAGAGCACCTTCATTCTCCAATGATGTGCTATTATAAAATTTTAGTAATAGCACAACACACCTTGTTGGTGTTCTGATCGTGTGCTAAAGAATAACAATGACACACCCTCATGTTATATTTGACACACCCTGTGCTACTTTAGCACAGAGGTGATTAATAAAACAAAAGATGATAATTGTGTCAAAAAATTAATGTCATTTGCACTATCAGAGTATATTGTGTCAAATTATAGCATTTGACATTATAACATGTGTAAAAATAAAATAACAGACAAAATAACACAAACTGCTAAAGATGCTTGTAACAAATGTTCCACACCCATGATCCTCTATCATGACATGAATTTAACTTTATTGACACCAAGGCTCATGTTGATCAATGGATGTCGCCATTTTCAAACTTCACTGAGCCTCTATTTTTTGTATCTCAAAAAATTTGAAGAGAGAGAAAGCAAAATACTATGAAGATGATTCAGAAAGAAGTCCATTTCAAGTAACTTACGGTATTTTCCTTTTTAACCCCAGTTGTTTCCAAGATCCAATTGGAGCCCTAAAGCGCAGGGAAAGCAAGCACCAAATTCTGAATGGCCAGGATTTTGGATGCATTGATCTAAGAATTCTGCGTATATTCAAATTTTTTTTTTCCCCCCCTATCTCTCGAGATTTATGTCACATGAAAGAGTTACCCAAAAACCTTACCAAAAAAAAGGAAGAAGAAGAAGAAGAAGAAGGGGAGAGATTTTTTGCCTCATAAAAAACATAACCCAATAGTGGCATGCTCCAGATGCCAAAGTGTACAACAATTTTAACTACATTGAATGCTCGTACTTTAAAACATCCTTCGTGTTCAAATCAAACGTCTTGCAGATATCTGAAATAGCACACTGACTGACACCATCTTGGGCATCTCCGCGATGAAGAAGTTCCTCGAGTTCCTTTGATGGCTGCAACACCTAATAACATAAAAGAACCAGTATCTCATGAAGCAAACCAATATGTCTTTAAAATAACGAGTATCATAATGCATATCAGACATGAATTGAAATGAACCACCCCATATGCAACTAATCATCCATCTAAAAGGAATAAATGAAAAGAAGATGCCATATCATATAGAGTGGCAGATCTCGCATTACAGAATACAGATAGGCAAGCCAAAGGAGAAGTTTGTATGGCTTACATCCCATAATCAATGCAAAATATATACACATGACTCATATATTTGTCTCACACACAAAGTCCTGGTAGTTAGCACAAGGCAAGGGGAAAAGGCACTGAAAATGATAATCAAAAGTTCTAAGAAAGATTACCTTAGCAAAAAATTGAAGTTATAAGTTAGATATGTCATGTTAACAAATTATCAACTCTTGTTTCATCTTAGACCTACAAGTTTGACACAAATTCAGTCTCTGCAAGAAGTCTCAACTATCTATTTTCATTTTTTCCTTTTTTTCCGGGGTGTGCTTGGTAGTTGGCACATCATTTGGTGAAAACTTTAGGGGTTAAAAATAGATTAAGTTACATGCAAATACAGGGAACAAATAGATTGGTATATGCAGGTCGGGGTAGAAAAAGAAAAATTAGCAAAATTTTACAAGGAACCAACTCCTTAAAAAAATAAATAATAAATAAAGAGGAATCTTGATACACGGCATGACATAGAAGCATACTAAAAATGTGCAAAATATAAAATATTAGCAAAATTACACTTTACTACTGTCAAGTGTCACCCATTTTCACACTTTACCCCCCTATAGTCTAATAATTATACTTTGCCACTTTTAGTTACACGTGGATAGGTTGTTTGGCGTTTATTTCACAACTCTTCTTTGTATGGAAGGGGGTATTTTTTTTTTTTTTTTTTTTGGGATAAGTGGAAGGGGTATATTGCCATCACCTGAAACTATAGGGGGCACTTTATAGCCCCCAAAATAAAAATAAATAAAAGAAAAATAAATAAAAATAAAAATGCTATAGTTGGGTAAAGAGAAAACGAGTTCAACTTGAAGGAGGTGAAGCATAATCCCAAAACACATATTAGAGCAGCCTTAGAAAGTAAAAGAGGAATACTCAAGATCAGTGTTACCAGGATCTCTTAAACCCTCTTTGAACCACAGTCCAGGTTCTCAACCCAAAATGCGATTCATTCGCAACTTGGATATCTATTTTTAGCATCTCAACCAAGACATTACTTGTTGTCCAACCTAGCCAGGATGTGAAGGAGAAGCCATAGCAATAACCAGAGTTGATAATACAGTTTAGGGTATTACGGAAATGTAATAAGTATATATACTGGACAGAATGGGATGGTTAGTTGAAAAAAAAAAAAAAAACCCTAACACTTTCTTTCATATGCATGTATCAGAAAAAGTACACACACACATGAACTATTTCCTATAAATTTTATTATATATATTACACATAAAAGCTCCAACAAATCCCCTCTCCCCCCCCCCCCCCCAAAAAAAAAAAAAAAAAAAAAAAAAAACCCAACCCTGTGTATAAACTTCTTCTAAGGTAATATAAATGCCAATCAAAATTGCAATTATTACTATAAATTTGAACTTAGCAAAAAATAAACTTACCCAAGGAGAAACATGTGAATTCTGTTTTTCATGCTTAGAGGAATCATCTGCAGATTCACTCCCATTGGCATCCACTACAACTGATTTCTCAGTCTTCGAATAATCTGAGACTAAATGAAGAAGTCTCTCACTTCCCTAAAACATCAACGTAAACAATTAAACAGAGAGTAAATAAGGAAACTATAGTTGCATGAATATCATAAAGGGGTAGGGCCCAAAAGGATATAAAAAAGGTCCAAAGAATTTAGGAGACTTCAGGGCCAAGACTGATACATACTACAGGTGTACCGGAATTAGGAACAAATTAAATCATAGTACTAGGAATATCACCTACTTTGGGTATGACATAAATCATTTTCCATTTTTTCTTTTTCTTTTCTTTTCTTTTTTTTTTTTTTTTTTTTTCTTTTTTGTCCATATAACATAAAGCATATACAACTCAACAAAGCCTTAAATTGAAAATACCTCCTACAATACAAGTCAATCTAAGGTCATATCCTCCATTGATTCACAAACCACCATGCCTTTCGTAGCACCAAGACCCATATTTCTTTCTGGACTTCCTCTTGTCCTCGTTGCACATTCAACTAGAATCAAATCACTCGTTCTTATTGTTGCATTCATTAGTCTTCTTTGCACATAATTGAGACATCTAAGACAACTTTTCATCATCATGCAGTCTATTGGTGCTACCTTGAGCTTCTCAAAAATGCATTTCACTTCTTATTCTAACTTTTTTGTATTGCCACTCATTTATCTAAGCATCCTTATTTAGGTAGGCATTGATTTTTCAAAATGTAGTTTCATAACTGCCCATTTTTCAATATCATAATTCACACACTACTTAGATAAATATTTATATTAAAAAAAAACAAAAAAAAAAAGGCCAAATAGCACATACAGTGAGAAACAATATTAAGGTTAACCACAATTAGGGGCATTTTGAAGATTCATCACTAGAGGATACCCTAGGACTTGAAGATGAATGGAGTGCTTTTCAGTGTTGACTAATCGACATTTCTCCATCGAATTAGATAAAAAATGTTTTAAAGAAGCTCTAAGGCCAGTTATGCTTCATGTTTTAGAATGCTTAGTAGTCCAAAAACATGTCCACAAAATGATTGTGTCATAGATGAATAAATAGAAATATAAAAGATGTAATTAGAAAGAAGTGCATTCATGAGCAGTTAGAGGGGATATTACTAAAGACAAAATGAGAGTGTCATGTTTTGGTCATGGGCAACAATGACAATGACTAACAGAGGATATGACCACATTAACAGCAAAGTAGAGGAAAATGATTTGTGCAGCTGAAGTGCTGGACCCAAGTCCAATGCTCTTCCACTAATTTATAGCAAAACTGTTTGTTAAAGCACAATAGCATGTAAGTATGTAACATTTGCCAACTTCAACTATCCTGTTTGCTAATTATCACAAAATAACTTATCTTAGGATTTTTACATATATCACAAAACAAATTAGGCTTCAGCAAGTTGCAATGTATAAGAACATCGTACACACCTGGAGAGCTCGCCAGTGAGAATAAGTGCGAAATAAAATCCAAAAGAATGGGATGTTAGGTAGAGGTAGAACCTATACAAGATAAAAAACAATACAAGTGAGGATGTGATGCATAGCATATTTACAAAATAGTATGAATAATTAGAGCATGTAGAAATATGGTGTCAAAGAGACATCAAAGTTGATATTCCAAAAGTGAATGCATACGTACAGTGAATGCAGTCGTCAATGGAAGTAATGAAACTGAACCATAGAAGTAGTTCCTGTGGATAACAGTTCCCCTGATAATCATACAACACCTCTTTTCAGTATGATTATTGTTTATATGTGGGAAAATTGATACAAACCAACATCTTCAAATGATATTAAATAAATATTCAAATGCTCTTTAAGCAACAAAACAGAGCTATCAAAAAATGGAAGAACTTTAAACAGAGGAATTATGAGGGTCATGAACCCGGGAATTTGCTAAGATTGATATCGATGGCAATTTCATAAAACCTAGAGTTAGAGTTAAGCACCCTCAGCATTCGTGTCTAAATTGTATCTGTCCATGTACTTGAAATTGATCATAAGCAAATTTGTATTCTCAGAAAGACATGCCTACAGTCAACTCAACAATGCCTAAACCCCAATATTACAAGTCAGTTCAGTTACAAAATTCCAAGCCCCCCCCTCCCCCCTTCCTTTTTTCCTACTCTATGTAGGGTCATGTCCTTGAAAGATATTGCAATCTGTGGGGAAATTCTTAAATCCCATCAGCCATTGTCCTACAGGGTATTTGGCAACAAATGATGAGTTAAAAAAGGTTGGCAGTCATTGGACTCCATTAGTTTTGGGACGGTTTCCCACATTACAGCCTACCCACAACATTTTGCTAGCTAAACATCATTCTCTTGGCTGTTTTCCTTCATAGCAAGAGTTACCATACTATTTCAATAATTCAATATCAAGTGATATAATACTCATATCCAATTCTAAGACTCGATTGCTTGAAAGCAAGGAATAATTTATTCCTTAGGTTCTCATAAGATTTGTCCCAAATTGGATGATACAACATGTTGTATTGTTGAAATAATGACACAGTAAATTTTGTTGATAAAAGTCATATGTTAGGTCAAACCAAATTCTAGCTTGCTAACAAAGACAACTCTACAACCACTATATGATTAACTAGTAACTTTAGATAGATAATAGTAGTCTCTACGATTTAAGAGGAAAAAAAAACCAATTACCTTAGGGCAATATGCCGTAACCTTCGGCGTACATGTCGTGCATTTAGACTGCAATGTTATGAAGTACTATTAATATGTAATAGAAAGGCACCCAAAAAACGCAAAGCAGAATTTTAAAAAAAAAAAAAGAATACTGATCCTGCATGTTTTCTTTCACATTTACATTCCTCTCCAGAGGGTAGAAGTAACACCATAGCCACGTAACACATCACTATAATACAACTTCCACAGAGTAAAGAGAATAGTTTAGACCTTCTTCAAGTAGTTGTGAATTCAAGATTTCCAAATAGACAAATGAACAAAATGACAGAACCTACACAATTTTGACTTGAGAAAAACAAAAGACCTTGTGGCTACTCAACCAGAATCCAAACTTTTAAAAGCTAAGTAGCTCTTGTTGCTTCAATAAATTAGATGCTTAGACCAACGTTCATAAAATACTCAAAGATGTTGCTCACCTACTGATGAGTGCATTCCTGAGCAAGAGAGCATTACTCGTAAGGGGCTATTAAATTTTCCTTTTTATTAACAAAAAGATGAATAAAACTGTTTATTATAGTATTATAGTTGTATAGGGTGATCTTCTTTTTCTGTTTGGGGTGGTATACATGATTTGTATGAATTTTTTAGGAATAGAGTTACTGTTTTGGCCGTTTTGGTTGCCTAGAGGCAGTTTTTAGGTCCTCTTTTCCTAGTTGGACTCCTAATCCACTTAATACTTTCCTTTATCATTTATGAATTGCCACTTGTAATAAAAAAAAAAAAAAAAAAAAAATCTGTTTAGTATGGAAACAGTATGACATTGTGCACACTTTGAGTAATTAAAAATAAATAAAAGTGTTACCTTCGACTTACACTGGCCAGCCAAAAAGGGGAAAAAATTAATTTATTGGATTAACTAATTCGCTTGGCGACTAATTCACTATGTAATATAGTATATAAAATGGCCATTACCTCAATAGGTATTGGGAGAGTGAGGGAGGAGTAAGTTAGGTGTGATCACAACGGTGTCTAATTCGAAGTTAAACAATTTGACAAATTTTACATAGTATTGAAGGCACACATCCATCCCCTTAGAGAAATAGTGGCATTTTATGAATTTCTAAAAATTTATCATATAACATCATCCATAGTGATGACTTCAACTTTTTAAAATATATTCTAATTAAAGGTGATAGATTTGTGCCTTCAATACTATGTGAAATTTGTTGAATTGTTTAATTTTGAATTGGACACCCTAACAGGCCCTTAGTTTTTTTTTTTTTTTTTTTTTTCCCCTTTTTTTCCCTAAAAATTTTTGGGATCCCAAGTCCATAACTCACATGGGATAGGACTTTACACTAGCGGAATCTCAACCTTTACTTTTGGTTTTCAATACAAAGTTGTAACCATCACTTTATAGCCCAATTTGGGTTCTCTCAACGTGTGCCTTAAGGTCACATGTTAAGCTGCAATTAATGGTCCAATCATTGCATTGGAAATGATGAAAATGTATTGCAAATTGTGAAAGTTGCTTACAAAAATGTGAAAATGCTTGGAAAACTGTGATAACTCATTTTTCCATGCAATGATTGGATTATTAATTTTAACTTAACATGCGCCCTTAGGGCACACGTTAAGAAAACCAATAAATAAATCAAAAGTTTGAGGATGGGTAAGTGAAAGAGAAGAAACCTTGATGGGTACGTAATTTCAACTTGCGAAACCTCCTTCGAAATAGACTTCAAGAAAATCTCAGACGGTTTAACACGAGCCAAAAGACGCAATCCCAACCTACACCACAATCAATCAATCAATCAATCACATATCCAATCAATTGATTACTATTCCCAACCTTTGCTCGTCTCTCAAACTGAAAATTGAAGCAGAAGATTACCAACCCATGAATCTTGCTCTTGATAGTCCCCTCAGGCGCCTTCTCCAGACCAATCCAAGCTCGATTCATCTACACATATACATATCCCATAACAAGTCAGACACCCCTCACATTATTTCACAATAAAAAAGAAGAAGAGAGAAATAGAGAGAGAGAGAGAATGACCTTATTGGAGATGAAATCGACGAGCAGCTGGGCATTGGCGTTGAGGGGTTTTCCATTGGAGGAGATATTTTTGCAGAGGTCTTTGAAGGTGGAAGGTGTATGAGCAAACTGTGAGTCTGTGAGTGAAGGGTCAATGGATCTGGAGAAGCACCAGTTCCTTCCCCTGATGGGAAATACTACCAATCGAGCTCTCATCGTGGAAATTGTAAAACCATAAACCTTGGGAGGAAGAGGGCGAAGCGGCGGGTTTTAAAAGGCCGTGGAGGGAGAGAGAGAGAGAGAGAGAGAGAGGGGTAAGTGGTAATTAACAGTGTTGTCTGCTGATGTGGATGGAGTGTGAGTCAGCTTCCACGTGCCTAAAGTGTTGGACATTTTTTTCTTTTACTCCCTATAATTTAATTTAATTAATCGCCGCCTCACCGCTCATCTTTGAGGACGAGGTAGAGTCGTACAGCGGTGGAGTACCATTCTTTCATTTATTTTTTAATTTTTAGGCTGACCACCCTTTTGTTTTTTTAGTCACCACTATAAAAAGAAGCGTATATAAGATAAGGAGTATAATTCTAACCGATCTAATTGAATTGTTAGGTGATTCATTGGAATACGGATTTATGTGAAGTTCATCAAAACATATGAGACCCATCAAAATATGTAAAACCTATATAATATGAATAATTTTCATTTTAATGGACTATTTATTGCCAAAGAGAGGCACAAAGAACTAATTTGAGATGAGTTAGTCATCCTTGTGAGGGAGGGTGGCCTTCTAGAGAAGGGCATTATTTTTTTTTTGGGGGGGGGGGGGGGGGGGGGGGGATTCCTCTTGAGTGTACTTGGTCCAAGATTGCCAACTAGGTGAAGTCGAGCTCAAATGCTAATGAGGCATCTTGTAGACCCATATGGAGGACTATCATATCTTAGTTTGTCGATCAACGTGAATTTTTAGCACGCCACATGGCAAGACGTGATTGGTCTCAATGGGCCACATAAATTTCTATCAACAAGTATAAAACCTTTAACTTATCTTTTCCAAGAGGATTTTAAATATCTTCAGTACAAGTAGATCGATGGTGATATTGACTATTATATGTGAAGATTATAATCTTAATTTGATAGCAATTGCCATATGCATGATCACATGAATCTTTTTTTTTTTTTGGAAAATCAATAAAATGTACCCTTATTCCTAACCTTGCTTATTATCAATTAAATGGTTATTTGAACTTTTGATCACTTTCTTAACAAGTGCATTAACAAGTGAGAAAATTACCACTGACCTATCATGTCAACATGTCATTGTTCGGGGTTGAGTTATAAGTAATCATTCAAAATGGCTCTTCTCTATCCAAATAAAATAGAAGGAAAGATAAAAAAAAGTAGTCATTCAAAATGGTCTTTGTTGATCATTTCGAGCTAGTGGCTTTTAACGTTTAGCTTAATTTTACGCACTGATAACTTCTAACAATGTGCACTACAGCTTAGTTCCGGATGCTTGGTTTTTGAATTGTAATTGGTGCCTCCATTATCCAAAAAAAAAAAAAAAAAATCCTCTTATTAGAAGCAATCACCAGGTCTCTCCAGATTTTTTATATGCTAGATTAAAAGTGGTGGCACATAGGATACATTCGTATATACAATTTTTTAGTTATCCCATTATAATGAAAGAGAAAATGGTGAACATATGAATATAAGTTTAGATTAATATGAAATTACAGTTCTCATTTATGGTGCGTTTGGATAAGAGATTTGGGTTAAAATAGGATTTTAACCTCATTTGCATCTAATGCCAACATCATAATTTGATATTGAAATCCCAACTTAGTTGAAATCCCTCCTACAAATTTCTCATCTAAATCCACCATTAATTTGTTTAGTTATACAGTAATGATTAGATCCCTAATTTGGCATTTAACAGAAAAGTGAATATAGATATAGAAATGAAAAACCACAAAGGCCTGGACCACTTTCACCACAAAGGCCTAGACCACTTTTTTGAACCCTTCACTTTTGATTCCTTGTCTTTAGGAAGCAAGGATAATGTTTCTCTTAGGCCTATTTGGCAAACCTGAAAACCTGGCCAACTGCCTTGTCAGTTTCGTTTCCATACTGTTTGGGAAGTCTCTTTTTCCTGTTAAACAGTTCAACTTTGTTCTAAAAATAAAGCATAAACACAGGTTTTTTCAAACCAACTGTTAGTTGGTTTATTTAAAAACCAAATAACAATTATGAACTGGACCTAGTTTGATCCAGTTTTTAAAGTTCCCAAACAGGCCTTTAGTTTTCCACTTTTGTTTGACAATGTAACTTTTGCTAATAGGTCCATGGTTAAACCGAGCTCACGTATGGCTACTAGTAGTGCTCAGAAGGAAGGTTTATACTCGACTATGTCTAATAATTAAACGTATTGAATTTCTTGTTGGCTTTTGAAAAATAAAAATAAAAATAAAAATAAAAATAGAAGCGTTGTGCCCCACATGCGGGTGACTCTGAAAGAGAGTGATAATAGTTAAACCTAAGACCCTAAGACTAATCACACCTGAGCAAGTGCTATTTGGATAGACAAATTATTAATATTCTGATATAAACATATCATTGGAGTGGTGAGACCAGAACGACTGAGAATGAAGAATGAGAGTTGAACACGCTGAGGAAAGGCCAAAAAGACATGCCGCCTTAGCATATTGTGTTTTATATAATTTTATATAATACGGATATAGGTTTTGGGGTGGGGAGGGGAGGGAAGGCTACTCAAACAAGGGTTCTACTAGATTATTAAGAGAAGGGGTGATGGGAGGAGGGAAATTTCCATACGCTACTGGACCATAAAGGCATCCACTACTCATAAAAAATATACATAAAAGAATAAAACAACCACCACTGGAACATAGAACACTCCTACAAGGCTACAAAACTAATTATGCATGTATAAAGCCTATTTCATGGCTAGGTTATCAGAACCATGCATCTGCCCCTATCCCATTTAGATTACAATGCTCAAATAATTTTTTTCTGGTGCACTCAAGAAAAGCTACTTTTACTGCATGATCTGCCGTTTATTTGTTGAGAATCTGCTGTTGGAAAAGTCATTGTTTAATTAGCCAGCTCATTTTTCTGCCTTGATTGATCCACTTTCTTAAATCCCTATGCCAACCCATTTTTTGGTTAGTCTTCCGTGCATGTTCCCACTGCATTATATGTATAGTTGTAGACACCCCAATTTTCCCCGATCTCCTCCAGTCAATAGGATAAAATCCTTAAAATCACAAATTATCCAGACAATACATAGAAGTAATGAAATTTGTTTTGGTCCGGGCCTTGATCTTCAAATCCAATTATCTGAACCATGATTACATCCTCCAAATCCCTAAAATCAACTACCTAATATATTTTAAGTGGTTTGATCTTCAAATCAAGTGGCTCGATTGTCAATCAGGATCATCAAAGTCCACAATTTAGTACCTAATTAGATTTTAGGTAACTTGATTATCAAATCCGGTTTTTGATCGTGACCTTTAAATATATCACCAAGCACCTAATTGAATTTTAGATAGCCTAAGACTCTGAATCCAATGTTCCGATCTTCGACCAGGAACCTTCAACATTTGTGCTTCTACATGTTGGATGTGTTATTGTTAAATTAAAAGACATTGCACAAACATGCCTTGCATCTTCAAGATATACCACAAAACTTTGTTCCTGAACCGCTCCTGATGTTGTGTGAAAATTTGGTTTAGTTTGGAAAACCCAATTTTTGAAAGTGCGATTTTCAACATAATTTTTGACAGTAACTGATCTTTATATAAAAATGAAACATGTGATTTTATGAGCTCGTTTTGTTTGGTTGGAATGGACGCTCACCATTGAAATCTCATTCCATTTTATTCTGATTCCCTTAATTCCGGCCAAACTTAACAAACATGTCGTTAAAAGTGACAGAATTTGAAACTAACTTTATTTACGGAGTATTTATTTTTTGGGATAAGCAAAAGGAAGTATCATTAGAAGGAGCTGGATTACAAGATGAACAATCCAAACTGGGAACCAAAAACACTACCCCCAACTACAAAAACAGAGAGTACTTAAAGAAACAATGCCCACATACAAATGTAAAGAAGCAAGTAGATAAGTAGAAAAGCTCAAAAACCTAGACAACTTATGATTCAAAAAACAAACTCTTCAAAGCCAGGCGATAAAGGCAGCCAATCTGTCCATCCCATCCTTTGCTAGCCAATCGGCCAAGTTGTTGACAACTCTAGACTCATGACAGATAGAGACCCTCTGGATAAAGTAGATTAAGGAGAAGATAACGTTGATAATGAGATTGTATTTCCAAACCCTTGAGCTGCCGTTAATCCATGAGACAACAGCCTATGAAGCAGATTCTATCATGAGGTTTTTGGAATCCATCCAAACAGAGAGGACTGAAAGAGTCTCAACGCCTCACGAACTGCAAGCAATTCAGCCAAATTAGAATTGACAAACCCATGCAATTGGAGAGGAAAACAAACACAGGATGCTCCCCGACTCATTTCTAATTGATCCCAGCCTATCCCACCCTAGCAGAACCATCAACATTAAAACCAAACACTAGGAAGTCTAAATTCTACACTCCAATGAATGAAACGATAAAACTTCAGGATGTTGGAGCCTTCAAGCCTTGAAGCCTTTGGATTTCTTCCTCTGTTATTCTTCTTATTTATCTGGTGTTAAACCTAAGCTGTAGTGCCAATCAAGCTTTAATTGTACAAGGATTCAAAAACCAAAATAAAATGTTTAAAAAAAAAAAAAATGTTAATTTAGTGTCACTTTTGTTAGATGGGTGACCCACGTTTGCTGAAAGAATTCTAATTTTGCTATGGAGTTTCTCAGCTGGATGATTTCGTCTTTAAGATTTGTTAGTTTACCATTGAATCTGCTTGTTGCTTGTAGTCCAACCCACTAATGACTGGGTAGGGCTCTATTAATAGGCTCGTGAAGCATAAAAGTTTCAACAAGGATGCACCTTACATTGAGGTTTTAACTTCACAAAACAATCCTGATGGATTTACAAAACAATCCTTTGTCAAACAACGTTGGGGGATATTGGTTCATGACCTTGCTTACTACCAACTACAATACACTCCAATTTCTACTCCAGCAGACCATGACCTAAGGCTGTTTCACCGTCTCCAAGAGTACAGGCTGAGAAAGGTAGCAGCAACTGAGATCAGCCGCGACCAAGAAAGGTGATCAAAAAGTTTCCGAGAAAATGACCAAGTTCATAGAGCTCAACACCATTGGCATTTTTCTCAATAATGTCTTTGTCATTTGATCCAATAGCGTTCAGTTAGATAGGAACAGATTTGATAAATATTGATAACTCTCGGATAGAGTATTAGAACGGAAAGATCCTTTAGATCATGAACTATTGGTTCTCAACTATGTCTGGCGATGAAGAATTCTCGATGTGAAAACACAGAGACAAGGGGCTGATCTTTGAATAGGAAAAAGAGTGGATCTGCAGGGTCCCAAATGAATTGGCTTATTCGAAAAAAGCCTTGTTCTTTTTCGAATCATGGCAGAGAGGTGGCGGCAACTGGATTAGAAGTGAAACAGTGAGAACTTTGTAGCTTCCTTGAATTGGTATAGGAAATTCATGCCATAACCTAGCAATAAAAATTTTACTAATAAGGCACATGCATCAATTTTCCATCTGTATATAATACAATTCATAATGTTATATGTACCTCCTTTCCGTTGCAACTTAATTTTAAGGTAGAAAGGGGAACGTGAAAATAGAGGCCGGACTTGGAAGCCTTCTTCCATCACCACAACATTCTGACTAGAGGTGGGAAGCACTTTCAAAGTATCTATGAGTCAGCATGCATGTTGGATCATGATGAAAATTTCGATCGCTTTGTACAAAGGTCTCATGCATCATGCATGTTAGATCATGATGAAAATATCGATAGCTTTGTAGAGAGGTTGGTTATCCATGATCTTCTTGTGAAAGTCCTCAAGGAGGGATGTTTTTGAGTACACACAGATTTTGGAGTGTTGGTAAGAAAAAAAAAAAGGCATATCTATTGATGTTTTGAGAGATCTCTTTTCATTTACATTCTTTTGAAAAGTCATTTACTATGGGAAAATAGAGGAGGGGGATCGAAGTGAGGATAGGGGTTCTTTGTTTTTTAGTTTCACAAAGACAGCAAATACAAACACATCTTGTTTTTATCCTAGCTCAAGCCCAGCCAAGGTCGGCTTCTAAGGCAAAAAATTTAAATGAGGCCTTTTTTATATTTAATATATTTATTTAAACAAATGTCTCTCTATATAGTATGCTATCTTTGATTATAATCCATTCCTCTCACTTTGTAGAATTATTAATTAAGATTTTGTATTCAAATTTTGTTAAAATAACCTTTTGAATAGATAATGTGACTAACTTTTTTGCGTGTTCACGTGTATGAAAATTTTACTTATCCATGAAATGATGTGTGTGTGTGACATTTATTATGACAGTAGACTCATTGTAACCTCTCACGTATGCACATGTGGCTGACATGTGTAGATGAAATAACCACTGCTCATAAGATATATTATATATTCATTGAGGGGCCCTTTTAAATACCCAATTCCTTAGCTAACAAAAAGATGGAAGCCCTAAAACAATATAAAATTGAGAACAATAAGGTGGAGGCTCTTAAAAAAAATTAGCTTAAATTATTTTTTTGGCAGCACCCACTCAATATAAAATTGTGTAGATGAAATAACCACTGCTCATAAGATATATTATATATTCATTGAGGGGCTCTTTTTTTTCCTCTTTCTATATGATTTTTATTTTCTTGCTTCCCTTCCCTTCCCCCTTTTTTATTTTTATTTTTATTCTTATGGCTTCCCTTTTTTAAACTATTATGTTATTTAAGGAGGGCTTTATATAATTGGAGGCCCTAGGCAGTTGCCTAAGCTGATTGGGGGTTGAGCCGCCCTGAGCCCAGCTCATGACCACCACCTAAAAAATGGTTTATATAGTCCTTGAAAAATGGAAGAAGATATAATATTAGCTTTTTTTTTTTTATAATTATTTATCCCATATTCTTTTTCATTTTTCTTAATTGTTTAATTTTTTTTTTTCATGTTCATGGTTAGTTGAAGTGATCGTGGGTAGAGCTGGGCTTGGGCTAGCACAGTCAACATGGTAACTCTATGCTAATGAGCCTATCTTGGTCCAATCCAACCAAACCAAGTTTATTTTAGGGTAAATTGCACTTAAGGGTTCAGAGTTTGAGTCATGTTTCACTTAAAGGTCCCAAATTTCAATTGCGTTAATTTGGTACCCAAATTATTAGTTGGGTTTCAATTTGGGGTCCAATGTTAGAAACCGTTTGTTGACCAAACGGAACTGCCCCTAATTTTGCACATGTCGTGCATGTTACCAAATTGAGATTACATTATCTCCATTTTGCCCTTCATGGTATAAAAAGCCTATTTTGCCCTCCCTATCAGCCTTTAAATTATCCCTACTTCCACTAGATCAGAATCTCTCCCTTCTCTCTCTCTCTCTCTCTCTCTCTCTCTCTCTCTCTCTCTTTCACATCAGATCACGGATCTCTTTCTCTCTCTCTCTCTCAATTTTTGGTCAACACTGAAATTTTTATTACCAAATTGATGCAATTGAAATTTGGGACCCTTAAGTGAAACATGGCCCTAACTCTAGGCCCTTAAGTGCAATTTACCCTTTATCTTACTATCTTCAATAAAATTTTAAGAAAATCAAAGAATAATTAATTACCCACCAAAATAAGTATAAAGAATTACTAGAATAGATTATAATTAAGCATTAGAATGTATTTTAACAAAAAAATAAAAATAATATGGTTATATTTTAAAATTATAGAAACATATAATAATTGACCATCATAGGTCTGAGCTTGAACTTTTAGGGCCTAAGCCTAGCTCAACGATTTGATGAGCCTACAAATTCAAGCTTGGGAGTGGCGATTGCAACCCCCCAAAGGGATAAGTTGCCCCCACCTGATTTCCTTACCCCCCCCCCCCAATTTATACACCCACCCCTCTCAAAGACTAAAATGCCCTTCCTTCCAAATAAACCCTAACCCTTCTCACCCACCCCACTCCCGGCGAGGAAGGGTGACAGCGACGGCGATGGCGACGGTGATGGTGACAGCAAGCACGAGCACCCTTTCTTCCTCTTCTCTCTTCTTCTCCTCTTTTTTCTTTCTTTCTTTCTTTTTTTTTTTTTCATCTACTGGTTAGAAAGAAAGTAAGAAAGAAAGCACGAGCACCCCTTCTTCCTCTTCTTTCTTTCTTTCTTACTTTCTTTCTTTCTTTCTTTCTTTCTTTCTTTCTTTTTTTTTTTTTTTTTTTTTCCCTTCTGCTGGTCAGATCTGTGTGTTTTCCGGCGAGAGAGGTTTTCAAAACCTCTATTTTTTCCGGCGATAGGAGGGAAGAGAAAGAAAAGGAAAGACAAAAAAAGAGGCTGCCGACGGGAGGGAAAAGGAGAAGAAAAGGAAAGGAAAAGAAAAGGAAAGAAGAAAAAAAAAAAAAAAGAAGATAAGAAGAGGGAAGAGGAGGAAGGAAGAAGTGGGTTCCGACGGGTGGGAGGAGAGTGAGGGGTGCAGGAGAAGGGTTCTAGGAAGGAAAGAAAAAATAAATAAATAAAAAATGAAGAAGAAGAAGAGAAAAAGAGGGAAGAGGAGGAAGGAAGAAGAGAGCTGCCAACAGCGGGAGGGAGGGCTGTCGTCGCTGTTGCCTCGCCGTCGCCGGTGGAGTGGGGTGTTAGAGAGAGTTGCCGGACTTGTGGGAGAGGGGATGGGTGGGGGGTACTTAAGCCCTTTTTGGTAATTTTGTAAAATAATTTTTTTAATTAAAAAATATGGGGGGCAACTTATCAGTTTAGGGGGTTGCAATAGCCGTTCCCTTCAAGCCTGGTTAAAAATTAGACAATCTAAAAATTCATGTCGAGCTAGGCCTTAAAACTCGTGACTTTGCCCAACTGAGAATTAGGCATGGACCATTTGGATGGTTAGATCACTCGGGCCATGTTTCCTTGGCTATTTAGGGGTCTTAGATTATATTTTTTTCGATTAAAAAAAAAAAAGAAGAAGCTTGCATGAGCGATAAATGAAGGGCCTTTTCCTTATGTATGGTCATTGACCAACTTTTTTCAAAAGATATGGCAAAAAGAAACTTAATTCCATTTATTAGTTTGGTAAATTAAAAGTAGACCCTTCAATCAAAAAAAAAAAAAAAAAAAAAGTAGACCCAATAAATTTATAAATTCAAAGTCTTACACCAAAAAGTCTTATAAAATTTTAGTTTAAGATACAAAATTTTAGACTTTTTTGGACTTTTCAATTTTAGACTTTTCATGATCCTTAAGAGATTGGTATCAAAGCCTCGTTTGAAGAATAAATAAATCTGGCTTTATCCTGGTTATATTCTAAGATTGGAAATTTAGACAAAAGTAATCTAGAATATTTAGCTATACCTCAAGACGATGATATTTTTTGGTTTAATAATCAACCTGGATGTAATCATTTACATCATATAGACACCAGAGAAGTAGAAAATTAACAAGCTATAGCAGCTATTTTAAATAAGACTTTGAACAGTGGAAAACATTAGCTCTAGTTAATATAATAGATATTGTTAAAGAAATAGAAGCTATTAATAAAAGAATAATAATTAAGATCAATAATTTAAATACAGATTTAGAAGATTTAGATAATCAAATACCATTAGACTTAAGTGAAGTTCTTAAGACGATCTTAGAAAATTCTAATAAAAAATTAGAAAAAGAAGACTTGCTAGAAGTTATAGTCAAGAGAATTATAAGAGAAGAGTTTAAACAAAACAAGACTATAAGAGAAAAAAAAAGTAATATAGAACATATTAAGAAAGTTTTCGGAAACTGAAAAATGGATATAAATCTTTGAAAATTTAGCAATGCTGAACCCGTAAGATATCCACCTTCACAAACCTTGGAAGACATCATTAAAGAAATCAATAGACTCCCTAAGGAAGATAGAGAATGGGTTAAGTCAACTACTCAACAGCAATTAGAAACGACTAGAGATATTGTCCGAGGAGGAAATTGGATGGCATCTCGATCAATAATAATGTTCAAACAACTTAATAAATTTGAGACAGACATAAAAAATGATTTAGAAGCAAAACGTAAAGGACTTCATGATCTTTATACATACCTTACAGACTTTCATCAAAAGCTAGCTAAAGAATTAGAAAGACAAGATGAAAATAGACGTTCATAAGGAAATCTAATTAGAAAAATAATAGAAAAATGTAATAATGATTATAAAGAGATCAATGAAAATTTAAAGCAGACTCTTGAAGAATTTATTAAATTATTTAGTAAGCAAGAAAACTTGTATAAAGAATACATTGATGAAGCTTTAGATCAGCTAAAAAACTTTGAGCAAAGGAATCTAGACTTAAAGCAAATCATAGAAAATATGGTTAATGAAATAGGAAATCAAAGGATTGATTTAGACCAAGGATTTAAAGTACTCCAACAAGACTTATTAAATTTAAAAGATCAACAAAAGAAAATAGAAGAGGAAAATAAGACTATAAAAATTAATAGTGACTTAAATAATAAAAAATGGTTAGATACTATCTACTCGAAGATAAATGAAGAATCTAAAGCAATTCAAAAGATAATATTATCAACTCCAAAGAGTAATGATAAAATGATAGAAAATCAAAGACTAATAAATGAATTTAAGACTGAGACTATATCTAACATAGAAAAAATAAATTTATCACCTTGCAAGTTCAATTTAGAAGACATCGAATCTCTAAAACGACCTATAGAAAATAAGAAGACCAATTCTAGAAACACTAGAATTATAAATGATGGAAAAGATCGATAGAACTTTAAGCTTCAAATAAGAAGAGATGACTTTAGGAGAAACTAGATTCTTAATGATGAGAAGATTAAAAAGAGAGACCCTTAACTTTGGTTTTCAATTTAAAGAAAAAGCATATCCAACAGAATCTCTAAATTGGAAAGAATTTAGAGAAGTTAACTGGAAAACCACTCAAGATTATTGTGAAAGAGGAGAATTACCTCCAGTAAGATATGCTAACATCTTTATAGAAGGATATAGACCTAAAGGTCCTACTTATGATATTACAAGTTGTAGTCGACTTATACGAGTAACCAAAAAGACAAAAAAAATCCAAATTTTCCCTGAAGAATGGATTCAATGAAAAGGCCTAAAACAATGATATCCATTCATGACGATTGGGTTATTTCAAGATAGAATTCAAGGACTACATAGGCCCTCAGACGGATTATTAATCATGATAAGTCTTATAGATGAAAGCTGGACTAACTTTCATAAAAAACTTATTGGATTAGCTCAGCTACAATTTGCAAATAATCTAGCTTACTTCAATGTTATTCCTGGATTTACAATTCCAATTGAAGTAGCTAATAATATTAAAATTTGCATAACTGCAAAAGGTTATGAAGGATTTGATATGAGACATGGGAATATGACAATACACTGTTAGACATGTGTCATGTTTCACTAAAAAGATAGTGATGGAATGATTTCTGGAATAGCCAGAGGTCGAATTAATGAACAAATCTTAGTCAGAGCTAGTCAACACGACCATAATGTTACTTATAGTATGCGAAATAGAGGAGAAATGTTTAATAACCTTCAAGACTTTTGGACTTTAGAAAAAGTATCTTCAAAAGAGCTAATACAACCAGACATAAAGTACCTACATGAAGATCCTGAAACTGGAAATGTTTATATACAAATGGATAAACCAAAATATGTAGACAAAAAAGACCCTAAAACTATGAGCCAAACAGCTCAACGTTTCCTTTTTAGTAGCTTTGAAGAAAGAGAATCCTCTAGAGCAACGCAGCACTAGACTAGTGGTAGACATAGTATAGATTCAAAATCTCATAGACATAGTATAGACCTTGAAGCACAACCTGATGAAGGAAAGAAAGAAAAGAAAAGATTAGATCAAAAATAAAAATACAAAACCTTGGAGAAAGCCTTACAAAAGACAAAAAAAGAATTTTTAATTCATATATAAGAAGGACAAGATCTAGTAAATTTTACATGTTTCAACCAGAGACCCTTAATTATAAACAAAAATGGGAAGAACTAGGAAGAGCTAAGACCCCAAAAGAAGCCCTAGAAGCCTTAAATATCAAGAAACCAATAAAAAAAAAAAAGGTAAAAATTACTCTAGAAGAGAAAGAAGAAGAAAAAGATATAAAACCAGTTAGAAAAAAAGTAGAAATAAACTTAGAACAAGGAGAATCATCGAATAATGAACCTTATAAAGATACAATAAATATTCCTAAATATCAAAAGACAGTTACAACTAAACCAAGCTTTGTGAAAGGACAACTTGCGAGAGAAAAAGAATATTATGGAGTAAGACATATAGCTAAAGAAATCATAAATCCTTTAGGAATCTACTTAAATTTAGATAATGTACAAGATAAGACTAAAGCTCTTTCAGAATGGAGAGATCAAATGAATATTTGTTTTGCAGCAAATCTAGACTGGACACCACAATCAAGCCACAACTATGTAGAACAATCCCTTAGAGGAAATGTTAAGAACTTAAAAAATTTAAAAGAAAATCAAAATCCTGAAATAAATGAACAGTTAGAAGTATGGAAAGAAAAATACGCTCAACGCAGAATAGTTAATGGATATATAGAATTATTTGAGAAAGAATTTATTGGATATAACTACTTAACTAAAGCTTCAGAGAAAGAGATAGCGAGAGTAAAATTAAGATTACTAAGTATTTGTCAGCTTAATAAAATTATAGAATATTCAAATGAGTTTCAGACCTTATATTACCAGATAGGTAATGATAATAGAGAATTGAAAGATGAATATTTTACAAAACTTCCGAAGATAGGAAATCTTATTCTTAAGGCCTATCAGGATTGGGAAGGTTACAATGGAGAAAAGGCAGATAGTTTAGGAGAGAGAATAAACTTTGCCATAGATTATATAGAAGAAAAGAAGCTTAAGATTAGAGAAAATGAACTTATTAATTATGAGTTTAAACATCTACCCTCTATAAAAGACCAAAGAGACATTCCTCCTACGCAATGGGGATGTGGAAGAAGCCCTACATATTCTCCTAGAAAATTCCAAAAAAGAAGACATAAGGAAATAAGATTACCAAGAAAGAGATATAGATTTAAAAAATCTAGAACCTTTAAAACTAAAGCTCCAGAAGAAAGGAAAGAATGGGGACAAAAAAGAAGATACTTTAAGAGAAATAAATAAATGAAAAGAAAGATTCCAAACTATAGGAAAGAGAAGATTGATAAAAAAATCTAAAGTAGAATGTTGGACATGTGGAGAGAAAAATCGCATAGCCCTTAACTGTCCAAAAAAGAATAAAGAAAGAAGAAAAGTAAATGCAATCAATGCAATTCTTGAAGAAGCAGATAAAAGAGACTTAGATATATTATATGAGACTGAAGAAGAAGAATTTCTAGACAATAATTCAATTATTAGCATTGAAACTACAGAATCGTGGAAAGAAGAAATAACTGAAAGATTAGAAGAATTAGAAATATGTGAAGATGAAATAGAAGAAGATAGTCCTGAGCAAGAAAATTTTGAAGAGTTTGAAATCTATCATAGTATAATGATAATGTTTAAAGGAGAAACTCTTGTAGAAATATTACTAGAAGAAAGGCAATATGAAAACCTTGAAGGAGAAGAGTTCATCTGTAGACCAGGAAAATGGAAAGTAGAAAATGAATTCATTTTTCAAGATGTAGAAAAAGATAGACAACCATTATGTTTAAGAAGTAATAAGCATAAATGTCAATTTGATATGAAAATTTCAAAGAGCAATTTTATCTGTGAATGTTGTGGGTATGGAACAAATATGACTCACTTAAGGGAACTTTGGGTTTTTTTTTTTGGACATACGATTAATATCAAATGTTGTGAATATTAATATCTTCATAAATACAATTGCATGAGTTTACAACATGCACTAGCATGTTGAACATTCAGTAAATAAACAAGAAAGATTGTTATGGTACAGGAAATGCAATTGGATTTGCAAATGAAAAACAATGAAGGTATGCAGCACGTGCTCAGCATGAGGACATGGACAATGTATTATCCCAAGGGTATGGTGGTCCTATCCCATTTAAGAATCGTATACCATTCAATTATTATGTTACTACACAAATTTGAAACTTCTATAAAAATTTCGGCAGCATTTCCCTATAGTTCTCCAAGTACGTAAGTTAGAAGAATGACCATTATTTGGTCCCCCCACTAACCTTGTACCCAGAGAACACTAAGAAAATGAACCGAAACTTTTTATAAAAGTGTCAAATCTATGAGTGCATAATAGATGAGCGATATACATTCCTAAACTGTCCAAATGGACAATTCAAGAATTGATACGCGTCGAAGGTGCCAACTACTACCATCAACATTTGCGATGCTGTTAGGAAATAAGGTGTTTACCAAACACCATCCTTATGTTGTTATTGAGTTGTAGTTAGCACCCTCAACTAGCGTATCATTCTTGAACAAGTATTCCTAGGTGGATGTGAATATGCACACATGATTAATATCAAATGTTGTGAGAAATAAACATGTCTTTTGCTTTTAAACGTGTAGTTATATTGCTAGAACTAAAAAAAAAGGTATAAATATTTAACTTTAATGTTGCTTCTCTATTATTGTTGTGTTATATTCACTTTCTCTCTTTACTCTGCAACTTCTATATAAATTGTTATATGTGACTGATTCTGTATGTGTTCTACTCGTAATCATTTAATCATTTGTTTCATTTCATTGTACTATCATTTAATCATTTGTTCTTTATATATATACCTTATTCTATTAACCATTTTCCTTAAAACTAATATGACTCACTTAAGGGGACTTTGGGTTTTTTTTAATGACCAAGGGGAATTGCTTGAAGGGTTATTTTTCAAAAGAATTGAACTACCAAAAAGGCAACATTATTTCATTTATTAAAAAAATTTAAATCTTAAATTTAATTGATTAGCTCTGACTCCTTTGATTAACCATACACACAGTTCACTCATGGTATCCATAAGAGGCCCTACTTCCAAGCTTCAACAAGTCTAATGTTTAGTTAGTTAATTTTAGCCCTTTTCTTTAATTATTTTAGTTTGCTTACTTTCAGCCTCCTTTTTTTTTTTTTTTTCAACTTACTTATTTGTATAGCAAAGGTTTCATTTTTTCAACCCCTTTGAATTATTGTGTTGATGTTTTCAGTTTCGTCGGCCTTGAGACTTTCAAAGCTCTATTCCATAAGTAGGTACTTATGCATTTATACCTTTAAGTTTTTTCTAACTTATGACTGATTTCAGTCACTTAAATTCTAGCATTTTATTAATTTATTAGTTTGCTTTGTTCTTGATTATTTCATGTTTACTCCTAATGCAAGACCATACTCTTTTAAACCTAATTTTTAGGGAGGACTATTGGAAGGAAATGGAGTCCGAGATAGTCTCCCTTGCTAATTTGCAAGTTCTTATGCTTTTGTCCTCTTATTTTGCATAATTTTGACCATCTCTCTCTCTCTCTCTCTCAATCGGGTGTATAATTCCTTTTTTTTTTTTTTTTTCATTTTCTCTATTCCCTTTTTTCCTCTCATTACTCTATATCATAACAACATTTTTTTTTACTTCCCCTGTATTTTATTGTGGCAGGTATATGGTTGCTTAATTTTACTCTAAAAAAATTTATGGTATGTGGTTATCTTAGTTTTGATCTTAAACATTTGTCTTTGATATGTTTCCATGTATCATATGCGTATTGACTAAAATTTTACCTTACATGGTTGAAGACAGTGTTGATTTAGTTTTTTCATGGATTTTCTATTACTCCAAGTTATTGGGAAAGAAAAGTAGAGGAATTTTCAGGTAAATAAATGAATCTGCTTCCTTGGGATTTTGTTAAGGCAATATCTATACCATTTGCTTTAATTTCTTCCCTTATAGGGTGATGTGATTTTGCTGTCTTTAATTAAAGTGTGACAATCTCTTCATTACTTTAGGGTTCAATAATAGCTTTGGAAATTTTTCTTAGTACCCACTGCCATGATGATTTGATATCTTCAATGTAATTCATCACATTCTTTGACTTTAAATGATGTTAGTTATGTAATTCATCACATTCTTCCAACCATAACCCACCCCAAGTTTACGATTTGTTAACTAGGTTGAAATTGTTTGAATATCTCATTTCACAAACCAAAAAATCAAAAAACAAAAATAAAAAATGCTTTTGATGTTATTGAAATAAACTAAAAATAAAAATCTTTTAAAATACTTCTTGGAGTTAATTCACAATTGACTACATGTATTAAGGGAACACTCCGAACTTGATTAATTTCATATAATCAAGAAAAAAAAATTATATACCATGCAGAATGTAGAGAGTGGAAAATATTTGTTCATGAAAAAAAAAAAAAAAAAAAAAAAAAACCTAGAGTGACAGAGAGAGAGAGAGATAGGTTACTTGTTAGATTTTGAACCTTAAAAGGTGTTGACGATGGAAAGAGATCGTCTGCGAGTCCCAAAGATGGTGGATCTAAGATTCGACTTAGGCCGGCGGCATGGATTTCACTCCGGTAAGACGTGGGCGGCGAGGTTAGGTTGTTGAGGAAATTTAATAATTTGCACGTGGGTTGTCCTAGTCTTTAGTGAGTTTGTTTGCCTAGTCATAGGAGTTTATTTTTAACATGGATAGTGACTATTTTCATGTTGCTTTCAGTTATGTATTAGCCTATTTATAGGCTGTTTGTTTATCAATGAAATGCAAAAAAATTTTATCCTCTGTTTTCTCTATATCCTCTGCTTCCTACTATTATTGTGTAAAACGTCCTTTAGTATTTTGTTTATATCAGTGGTATTAGAGCCAAGTTTTGAGGAGAGAAAAAGTAAAATTGATGGCTTTTGAAAGTTTTGTACAGCCAGCCATTCCACGCTTTGATGGTCAATATGATCATTGGAGCATGCTCATGGAGAACTTCTTGAGGTCCAAAGAATATTAGACGGTTGTTATTTCTGGAGTAGCAGAACCAGCAGAAGGTGTTGTGCTGACAGATGCGCAAAAGACAGAGCTTGAAGGGCTAAAGTTAAAGGATCTTAAAGCAAAGAATTATCTCTTCCAAGCTATTGATCGCTCAATCTTGGAAACCATTCTTTGCAAGGACACTGCCAAGCATATTTGGGATTCCATGAAGAAGAAGTACCAAAGTATAGTAAGGGCTAAGAGGCAACAGCTTCAAGTACTTCGTTTGGAGTTCGAAATGCTTCGAATGAAGTGAGGAGAATCAGTTACAGACTATTTTTCAAGAATGATGGCAATCGTTAACAAGATGCGGATCCATGGTGACAAGACAGAAGATGTTCTCATTGTTGAGAAGATTCTTCGATCCTTGACACCAAAATTTAATTTTGTTATCTATTTTATAAAAGAAGCTAATGATGTTGGTTTACTGTTAATTGATGAATTACAAAGTTCTTTGTTGGTTCATGAGCAAAAAATTAACCAGCAAGAAAAAGAAGAACAAGCATTGAAGGCCTTATCAAAAAAATCACTTTACTCCCAGCACAGCTGATAGAGGACGAGGAAGAAGCAGAGGTCAAGGTAGAGAAGGAAGAAAGAACAACAATCGTGGGAACCAACAATAAAATCATTACCATCAAGAGAGTCAATCTCAAGGAAGAGGCAGAGGACATGGAGGCCACCACTCAACAACTTATAATCAAAGTCAGTAGACAAGTCCAATGTTAAGTGTTACAGATGTTATAGGTACGGCCATTATAAATCAGAATGTCAAACTGATTTGAATAAACAAAGTGGAGATCAAACTAACTTTGCAGAAAAGGAAGAAGAGGTGTTTCTTTTGATGGTGTGTCACGTGAAGGAAGAAACTCAACAAAACATGTGGTATTTAGACACTGACTACAGCAACCACATGTGTGGAGAGAAGGAGGCATTTTCTAACTTGGATGAATCCTTTCGCAGCTCTGTTAAGTTTGGTGACAACTCTACAATTTCTGTTATGGGAAAAGGAAAGGTAACAATCCAAACCAAAGGAAATTCCACCCACACTATCGCTAATGTTCTTTTTGTGCCAGATTTAAAGACCAACTTGCTTAGTGTGGGTCAGTTACAAGAAAAAGGATACGAGATTTTTATCAAAGATGGAGTATGTCAAATTCAAGATGCAAAGTTGGGCTCAATTGCTCAAGTTAACATGACGGCGAATCGTATGTTCCCACTTTATCTCCACAACATAGCTCATTCGTGCTTCTCAGCAAAATTAAAAGCTGAGGCATGGCTATGGCACTTTCGCTATGGGCATCTGAATTTTGGCAAATTGAAAACACTACAACGAAAGAATATGGTGACAGGGCTTCCTCAAATTACAGCTTCTTCTCAAGTTTGTAAAGAATGTGTTGTTAGCAAACAACACCGTAATCAATTTCCACAAGGAAAATCTTGGAGAGCAAAGAAAGCATTGGAGCTTGTTCATTCCAACATTTGTGGGCCAATAACACCACATTCTAATAGAGGTAAAAGACATATAATTACCTTCATTGATGATTATAGTCGTAAGATATGGGTTTATTTTTTGCAAGAAAAATCTGAACCCTTTGTAGCTTTTAAAAGCTATAAAGTGCTTGTTGAGAAAGAAGTTGGCAACACAATAAAAGTTCTTTGCACGGATCGCGGTGGAGAATATAACTCACATGAATTTGCAAATTTTTGTGAAAACCATAGAATCAAGAGACAACTTACAGCAGTTTATATACCCCAACAGAATGGTGTATGCGAGAGGAAGAACTGCACTATTATAAATATAGTGCGAAGCCTTTTGATAACAAGTGGCATTCCAAAAAGTTTCTAGCCTGAAACTGTAACACCCGTAATTTTTAAATAGGGTATTAAGGGTTTAATCTATGGTTAGCATAGTTAATCCCATGATTTATCGGATGATCACATGTATGGGTAATGCATGTGTATGATATTATGATATTGGATGTGTTTTGATGCTTGGTTTTATGCATCAAACATTTTAAGTGTGCATTTGGCCTTATTTGCAACTTAAGGGTTTAAGCTGCTGAAATTTGGCTAAGTGTTGGGGAAAAGTGAATTTTCGTAAAATTTCATTTTTAAAGATAATTTTTGGCGGTAATAGAAGTTTATAATATTATAAGACATTGGTGATTTTATGGGAATTTATTAGCATGTTTGGATTGGGTTCCTCACATGTTTGTTTTAGGAAAATTTGTCGGGAGACGGATTTTGTACTAAAACTGGAAAATGAGATTTTGATATATTGGGAATTTGATTTTTTTGATATTTTACTTAGATTCAAATGAGGGGTTGTTTGCTTATTTTCATTAAATAACTTAAAGTAAAAGGGAGAATAAAGAATGGAGAAGATTTACTTTTAAGTGGTGAAATGACACATATGCCCCCATCCCTTTAGATATACCTTCAAGCCCGACCTTGGGGGTTTGTTTTCTGGTTTTTGGCTTGGGAGAGAGCTAGAGAGCGAAAGAACGTGGGGGAGAGAGAATGGGTGTTTGGATGAGTTTCTTTCCTCAATTTGCATGGGTTTATGTATTTTTGGGTATTCTCCTTCCATTTCCAGGTAGGGTTCACTCTTAGATGGCATGGGGGAGCTTCATTCTTGCAATGTGTCCTTGGAGCTTGCTCTGGTGGGTTGAGCTTGGATTTCATGGGATTTGGCATGAATGTTCATCCTCACCAATTCCTTTGCATTCTAAAGGTATTTTCTCACACTTAAGGGTTAGGGTTTTTATTCTTTTGAGGGTTTATCATCTCATTCTTACATTCATGGGTTTATTTATGCATATTGTGACATTTTGATGGTGATTTGGAGTTGGAACCTCCATTATCCTTATCAACCAAGGCGTTTGAGAGCTAGGGATTGGATTGGAAGCTTGCATGTGCACGCTAGGACTTGGATTTCACACCCACGACATATAAGGTTGCATTTTCCACACATTTGGTTGAGGTAGGTGCAATCTACATGGGTTTAAACTATTGACATGATAATATGGTATATATTATCATAGTATTTGGTATTCTTGGGCCTAGAATATACATATAAATGATTTATAGAATAAATCTTGAAATAGAATTTTGGGTACTTGATAATCTAATTTAGGAATTATGTTCTTTACAAATTTCGGTTTATTTTATACATTCTATGGAATATAGATTTATGGATTTTATGGTTAATCTCCATGTTTAATCAATGTTTTCAATTATGATTTTAAGGTTGTAATCATAATGGGAATTTATGATGTTTATCATAATTTTGGTATAATTATGAGGTTATTCGATTTTGGGTTACATAGCATATTTTGGAGATGATTTTGGTTAAAAAATCATTTTATGGTTTATCACACTACATGTCGGGCATAATCATGCATTTAATGAACTTAATGAATACTGGGTAAAAGTATTGCATAAAAGGGGTCATTGGAATTGGACTACTTGCAGTCAAGGGACTTTGCGGTGTTTTCCTTTTCTTTGGTCCTGGGTACTTTCCGGTTCCAGGTAGGAACCCTTGTGTTCCTGAATCAGAGGCTATTTTTCGGTTCCATGTAGGAACCCTTGTGTTGTCCTCTTGGAGGTTGAGTTTAAATCCTTCGTTTCTGTGCGAAGACTCCTGCGAGAGTGGTCGGTAATTGATGGAATTAATGTAAACTAGACATGAGTCACATGCATTAGGCATTATGCATCATTGTTTTAAGTTATGGGTTATAAATTATTTTGGATTTGTTATATACTTGGTTAGTATATACTGTTTTAAATGATATAATTGGTTTGATTTATATCATTACTTTAGTTTACTATGCTAAATTGTATCTAATAAGTCGTCAGACTCACGCCTATTACTTCAAATGTTTTTCAGATAATCTAGGGATTGGTTTATGCTATCATAGGCGAAAGCAAGCCTAATTGGAATTTTCTTATGTTATTATTGATGTATTTTTATGGGGAGAATATGTATTTCATTAATTTTTATTGGGGCCAATGGCCAATGTAATTGTAAATTTAAATCAGGGTTGTAATTTTATTTATTTATGGTTGCGTGGTTGTGGAATGCGATGCATGGGATGATACCACTTTCATGGATGACAGGAAAATTTTTATGAATGGATTTTTATAACAGGTTTTATGATGGTATGTCCTATCTATGGATGGGTTATGTCCGAAAATTGAGAAAAGTTTTTAAATGGTTGAGATTTTGACACGTGTCATCCACATTTTATCAAAGGATTTATTAAAATAAAGCTTGTTTTATTACTATTGATCACGGCTTAATTATTTTGGGTCGTGACAGAAGTAGTTAATTGGAGCATTCATATATTGAACAGAAGTCCCACACTTGCTGTTCAAAATATGACACCAGAGGAAGCATGGAGTGGAAGGAAACTTGTTGTAGATCATTTCCAGATTTTTGGGTGTATTGCCTATGCCTATATTCCAGATGAGAAGAGGAGGAAGCTAGATAACAAGGGAGAAAAATGCATTTTTCTTGGTGTTAGTGATAAATCAAAAGCTTATAAACTATACAATCCTAACACCATGAAAATTGTCATCAGCCGTGATGTGGTATTTGATGAAGAAGGTACCTGGTCTGGAATCAAAATGGTGTTAAAGAAAATATTCTTGCAGATTTTGATGATAAGGAGAAAGGGCAACAGCCTATGGAGAATGAGCAAGAAGAGGAAGTCACTCAAAATGTTCCAATAGCTGATCAAAGCCCACTTGCAACTGAATCACAAAGGCCTCAACAAGTTCGAAGAAGACCAGCATAGATGACTAATTATAAGGTAACTGGAGTTGACTAAGGTGATGACCCACTTACACATTTTGCTCTGTTTTCATATTGTGATCCTACCATTTTTGAAGTGGTTGTCAAAGAACTAAAATAGAGAAAGGCTATGGATATTGAAATTACAGCCATTGAAAGAAATGATACATGGGAGCTATGTGATCTTCCAAAAGGGCAGAAGACAATTGGTGTAAAGTGGGCTTACAAGACAAAGCTGAAAGAGAATGGTGAAGTTGACAAGCACAAGGCATGCTTGGTAGCTAAGGGCTACAAGCAAGAGTTTGCTGTTGATTATAAAGAAGTCTTTGCTCTAATTGCAAGGCATAATACAATCAGATTGATGATTGTGATGGCAGCTCAAAAGTCATGGCCTATCTTCCAATTGGACGTGAAATCAGCATTCTTCCATGGAGATTTGAAAGAAGAGGTATTTATCGATCAACCTCCTGGTTATGTAAAACCTGGCAATGAGCATAAAGTGTATATGTTAAAGAAAGCTCTATATGGATTAAAACAAGCTCCACGGGCTTGGTATAATTGTATAGAAACTTATTTTTTGAAGGAAGGATTTCAAAAATATCCTTATGAACATACACTTTTTATAAAGATTGAAGATGGAGGAAAGATGCTCATTGTTTGCTTATATGTAGATGATTTAATCTACACTAGAAATAATATAGCCATGTTTGGAAGTTTTAAGAAATCCATGATGGCTGAGATGTCTGATCTTGTCATAATGCATTATTTTCTTGGCATTAAAGTGGTGCAGTCTTCTACTGGAATTTTTATTTCTCAAAAGAAGTATGTGCGAGAAATTTTGGATAGGTTTCAAATAAAGGATTGTAATCTTGTAAATACTCCATATGAGTTTGGTATGAAGCTAAACAAAGATAATGGAGGAAAGAAGGTTGACGACACTCTTTACAAACAAATAGTGGGGAGTTTAATGTATTTGACAGTAACAAGACCTGATATAATGCATGTTGTAAGTGTGATTAGCAGGTACATGGAATGTCCTACAGAGATTCATCTCTTGGTTGCAAAAAGAATTTTCCATTACTTGCAAGGTATTAAGGAGTTTGGGCCGTTCTACAAGAATGGAGAAAAGTCAGATCTGTTTGGGTTTACAGATAATGATTATGTAGGAGATTCAGATGATCGAAAAAGCACATCTGGGTATGTTTTCATGATGGGGACAGGAGCTATTTCATGGTTATCAAAGAAGCAACCTATTGTCACATTATCATCCACTGAAGCTAAATTTGTTGCTACAACAGCTTGTGCTTGTCAAGCTATTTGGCTAAAGAAAATCCTTAAAGAGCTGCATTTCAAGGAGGATGGACCTACTCGGATTTATTGTGACAACAGTTCAGCAATAAAGCTTTCAAAAAATCCAGTTTTACATGGTCGAAGCAAACATGTAGATGTGAAGTATCATTTCTTGAGGGATCTCACAAATAATGGAGTCATTAATCTTATTTACTGTAGAAGTGAAGACCAGATCGTTGATATTCTAACCAAGCCTCTCAAGTTTCCTGCATTTCATAAGCTTAGGAAACTACTTGGTGTTTGTACTTCAAATGTTTCAATTTGAGGGATGGAGCTTCAAAGTTTAACTCTTATTAAATTGGATGTTATGTCTGGAACATCAATTTAAGGGAGGGATTTTTGAGGAAATTTAATAATTTGCACGTTGGTTGTCCTAGTCTTTAGTGAGTTTGTTTACCTAGTCATAGGAGTTTGTTTTTAATGTGGATAGTGCCTATTTTCATGTTGCTTTCAGTTACGTATTAGCCTATTTATAGGCTGTTTGTTTATCAATGAAATTCAGAAAAAGTTTATCCTTTGTTTTCTCTATATCCTCTACTTCCTACTGTTATTGTGTAAAACGTCCTTCAGTATTTTGTTTATATCATAGGCAATACAGATTACAATGGAATGCTGTGAAAAAAAATTACTCCATACCGAGTAAAATTGAATTAAACTTCAGAAATTAAACACTTGTACTCGAAAACAGATAAAGACAGAGAGAGAGAAGGGGTAAGGAAGCCCTAGATTTCGATCGATATATAGATCAGAAAGGGCCGTACCTGTGCTCAAATGTGTGAGCTGGATATCGTCGACGACGAATAGAAACCCGACGATGGTGGATCTAAGCCAAGATCGTCCTCGAGAGAACGTAACAGAGATAGAGTCCCTCTGACAGTGGATCTTTGGCGCATTGGCGGCTGACGACTAATATTCGTCATCGACGGCGAAGGATAGGGCTTCAACGTCTACGGTGGAGGACGAAGCTTCGACGTCGGCGGTAACTTAGAAAGAGATCAAGATAGACACAGAGAGAGAGAGAGAGAGAGAGAGAGAGAGAGAGAGAGAGAGAAGGGGAGAGTGAGTACAGGATTAGATTTTTATCACCTAAAATCGTGGTGGCGTACCACGATTTTCTTGCTGTAATACACCACTTTATACAGAGTATGTTGGCTTTCAACCCAAACTCGTGGTTGTCCACCACGGTTTTGGGATGGGTATACAATTTTTATACGGGGTTTGTTTGGCAGTATAGCAGAGATATACCAAGGCCAAAATCGTGTTCGGCCGCCACAATTTTGCAATAATCGTGGTCAACTGACACGATTTACTATAGGTATGGAAATAAGTTTTTTTTTTTTTTTTTTTTTTTTGCTGTATATTTCGAAATAAATTAATGGATAGCCATAAAATAGGAAATGGCCCTACACATTGGTTTATTCAGTCGTCTTGTTCTGTGTAGTCAAAGCCCTGTCTTATTTGGTAGGCTTCAATATCATGCTTGGCCAAGCCTAGCTCATGATTTTAATTATAGGATGAACTTGGTTTAGTTTTGGTCTGACTAGAGACCCTAACCACGATAGACCAAAATCTGTAACTTACGACATATAAAGCAAGAGTTTTTGCTGGCAAACATCTTGCATTTCTTTATGGCTCTGTAGAATCTGTAATGTCAATTTGCTTTGGAAATTGGGATTGAGACAGGCAATGGCTGAACGATGAGGAGAACATTTGGAATTGTTGAACTATGATAATTTGAGGTTATGGAAAATCAAATGCATACCCTATCCCTAACAGATGGGATAAGGCTTTGAGGAACAATTGGTCTCTGTCCCCTTGTATCTATAAACTGTATATATAGCTTATATATCATCTGAGGCCTGTTTTTTTTTGGGTTGAGGCCTAGGCCACGGCCTAAGTGGCCTATGTGTTCAGTCGGCCCTGATTATATGGCCATGTGATCACTTCATGTACCCATGTTGCGCTGGCAAAAAATAATAAAAAGGCCATTTTCTTTTTCTTTGTTTTTTCTTTTTTTTTGGTGACAGACAAGTTCCATCGAGGGCATTGACTTTGCCGTCTGTAACCTTATTGGCTATTGTGGACAACTAAAAAAATTAAAGGGTAAATTACATTAAGACCCCTCTAAAATCTGACAATTACAAATAGACCCTCTCATGTTTTTGAAATTACATTAAGACCCTTTCCCTCTAACTTCCGTCCATAATCCGTTAAATCATTGGGTAAATTACAATCAGACCCCCTCTAAAATCTGACTATTATAGATACACCTCCTCACGTTTTTAAAATTACATTGACACCCCCTACTTTACAAAATAAACTACAAAGAGACCTCTCCTTTTAACTTCCGTCCATTAATCCGTTAAATCATATTCAAATTTTTTCAAAATACCCTAACTACCCTTAGTAGATGATAACTTCCATGTTAAATGCGTATAACTCACTAGTTCAATAATTCATTTAATACTTTTGAATTTTTTAATTATTATTGATAAACAACTAAAAGATAATAGATATATATATATATATAAGAAAAATGCTAAAAACAATTTAAATTTTCTGTCCAACTGATGTGACAGCTGTCAAATTTGATGTTTAGAAACAATTATTTATTTAATTAAATTTTTAATTGATTTGCAAAATAAAAAATAAAAAAATTGATTTGCTAAGTTGCCACCTCATTTGAGTAAGTAGATTTCAGTTAAAAAAAAAAAAAAAAGGCTATGTAGCATTACTCATATGTAGAAATAAATAAAAAGAATTATTACAATGGAGATGCACGTATAGAGGTGGCAAATGAGGTGGTAACTTGGCAAATCATTTTTTTTTTAATTTTTACACATCAATTAAATAGATAATTGTTTCTAATGAGCAAATCTGATGGCTACCACATCAGTTGGACAAAAATTTAAGCTTTTTGGCATTTTTCTTTTATATATATATATAATCTTTTAGTTGTTTATCAATAAATAAATCAATCAATCAAATGTACTGGATGAATGTGTTGGACTGATGAGTTATATGCATTTAACATGGAAGTTGTCATCGAATAAGGGTAATTAGGGTATTTTGAAAAAATTGGAAATGATTTAACGGATTATGGACGGAAGTTAGAGGGAGGGGGTCTTAATGTAATTTCAGAAACGTGAGGGGGTCTATTTGTAATTGTCAGATTTTAGAGGGGGTCTTAATGTAATTTACCCTAAATCATTTCCAATTTTTTTCAAAATACCCTAATTACCCTTATTCGATGACAACTTCCATGTTAAATGCATATAACTCATCAGTCCAACACATTCATCCAGTACATTTGATTGATTTATTTATTTATTGATAAACAACTAAAAGATTATATATATATATATAAGAAAAATGCCAAAAAACTTAAATTTTTGTCCAACTGATGTGGTAGCCATCAGATTTGCTCATTAGAAACAATTATCTATTTAATTGATGTGTAAAAATTAAAAAAAAAATGATTTGCCAAGTTACCACCTCATTTGCCACCTCTATACGTGCATCTCCATTGTAATAATTCTTTTTATTTATTTCTACATATGAGTAATGCTACATAGCCTTTTTTTTTTTTTTTACTCAAATCTACTTACTCAAATGAGGTGGCAACTTAGCAAATCAATTTTTTTATTTTTTATTTTGCAAATCAATTAAAAATTTAATTAAATAAATAATTGTTTCTAAACAGCAAATTTGACAGCTGTCACATCAATTGGACAGAAAATTTAAATTGTTTTTAGCATTTTTCTTATATATATATATATATATATATATATATATATATATATATATATATATATATATATATATATATATATATATTATCTTTTAGTTGTTTATCAATAATAATTAAAAAATTCAAAAGTATTAAATGAATTATTGAACTAGTGAGTTATACGCATTTAACATGGAAGTTATCATCTACTAAGGGTAGTTAGGATATTTTGAAAAAATTTGAATATGATTTAACAGATTAATGGACGGAAGTTAAAAGGAGGGATCTCTTTGTAGTTTATTTTGTAAAGTAGGGGGTGTCAGTGTAATTTTAAAAACGTGAGGGAGTGTATCTGTAATAGTCAGATTTTAGAGGGGGTCTGATTGTAATTTACCCAAAATTAAAACAAAGATCCTTTTTGTGTAGGACGGCATTGACTTTGCACAGGTACGACTTTAGGACGCTACATCACGTAGGACGGCAAAAAATTTAAAAATAAATAAACAAATAAAAAGGCCATTTTCTTTTTTTTCTTTTTTTTTTGGGTGACAGGCAAGTTCCATAGAGGGCATTGACTTTGCCGTCCTGTAACCTTATTGACTATTGTGGACTCAACTAAAAAATTAAAACAAAGATCCTTTTTGTGTAGGACGGCATTGATCGGCTTAACACGGGTACGACTTTAGGACGTTAAATAAAGTCCAGCCGGGAAATCACCTTGACTTGAATTAGGTATTTAGGTTGTGTATGTTATAACTTGCTATTCATTTTAAGGTGTGCAACTTTTCCTCTTTGATCGTCGTTGAACACATCAATCCACTGTCATGGAGAAAATATGCTTTCTCAGTTTTGTTTCAGTGTTTTTGGTGTATTGTTCCATGGCTTGCTTAGCAAGGGCTCCAACTAACCTTACCACAGATCAATCTGCTCTTTTTGCCTTCAAAGCCCACATCACTTTTGACCCTCTTAATGTCCTAACGCATAATTGGTCCACTCTTACCTTTTTCTGCAACTGGATTGGTGTCACTTGCGGTGCTCGCCACCAAAGAGTCATAGCCTTGAATCTTCCCAACATGGGCCTTACTGGCACCATCCCTCCACACCTTGGGAACCTCTCATTCCTTACTGTTTTTAACATTGAAAATAATAGATTCCATGGTCATTTGCCTAATGAGTTTGTCTTTTTGCGTCGATTGGAAGTTATTGATTTGGGACTCAACTACTTCAGCGGAGAGGTTCCACTCTGGTCTAGCATCTTACCAAAACTTCAAAGCATACTTCTCTTCAATAACAATTTCTCAGGTTCAATTCCTTCCCGACTTAATTTTCTACGCATTAATATCTCAAAGCTAGCGGATTTTTCCATTTCTTTGGGGTTCCAAAAGATAGAAATTTTGTCTTTTAAGTACCAATCATCTACATATAAAGATGTTTTAATTCCCAAAGAGATTGGTAGCTTAAAAAACCTGAAGAATTCATTGCAAATATTTGATCTCAGGTAGTCTCCCAGAAGATATATGCACTAGTCTTCCTGAACTACAAGAGCTCGATCTTTGTCAAAACCAGTTCTACGGCCAAATCCCGTCTGGCCTATTCAAATGCAGACAACTTCAACTTTTAAGATTGCCCCTTAATAAATTCACAAGAAGCATACCAAAGGAAATTGGGAACTTAACCATGCTTAAGGAATTATTACTTAATGGAAACAACTTGGAAGGTATTATTCACCCCTTTATTTCTTTATTCAATTTTATTATTATAATTATTTTTTATATGTTAATGATAGGATTAGAATCTTAAAAATATATATAGATTAAAACCTCAATGCCAAATCCTGTCTAGTCTATACAAATACAGACAACTTCAACATGCATTTAGATTGCCCCTTAATAAATTCCCAGGAAGCATACCAAGGAAAATTGGGAACTTAACCATGCTTAAGGAATTACTTCTTGGTGGAAACAACTTGGAAGATATTATTCACCCCTTTATTTATTTATTTATTTCAATTTTATTATTATTATTATTATTTTATTTAATATATTAATGATAGGATTAGAATCTTAAAAAAATATATAGATTAAAACCTCAATGCCGATAGAAGTTTGAACAACGGGTTCATCTGAAATGTGCCTCATGTCACATTTTTTTCGCCATTTTATATTTTATTATTTCTCACACAGCATTCAACAAAGCAATGAATAGCATCATTCTTTCATTTCAAAATTGCTTTATAGAGACATGTTTTTTTTATTTGTATACAAAAATTGTGGTGAACAGTAGTTCGTGCTGTAGTCCTTAAAAATTTTCAATCATTTTCCTCTTTTATATAGTTGGTAACCCGTGCAAATGCATGGAAAAATAGTCAAATTACAGTTCGAAGAAAAAAAAGAACAAACGGCTCGTGAGAAAAAATGTAATGGTTGTTTATGGTATTTTCTAACATGAGGAAAATAAAGAATTGTTAATAAATGAAGAAGATAGAAGCTATCGAAAAAAGAAGAAGATAGAAATTTAGACAGATATATAGACTTGTGAGAAAATAAAAATAATATAAAATTTAATTTTTTTTAATTAAAAAAAGCCTTGTTTTTTCATATGTATATTAGATATACTGACAACTAAGTTACAAATAAAAGTTGGTTGGTTCTAATGTTTTCCAACATGAGGAAGATAGAAAATTGTTAATATATAAAACTTGGTTGTTTCTAGTGTTTTCTAACATGGAAAAAAATAATAGAAATAAAGGAAAAATAATAGAAAATTAAATTAGAAATACCTTTGTTTTTTACATGGTGACTTGTGACATCACCCTGTTGCACCAAACCACAGCTTTAAATGGATTACCAGTAGTGACCTCGCGATGCGCAGCAATCACCCCCCCCACCCAAAAAAAAAAAAAAAAGATCTAAATAATTTAAGAAAAAAGAGACAGGAAAATGATAATTTAAAATAAAAAAAAAACATTTTCAGCAAAAATACAAAATAAAAAAGAGAGAGAGAAAAACAAAACAAATATATAGATATTGATTCTTCTCTATAAATAAGTGATTGTGTTCTGTTATCCTAAATGAACAACCCTAGAGGGGAGTATAAAACGTGTTTTTTCAATGAGGACAGTCAATTAATAACGGAGGGAGTATAAAAGGAAGTATACTTTCCGTGTATATCATTAAATCCAAAAACAAGTTATAATCCGTAACTTAAAACATATGCATGATGCCCAACGCATGAGACTCCTATGTTCAATTTATTTCAATTCCATGAATTACCCATTCTTCCCATAACCTAGGGGCCCGTAGACGTGAAAAAGAGGAACACATCAAGACATCCCACTCAATATCACAGTAACCTCATCTCAGGACAACATGTAGTAGCTCATATTCAAGATAACACAAAGTAGCCCAAGACTAAGGATAGGAAAACACTGCATAATGTTCGAATCTGGGATCATAGTAGTTTTGATTCTGATAGCCCTCAACATTACCACGTTGATTATTAATCTATTTATGCATGGTTATACCCACCATGAAATGCAATATACTAAATAATAATTATACCATAAATCATTTACAAAAATTCTCACAATAGTCCCTGCTCAAAATAAATCTCCTAATTGTTCCCAATTATGATAACAATAAAATAACATAATAATTCACATATGATTTATATCCTCCAGATTATAAATTAAACCATCAAATAAGCATGTGAATTCATCCACAATTCCATACATTTATAATTCTAAAAATGTATACACATGCTTCCAAAATTCACCATAAATATAATTCCAACTAAAAACATAAAATACCCAATTAATATTCCTAATTCAAGATTTATTCCCTAAATTAGATAAAATCAAGCACCAACATTGATACATAAATTGATAATATTAACCCTATTTAGTATAAATTCATAGAATATTAACCCTGTTATCATAAAATTAGTTTAAACCAATGAAAATTGCACCTACCATGATTAATTGATAATATTAACCATATCTAATAGCCTTCCAAAGGAGATATGGCATCATCTTCCGTTCGTGAAGAATTGGGCCTCTCTTATAAGTTATATCAACCCTATCTAGCAGCCTTCCAAAAGATATATGGCATCATTGTTCATTTCTTGAAGAATTGGGTCTCTCTTTTAAGATATATCTGCTTCCATCTTGTACGGATATCCTAAACTATTCTACATGATCTATATATATAAGGTGAGCATGTACTGATATAAGTTATATCAACCCCACATGTTGGGTTATACCTCGTGTATTAGTGGGTTACGGCCATGATAAATTGGGCCAATGCATATAGTACTGATATAAGTTAAGTGAGCACGTTCTCACCTGATCAGGATTATATATATATATAGGGATGCTCAAGTGCGGAATATCCCGGATGATCACAGCTTTCCGTGGATGACATGTGCGCATTCACGCATACACGTGTCACCCATAGATAATCGTGATTATTCGAGATATCTTGCACATGATCAAAGCTATATATATATATATATATATCCACATTCATTAATTCTACTAATGAATGCGCGTGTGTCATTCATAGACGATCGTAATCGTACGTAATAGTTCGAGATATCCTGCACATGATCAAGGATATAATGTAGTTGTCTTAAAAAAAATTTATGGGAAAATTACATTGACCTCCTCTGAGGTTTGGCGAAATGATACTGACTTCCCTTGAAATTTCAAAAATTGCATAGACCTCCCCTAAGGTTTGGCCAAAACTATACAGATTGCTCTTTGGTTACTTTTGTCGTAACAGAGCATGTAAAATGTTCAAATCACCCCTACTATAAATAAATCCTAAGTTCCTTCTATATATATATATATATAATTGATTCAGAAGTAATTCGCGGGATCATGCACCTTTCTTTCCTAGTTATAAGGAAAAAGTGCAGCTGGTTGGATCTAAATTATGTCAACACCATGCATTGAGGATTATACTCTTTGCATTGGCCCAATGTACCCCGAAACCCACTAATGCACGAGGTACAAACCCCAATGCAAGTGTTAATGTAAGTTATATCAATAATACTACTATAATACGAAAAAGGGTGCCAACTTGCTTTTTATCCTCCATTCATTTTACACTTCTCAAGGTTTCGGGAAAAACTTAAAAGGTTTTAATTTCATGAAAACTGATCTTGTTATTTACTTGAAAATATCATTTTGAACAACTTTATAAAAGAAAGTATTTTAAAAATCTATCGTTTAAGTAGATTTTATGGCCATTTATCATGAAATTAATATTATGTAAAAATGAAACAAAGACTGTAAATGACCAAAAAGTCCACTTAAATGATAGATCTTAGAAAAACATTCTTTTACAAAGTTGTTTGAAATTATATTTTGATTATTTTTAAGTGGACATCGCGGCCAATTTTCTTGAGAATATTTTAAATTTTCATAAAACCTTGAAAATTTTCAAATAAGTGGAAGATAAAAAACAAGTCTTGGGATGCCAATAGAGGCCCAATAAAAAAATGTCAGGCTTGGGTTGGGTAGGGTTTTCTAACATTGACGTCAGATTGGGATTCTTGAACCGAAGCCCAAAGCTAACAGCAAAAAATTTCTTGCCCAAGCAGTCAAGCTTGCTCATTGATTGGGTTCGGCCTGTAGGTTTAACCTGCGAAAGTTGCTTCCTTAGCTAGTATTCCTTCGATTTCTCTAACTCATGATATTTTTTTTTTTCTCCTTTTTTTTTTTCGTCGGTGGTGTTAATTAGGAAAGTGGTGAAAGATTGGTTGTAGACACTAGTTAAAGTAGAAAGCATAATTTTCTTAACAAAGTAGCAAACGAAACATATAAAGAGCCAGTGACAATCATTTTTATACTAGAGGATTGACACATGGATATTTATTATTTGGCAGGTGCAATACCACTTGAGATGGGTCAACTTGGTAATCTCCAAATTTTAAGACTCAATTCCAATAGCCTAACTGGCTCCATTCCATCAGAAATCTTCAACATCTCAACAATAAATGTGATTGGGCTATATTCTAATCACCTCTCGGGCCAATTACCTTCAACGATTGGGCTTTGGCTTCCTAATCTAGAAACACTCAACCTATGGGGAAATAAACTTAGCGGAGTAATCCCAAGCTCTATCTCCAATGCTTCCAAGCTCACTAACCTAGAACTATCCACTAACTCATTCACCGGTTTTATACCCAATACACTTGGTAATTTAAGACTCCTTAAGTGGCTCCAGGTATATGAAAATTTTCTGACTACGGAATATTCTTCGACCTTAGGATTGAGGTTTCTCATCACATCTTTGACAAATTGCAAATATTTGACACGTCTAGCATTTTCATCTAATCCGCTAGGTGGCATCCTTCCGATTTCTATCGGGAACCTCTCCGCATCTCTTCAATATCTTTATGCAAATAATTGCCAAATTAAGGGCAGCATTCCGGGAGAAATCGGCAACTTAAGCAACTTGATAACCTTAAGCCTGGGAAACAATGAGTTGACTGGGTCAATTCCAACAACCGTCGGAAGATTAAAGAATATCCAAGGTTTATCCTTTTCAGAAAACAACTTACACGGCTCCATCCCATATGAACTTTGTCATTTAAGGAGCTTGGTTGTCCTATTTTTATACAATAATAAGCTCTCTGGATCGATACCGGCATGCTTGGGCAATTTTACTTCTCTAAGATCTCTCTTCTTAGGCTCCAACAAATTAACTTCCATCATACCCCCAACTTTGTGGAGCCTTGTAGATTTGTTGGCTCTAAACTTGTTCACAAACTCTCTAAGTGGCTATCTACCGTTAGATGTTGGAAATTTGAAGGTTGCAACGGTAATAGATTTGTCGTGGAATCAATTATCAGGTGACATCCCGAGCACCATTGGAGGCATCCAGAGTTTAGATAATCTTTCCTTGGCCAATAACAAATTGCAAGGTGCAATTCCTCAATCATTTGGTGACTTGATAAGCTTAGAGTTCTTGGATCTATCAACCAATAATTTGTCTGGTATGATTCCTAAATCCTTAGAGAAACTCTTGTACCTCAAATATTTAAATGTGTCTTTCAACAGACTAGAAGGAGAAATTCCTAATGGAGGACCTTTTGCCAACTTCTCGGCACAATCATTTGTGATGAATGATGGACTTTGCGGTGAACCGCAACTGCAAGTCCCACCATGCAAAACTAGCACTGTTAAAAGATCGAGGACAACTATTTTGCGTTTATTAAATTATATTTTTCTAGGAATTGCGTCCATAGTTTTTGTACTGGCCCTCATATTTGTGTTGATAAGATGCCGAAAAAGAAATGTAAGCAACCAAATTCAGGCAGATTTGTCACCTCTGGCATGGAGAAGAATTTCATACCTAGAACTTCAACAGGCAACATATAGATTTAGCGAAAGCAACCTAATTGGTATTGGAAGTTTTGGTTCCGTATACAAAGGAACACTTTCTGATGGGATAAATGTGGCAATAAAGGTTTTCAATTTGCAACTAGAAGAAGCATTCAAGAGTTTTGAAGTCGAATCTGAAGTGCTGCGCAATATTTGTCATCGAAACCTTCTCAAAATCATTAGCAGTTGCGCCAACCTTGATTTCAAGGCCTTCATTCTAGAGTATATGCCTAATGGGAGCCTTGAAAAGTGGTTGTATTCTCACAACTACTATTTGGATATCCTCCAGAGATTAAACGTAATGATAGATGTCGGATCAGCATTGGAATATCTCCATCACGGTTGTTCAACACCTATTGTTCATTGTGATTTGAAGCCTAGCAATGTACTGCTACACGAAGATATGGTTGCACATGTAGGTGATTTCGGCATCGCAAAACTCTTAGGTGAAGATGAGTCTATGAAACACACCAAGACCCTTGCCACGATTGGGTATATGGCACCAGGTGATGTAGCCAGCACATAATTATAATTTTTGTACTTTTTTCTTGAGATGGGAAGATTATGCTTAATTTAAAATTTTTAATTGGATACTTTATTAAGAATAGTAATGTTGCTTGTAGAGTATGGATCAGAAGGAGTTGTTTCCACAAGAGGCGATGTGTACAGTTTTGGTATTCTACTAATGGAAACTTTTACAAGAAAGAAGCCAACAGATGAAATGTTTGTTGAAGAAATGAGCTTGAAGCGTTGGGTAAGAGAATCATTACCTTATGCAGTGATTGAAGTTGCAGATGTCAATTTGCTAGGGAGAGAAGATGACGTACATTTTTCCGCGAAGATGGATTGTACATCATCTGTTCTGGACTTGGCTTTGAAGTGTTCTGCAGAATTACCCGAAGAGAGAATTGACATAAAAGATGTGCTAACTACACTCAACAAGATCAGAATCAAGTTTCAAATGAGTATAGCTGGGACTCGAAATATACATGATGCTCGATCGCTTATGTAGGCATGTGGATGCATTGCACCTCAGTTACTACTTGCTAGCTAGAAGGCAATTGCTTCTCAAATTGTGTGGCGCCATGGCCTATTTCCAGGTTGTGACAAGTACTCTAGAGTTGAGCATGATAGAATCACCCCACATGAAGGAATTTCAAAACCTAAACTTAGGTAAACTTGTAATACACCTAATCAAATCCACCATTAAAATTGATTTCAAACTGTCGGATTTGGGCATCTAAGCTAAAATTCACAATCTTTCAGGGTGAGTCAACAATGTTCACAAATGTTGATAGACAAACCCTCAAATCTACTTTGGGAATTTGAAATTAACTTAAAATTTTGACTATAGCCTCACATCTTTTTGGTTTCACCAGAAATCACAAATAAGTTGCTCAATACCCTCAAATCTATTAGATTTTACCCCATAAAAACAAAAATGAGGTAACAAAATTAAAAGTGTGCTTAGCAATCCATGAGATCTACTTCCATTGAAGGAATAACAACATAAAAAACCCAAATAAAAATAAGATTAACTCAAATCTACTCATATCTACTTTTGCTTTACCTGTAATAGGAAGGCATCATAATTTATGAAAAAAAGAAATTAAAACGAGAGCTTACACTCACAATGTATTATTAGTAACTGTACGTTTACAAAATTGAACAATTGTTGAATTGCCGCTCACAGGGAAAGTTGGTTGTCTTAGAGGTGACACAAAATTGCACGTAGGCTTTAAAAGAAGTCTTTTATTTAATGGCGTTCATTAATGGTGGTTCAAAAACTTGGGATGGCCTTCGGTGGTAGGAAAAATGTTTGGATCGGCTAGATCAGAGACAAGAAAAGAAGTGATGGTCAGGGGTGGCCAAGAGTGGTCCGATAAAAAACCCTTTAATGATTAAGTTAGTAAACACTGAAGGAGAAAAAAAAAATGGAGAGAGAGGGGGAGCTGGTATCTTAGGGGGTTCACGTTACTCTCCCCTACATGTATAATGAGATTAGGTATCCTTTTATAAATGTAGCATGCCTGTCCGGTTTGGGCTAACCAAAGTTAGAAGTAACCGTCCAACCATGGTAAGGCCCATGATCAAGCTTGACCTTACCATGGTTAAATGTTACCGCCTGACTAGGGTTAAAACTAACCTCCTTACTAGTTACTACAGTTAACAACAACCGTCTAACCATATGAAGTTATTTAATTAACCATGGTTGGTTTAACAATTACATGGGATAATTATGAAATGTGTATATTGTGAACCGACCTATAAGGGGTCTAGTAGGTTGATCATGTTGAAAGATTTCCGAACCACCGTGTAGCATGGTGCTCCTGTAACCGATAATTTAAGCTTCTCCTTGAAACAAAATAACCATCAATTGGGTCAAGAAACTATGGTCTCACATTGTCGTCAAAGGCGATAAGGCGCTAGGCGGCCAAGGTTTTGTGTTCTTCAACAATTCATAGGAGAAGGGTCTCTTTCTCCTCAAATGACGTTTATATATGGACATGTTATGAACATCGCACTTGTCAATTAATTAAAATCGAGCCATCAAACAACTCTAATTAAATAAAATTAGCAGTCGCGCGCACCTGATGCTTGCGCAACAGAGTAGTAATAAAAATAAATAAATAATTAGGGAATTAAATTGGACTGATTGAAAAAAAAAAAAATATATATATATATATATATATAGGACACTTACCTGAAACCAAAAGTAAGAACATACCTAATTAGATTAAATTTATCCCAGTGTTAATATCTTCCCTAAGATACTTTTGAAACCGTTCATCCTTTGCTGGCACCGTCATCACTATCTTCTGTACTTTGATTGAAAATTTTAAAAAAGACGAAGAACAAAGAACTTTGAGAGAGAGAGAATTTTTTTTTTTTTTAAATCTTTTTTGGGAGAGAGACGAAGGAGTGAGGGGGGAGTTATTTCTTGGGAGAGAATCATGAGAGAGGGTGGAGGAAAGATGTAGAGTTGTGAGAAAGAGATTGTGGGTAGAGACGTTAGATAAAGACAATTTGTTTAGGTTATGTCAACTTGGAAACAAAAACCAAAACAAACAAACAAAAGAAAAGGAGAGAGAGAGAGAGAGTAAGGTGGAGAATGAACCAATCAGGTCACTTCCCTTCATACGCTCAAGGCACTTGGTCATTGAGAAAGAGAGAGAGCAAGTGTGGGTGGAGGGGTATCTGATGTCCCTAGCAAAAGGAAAAAACAACAGAAGAAAAACAGCATAAAGACACATGACACTGTAAAATATTTGATGAAAAAATACACACTAGGGTGAGACCCGTGCAATACATGGAGTAAAATATTTTATGAAAAAATATTATGCTTTTGAATAATAGAAAATAAATAATAAAGTGACAATTTTATAAATTTGTTGGAGATTATCCCAATAAAAATATATGTTACATAAATGACGGAACTCAATTGAGAAAATATAGTTTAATAAAAAAAAAATTGAGTTTAAATTTGGTTTAGTTCTCTCTATACGATAATTATTGGGAAGTTTTGTTAATGTAGATGACTTAAGATAAAATTATTATAGGAAAAAAATAATTTGAAAATCAAATATGACGCCACATGGCTGCTTAAAAGGGTGCTATGTAACTGCTCTTAACGTTACTTTATTTTATATATATATATATATATATAGAACTCCAATGTACCTCATATCCCATTAATGCACAAGATACAACTATCAATGTGAGTGTTGATATAAGTTATATCAGCACGTGCTTACCTGATCATCATTCTATATATATATAATAGATATTTGACTAAATCTATGCTAGGGATACAACTCCCAATACATGATACTGATATAACTTATATCAACACGTGCTAATGGGAACATAACCGTATATGTATATATATATATATATAAAGGTGATCCCATCAGCACGTGCTGATATAAGTTACATCAGCACGTGCTGATATAAGTTACATCAGCACTATGCTTTGGGGGTTGTACCCCTTGCATTGATTCAATGCACCTCACATCCCACTAATGCACAAGGTACAACTCTCAATGCAGGTTTTGATATAAGTTATATCAGTACGTGCTTACCTTATCATCATCCTATATATATATATTTGACTACATAGATTTCTTCACATGAATGCAGTCGACATGATACTTTTACCAACAAGCTTATGATTTGAGCCTCTGTGAGGTGAGCTATGTTATATTTCGGTTTGAGATTTTTTCAAGTTCTCATTTGGTACAAATAAAATAATAATACTAACAGCAAAAATATAACATGCAGATTTTAAATTAATTACAAATTCGTTAAACAACAAGATTTGTTGTGATTTCATGATACTCATACTTTGATTATTAGCAAGTAATTTATTTCATTAAAAAATCATAAAACTTATCAAGATTATCCTGTGAAAAATAAAATACTTTTTTTAAACTAAAATATCAAAATATTTATTACAATTATTCCGTAACACAATAGTCAATCAATAATTATTTTAATTTCTTAGGACCATATATAGTATACAATGTCATTTGAACAATGTTATTTTAAATAAAAAAATCAAAAACTGGTTCACAAATAAAACAAATTACAAAATAAGAGTTGAGAAAGTAACCTTGTGTGGCAGCAAAGTGACCACTCTCCAGGGCTTATAGTAATAGTGAAGTCCATGGTTCACCAGTCCATCTCAAGGATACAAGACAGACAGTGAGCCCATTTCTCTATTAGCGTTCTACAAAATTGTAATTGCATATCGAATTCTTTCGATGGTCAGTGTTTGTATTGCCACAGAGGTGCATCAACTTTGCTGAAGATGCCTCACTTCAGCTACTAACCACTGGCTATAAAATGACAGCAAGACTTCGCTGATGCATAAAATTGTTACAATGCTGTGCCGACTGTAGTCAGCTCGAATGCAAGCAGCGTCCGCGAAAAGAGAGAGTTCAGAATTGAAGTTAAATACATATAATCCAAGTTGGAATGTGAAAATCCAAACCATCTGAATCATTGCCCATAAAGAGCTCGCCCTATATATGCCATCAGAAAACCGTCTTAACAATAGACAAAGGCCAGAGAGTGGATGCTACTTTGACCCTTAATTTTCAAATTTTTTTAAAATATCAATATGGGTAATTTTAACAAACAATAGAGGAAAGAGATCAACTACGAGACTAACGGCCATCCGCATTCCATACTAGTACAGATGTTAAAGAAGACACCTAATCCTTGAATCGAGGACACGACAGATGTCTGAAACAAATGAACATAAGTCAATACAGTACCAAACTTCAGCTACTACTAACTACTTTTATAAATAGCACAAGAAAACTACTTTTCTAAACAGTACAATAAAATTTTGCCAAAGGTTTCCCGATCATTCAGAGGTATAGAAGGGTTGAAAAATTATGAAGAAATCAAGTGCTCAACCCCTTGCCCCTTTGTTGATGGAGAAGAAATGTCTAATGAGTAGAAAATGGAGATGGACAGGCTTTATTTTCTGTTCTTGCTCCCCTCCCTCTCCTTCTCCCGCTTCTTGTAAAGCTTCTCAAGCACACGTTTGGCCTCACATTGGGGGAAGTTGTCAAGATCGTAATAGTGAGGTGCTATATCAACAAGCCTGTATAAAAAAAGGGGCAGAAAGAAATAAAAAATTAAATAAGATCCATCCCAAAACTTCCGACTTATTGTCCATACACACACGTCAAATGAAGGCTCTTAACACTTTCTGCACGTGATTATTAGAATCTTAGCAAAAATATATTTATTGACCACGATTTCATAATTAAAATAGAAGCAAAAAACCTTGCCCCTCCCAAAAGACATCTTCTTTTGGACAATCTAAGTAATCTATGCATACAGAAAACCTTCAACCAACCACATGAACCACACATAACACAAGCAGAGGCCCTAATGAGGAAGAAAGAAGAATGTTCCTTTTGGCTTGCGATATTATTAAATAAATAAGATCACATGTTTTCTTTGGACACATTTTGCGGACCTCAACAGGTTTCTCCAATAGAATGCTATCAGCGGCCATAAGCCACCAAAAAAGGGGAGGAGAAGATAAGTGAGGACGCAGGAAGACAGAATTGGAAACAAAACAAAAGGGAAAAAAAAGTGTTGGAAAAGAACCGCCGAGTTATATCATGGAAAGAAATAGTATTCAGTCCAGACATCTTACTGAATCATTCCTTTAGATTTTCTTGGGACATAACCTCATAAAACCTTCATATTTTCCTATGCACACAAGAAACCAACTAAAAATCATACAATAAAATATGACCAGTGTATTATAGTGTCCACCAAAAAAATAGGAGAAACAATCCGGGTATAAGCAAAAGTTAACTATTGGATGTTACTTTTGGTATAGGGAGCCCCTAGAAGAAGGCCTACACAACGGCCTCTCAGCTAAGGTAGAGGCATCAACCATAAATTCCAAAAAGCACTTTGCCAGGTACCACAAGCCTACCACACTACTAATCCTAAACCCCCCCCCCCCCCCCCCAAAATAAATAAAATAAATATATATAAATTATAAAATTAAAAAAAAAAACAGAGAGAGAGAGAGGACAACAACAACAACAACAACAACAAATCAAAACCACAGATGCTAGATTGATATGGAGAAGGGAAACTAACCATTCGCCACGGACATCCGTAACCGTACGAATGAAATTCCGGCTGGTTAAGACATACTCATTATAAATGACCCACTCTGGCTTGTGATCCAAGCAATTTGATGGATGCAAGTGCACCACCTGCAAGAAAATTATGATCAGAAAAAGAAAATTGTAAAATGCAGAATAAGATCAACTTATAAAAAGAAAAGGAGAAGGAAAAAATAAAGCAAAAGCAAAAGAAATCATCCTACATACTTGGTTGTCCTTCACAGTCAAATAGTGTCCAGTGCGCTCCAGATGGGCTACCTGCATGAAATATCCAGCAAGCATAGCCTTTCTAATGTTGATGTAGTAGTCACGGCTGTTGAAATCTGTGCTGCATAACTTGAGGTTGAACCTGGCCATGATGCGTACTAGCTGTTGTCTCACATTATCAGCAGCCTTCAGTGTCCTTTGGTTGATAAAATTTTCGTAGCACCAAGATTGATCCTCATCTGCAACCAATTAACAAATATTTAAGATTCTAAAGAGCACATGGCATTGACAAAGTCTTCCACGATGTTTGCAAGAAAAAGAAGTAAAAAGCAAAAAAAAAAAAAAAAAAAGAGATTAGTACTTACTGTTTTGCTTGTATGCATGGTATACATTCAAAAGCGTGAGATGATCCCCATCGATGTGCCCAAACCGAGCTTTAGCTTCATCCGCAGCTTTTTGAGCCTCCCTAGGCCGGACAAAGCAATTGGGTACTAAAGAAAGAAATTGGTTATCACAGAGGAGGCCCACGGAGGTCAGCAGATGCATAGAGGCGAGACGACACCAATTGCTTGATGAGAGAATACTGAGAAACTGCAACTAACTGCATCAGCACTTACTTAGAAATCCTACGGTGCATGCCAACCAAGGGCATGGAACCCAGACAAGACAGTTGCTGATGACAACCTAAGTGCACAAATACATCTCTAAACACATGCAGATGTATTTGTGTACACACATGCACTTAACATCTAACAACACATGCACAGAATCACGTCTGTGCATATGCCAGAATAGATGAGACTCGAGACAGACACAAATGCAGAAGCAATAACAGAATGATACCTGAAAGCATGGCAGAAATAGAGAGAATTTCATTTGAGCAGTTGAATTCAGGACTGACAACAAGCATCTTCGACATCTGAGGATCTAGGGGGAACTCGCTCATGATTTCACCCAACTTGGTCAAGTTCCCATCATCATCTAATGCTCCCAAGTAATTCAACACCTCTAATGCCCGCATCAATGTCTCAGGGGCAGGAGGGTCCATAAAATCAAAATGAACCAGATCATCTATCCCTAGTTTCTTCAAAGTGAGAACTGTATTTGCAAGGTTTGATCGGAGTATTTCTGGATACGTCTGTGGCTGAAGATCATTATTGAAACTTTTCTCAGTATATAGTCTGAAACATTTTCCTGGTTGAGTTCTTCCAGCACGCCCTGATCTCTGGTGTGCGCTTGCCTTTGATATTGGAGATACCAACAAGGATTCAACACGTACTCGTGGGTTATAAACTTTTTGTTTAGCAAACCCAGGGTCAATGACATAGACTATGCCATCTATGGTCAAAGAAGTCTCTGCAATGTTTGTTGAAACTACAATCTTTCTTCCAGGGGGGCCACCCTCCTTCAGTGGAGGCGGAGCAGGTTCAAATATCTTCTGCTGCATGGCCGGAGGAAGTGTAGAATACAAAGGTACTGCTTTTACAGGCCCCACCTGGTCCCCCAAATTAGCAATTTCTTTGGACATTTTGCGGCACGCATCTTCTATCTCCTCCTCTCCCGTGAGGAAAACAAGTATGTCACCAGCTGGTTCACATAAGTGTATCTGCACAACCGTCCGAATTGCTGCCTCCAAGTAGTCTCTCTCCGGTTCCTGGGTGTAAAAAATCTCCACAGGATGAAGCCTACCAGGAACTTTCATAAGAGGTGCACCATTGAAATAACCCTGAAACTTTTCAGCCTCAAGTGTAGCACTCATTACAACTACTTTCAAGTCTTGTCTATTTCTAAGCACTTCCTTTAGAAGCCCAAACAAAACGTCTGTCGCCAAAGTTCTTTCATGAGCCTCATCGAGAATTATTACTTTGTATCGTTCCAAAAGTGGATCTGTCATGGCTTCTCTTAAAAGCATACCATCTGTTAAATACCTGCCATGCAGATAAACTAATGTAAATTTTCTTATTTAAAAAATAAAAAGGAAAAAAAAACATGGGACTTTATAAAAGAATAAAAGCATTAAAAATTAAGTATAGAATCAAAGGACAAAGCACTTGCACACAGAAGGATCACTTACTTCAACACTGTTCTTGCACTACTGCAGTCTTCAAAACGGATGCTATAACCAACTTCTTCTCCAATTGTAACATCCATTTCTTCAGCAACTCGACGAGAAACGGACATTGCTGCCACTCTGCGAGGCTGAGTGCAGGCAATCATCATCTTCTTGCGTTTATCTGGAGTCTCTAAATCAATAGCTTCCAAAACAAACTGAGGAATCTGTAGAACAAAAATGCTTCCTTAGTTGCAAATATATGTTTAGCCAAGCAAGAAATTTACTTGACAAGCTTGTCCCAATTTGTAGAAATTACATCTAGTACAGCACTTATGCAGGTAAGGGGCAAACATGTAATAACCATAAAAAGAAAGAGGCACAGGAACTGGTGGTATATAACGCATATAAAACTAGTACAAAATTTGTCTAGGATGTGAACAAAATGTTCAACTAGGGGTAACTTCAGGAGCACCATATTTATACAATGTTTTTGTCTCATGGTTATTTTGTAGGGCAGGCTCATCAACACCAAAATTCCATAAAAAAATATGGCTCTTCAAAATACGATATCCTAACAAGGCATCTAAAAAACTCAACTAGCGTCTAGTGGTTCTGACACATACTTTACAAGTGTAGTACAAAGGATTGGCCAGAAATGGTGTACTTAAATACTGCTGAACAGGATTGATCTAACAGGATTGATCAACACGTAAAAAATCCTATGCTATATAACCGTAGTGACCCTGCTTTTAAACAACTACCATAAGTGAGACGCAGATTTGTGCAGGCCCATAACTATAACTTGTATGTGTGCCGGCCAATGGTGCCTCGCGAAAAGGTCCCCACTAAAGTCTCCTAGAATAAAACATAAGGGAGCTTGGATTGCTCACCTTCTGATGTTTCGTTTTTCTTAAACAAAAGTTGGAAATAAAAACACACACTTTGGGGGCATTTGGACACCCAAATAAATCTATTTTTCAAATTGTTGAATTTTAAATTCGATTATTGCAGATCTAATTTAACTGATGTAAGAAAGAACATGCCAGAACCTGGATTTGGAAAAATCCTCACTAGCTCAAATCTTTAAGCAGTATAGTTGAGGAAAATATCTTTCCAAATAACATATTATTTCAGAAGTTGGCTTAGACAAGGATGGATCTCATGGCTCTTACAAAGAGAGAAAAGAGTTAAGAAATTAGGGAGAAGAGAGGGAAGATTATACTGGGTTTCTGAAGACTGCTGGAGAGAAAAGCTTCTCTCATGAAAGCTTCTCTTGTGCTGAGGGAAGCATCTAAATTTCAATCTCTCAATTCATAAACGAGCATGTCATGATTTTAGAATAATTCCCCAATTCAGGTTGTTAGTAATAAGGAAAATTCAATCACTTTTGACTTACTTAATTCAAACAACGGAACACTTTTAAGTTTGCTACTTGTAAATAAACAATTTTGCAATTCCGGGGAGAAACAAACAACCCATTTACAATTTCCAATAAACACAAATTTAAGAAAAACAAGCTCAAGAAATGATCTTGCAAAAACATTCTCCAAATATTAATTAAATTCTTTAGTTCCCAAAAATTTAAACGATGCCCAGAAAGGAATGGACATGATATAATTTCCACAAAACATGTATGAATCCTATAAGCAACTTGACTACAAACTCTACTATACCTACAAACTTCTACATATGTCACCATATCACCCTGTAAAAGATGAGCTCAACACAATATCATACAAGCTTTGGAATTCACTACTACACGTAATTATATTGTTACAATAAACAATAATGAAAACACAACTAAACAAACACCATACCAGAAAAGTAGAAAACTTGCACATATATATATATATGAAACAAACCTAAAGATTTTAGAATGGTTTCTAAAAGACTACAAATTTTTCCTTTTTTCCCCTTCAATTTCTGGGAAACCAAACAGATCATAAAAAATCACTTCTTTTCCCATACTGACCTGAGTTGTTTTACCACTACCAGTTTCACCGACTAAAACCAGGGTCTGGTTAGACCTAAGAACCTGCAAAAACTCATCCTTCTGGTGCCAAACTGGGAGAGTCTTCCTCTTCTCCAAAATCTCATAGTACCTCTGCGAATACGGCCTCCCATTCCACCTATTAATGAGACTGTTGGTGTTGATGTTGTTGGCCATTACACCACCGTTCAATTTGGGGAGTTTTGCAGAGACGGAGGTCTCGTCCACCACGTCGAACAAGCTCACCTTCCTCTTCCTCTCCGTCCCCATCAAAAACCCTAATCCCCCAAACCCTAATCGAATACAGAGATCGATGGGCTGAGGAAATATATACTACTATGCGTGTCTATCTATAATCTATATGCAATCAGTTCTGGTATATATAAGTATAGGGGAGTGAGGGTATGAATCGAAGGATTGAAGACATTCAAAGATGGTTTCAGCCCTAAAAATGGAAACCCTAGAACTGGGTGGAGAGAAGGAGGCGAGGGGGGGGTGTGAGGATATATATATACAAAGAAGATGGAGCAAATCTCTCGAATTACTGTTAAGTCCTCGCTTTAAAATAAGGTGGCACATCTCAAAACACTGAGCAAATAGAAATATAAATCATTGATGGACCATTTTACCCTTGCAAAAGAGTCAAAAGACTGGCCAAAAGTAGGGGTGTTTGGCAATCCTCATAACCAGTTTTTCCAGATATAAAGTTGGCCCAAATGCATAGGCCCAGTGTGTGGTAACTGCAATCCAATGTGATATCTGGTTCAGTGGTTCTTAAGTATTCTATTTTTTGCCCAGAAGCTGTGTATGCCTCACAACTTCTTCTTTTAAGAAAGTCAGTAAAGAGGCGAATACTACTGTCCATGAGATGGCTTGTTGGGCCCTTGTTATTGGTTTTTCGGGTTTCCTCGATTCCTCGTGTTTGCCAGAAACTGTGAAGAATGTTTGTCTTGTGGATGGCAGTGTCCATCCTTAGTTTTGTTTTTTGTTTTTCTTCTTTCCTGCTTTGTCTTTTGTTGTTTCTTCTTTTTTGGTTTGTATTATTGGTTTACTGAGCAAAAAAAAAAAAAAAGTATTCTAGCTATTACCTGGATTTCAAAAAAACCTAATAACAAGATAAGGAAAAAACGACATCTTCACATCCCTTCTCTTCTCACGTTGCAAACCTATCTTGCTTCTCTCCCTCTTCAATTCCTACCCTTTCTTTTAATCTTTCAAACTTCATCAAAAGAGGATCAAATCATCAACGTCATTTTGATCATCTTCTTCTTCAAGACGGAGCACACCACACAAAGGTGTTTTAGATCATCACTGTTATCTAGATTTCTTTTTCTTCAAGATCAAGGAAAGCTTGTCATGGAATTTAGACCGTCACCCTCACCTCTATCTTTATCTTCTTCTTATATGATTTAGATTTTATGAAGTGGAGACATTGAAATTTTCTAGGGTTTTGAAAATAAATTTTTTGATTTGATGCAAGTTTCCAAATTAAGATTTTGAGTTGGGAAATTTCTTGATTGAAAAGTCAAAAGAGATTAGTTTTGAGGGTTATAGATAGGGTGTTATTTTGAGATTTGATTAGGCAAGATGCCAAGACCTATGATTTATAGGATGGTGTTAATGAAACAGGCTACAAATAAGAACCAGTTCGAATCAAAATTAGTTAGGATCTGAAATAGGTAGCTTGACTAGTTGACTTGGTTCTGAACCTCCAAATCCCAGGTTTGCCAAACGGGCCCTTAGGTTTGGTTTGAATTAAATTGGTTTGGTTAAATCAAAAAACCGAAAAATAATATATTTATATATATAATTATAATTATAATTATATATTAAAGTTTAGTTTGTAAATTTTTTTTATTCAAATAAGGGTAAAATAGGTAATACTGTAGTTGAAATACAAAACTTATTGAGTTAATAGGCAAATTAAAGTTTGCTATTTTTTTCTCAGCTTCTCGCTCTTACTTTCTGTTTCCATTTTGATACAATGTTTAATACCTTTTTTAGTCGTTAATATAATACTTTTATTAAAACTATTTTTATTTGGAGTTTGAATTGTCATTCTTTCTATTTTGTTAAGGGTAAACAATTACTCTGTATCTATGATGATTTGTTATTACTAGATGGATTAAAATCGAAACCAAACCTTCGGTTTAATTTAGTTTTTTTATAATATGATTTGGTAAAAACAAAATCGAAATATTTATGATTTAATTTGAAATCAACCCTTAAACCAAACCAAAACAATAACCTAGCGAAAAATACCGCTCAAAATGCTCTGTTATCCCATCCCTTACGCATCTGTGAGGAATTAAGCTTAGCAAGTTCGTGTTTTTTTAATTGGATAAGTAGCTTGGCAAGTTCTATGACAGAGAAGGAGGACTTCACCCCACCACAAATAGGGTATGGCAGAAAGATCGTGGCTTCACCACGGCCAAGTAAATCCGGGGTGAAGGCGATGTGAACATGGGCGTCGAACTACATTTTTTTCCGATCTAGAGCGGTTGTGAGACATGGGTCTCACCGCTAGCCCTCATCCCACCACAGTATCATCGTCCTCAACCCATGTTGGTATTGTGACACCTAATTTGAGGGTTTTAAGCATTATGGGGTGTGGGGAAGAATCGAACAAGAGCCATGGCTGCTGCCTGCTGGAAAAAACAGAGTCGGGTGAGAAGAAGGGGGACAAATTTGGTTTTGACTCTTGTTGTAAGGGTAAAATGGTCCATTCAGTGAAATGTGTTTTTCACTGGAAGGCAGTAGGCCCTGCGTGCCTGCACTCAACCTCAACTTTGGACACACAGAGCACTTAATTTTTGTTTTTTTCTTTTGAATGGTGTGGTAATAATCATATTAACAATCATGTCAACAAATTTCCTTTAAAAGAATACGGAGTATTTTTTTTAAATACATAATGCATCAACATCCACATTATTAAAAAAAAAACGAATTAGGCAAAATTTTAGGAATCAATGCATTTTCTTATTTTATAGGTTTGGCATGAGTAAAAAAAATGATTACTTGAATTAAAGTTAGGCAACTCATCCAACCAAAACCCAAAAACTTTGGGTTCAATTTTTCACTCCTCCTTATTTTCAGTCACTATTTAGATTTATCTTAACATTAACTAATGTAGAGTAGATAGTAACTTTACATGTGTTGGAATGAATTAATCAAACCAAAGGTTTAGATGTCTGTGTTTGCACCCAAAAAATAGAACGTAAATTCTATATTTATTAAGGGCAAAAATGTCAATATTTGGTTGTAATGTTAACTACGGCATTTGGCATAGTATTAGCCTATTGGGACATCAAGTAGGGTTTGTTGAAAACTTGTTATTTGTAACTTGTAAGGTTTATATAGGTGTCTTGTGATGTCAATGGTTGAGGGCATACTTATGATTTTAAGTTAGTGTTATTTTTCTTCCTTATATTTATAAATAAAATTCCCTAATAGTTTAAATAAGATTTAATTTCTATATTTCTTTATACAAAAAAAAAAAAATAGAAGTAAAAATACAAAATAGAAGTTGATAAGATAGTTCTTTTATCTTGGATAAATTTGTTACTCTCTTTGTTCTTCAACCACCAATCTTATACTCACATGTCTCTCTCCCATTAATGCATTTTCAAACTCAAATTTTGAAAATAAACTTTTATCAGCCTATTTTTCCATAGATCAAATCATCAAATAATAATTAAATTATTTATTTTATTCACTATTAGTATACTATAGATCTATGGTTAGTACAAGGTATAAGCTGAAGAAGGGAAATAGAAATAAAGAAGAAGAAAAAGAAAGAAAGAAAAAGAGAGGGCCGCGGGGGGGGGGGGGACAAGAAAATAATTACAGTTCAATACAATTTATGATTAATTTCCTAGTAAATGACTTCAAACTTAACTAAGAATGACTACTAACTATAATTATTTTCCTGTAGCCCAACCAATCTACAATTCCCCCAAGAAAAGAAAAAAAGAAAATTAATGGGAAAAATATAAATAAAGAAGAATAGGAAGAATAGTGGTTGTTGGAAGCTAGCATATATGTCATTCATTTTTAATTTCAAGGGCAAATTAAGAAAATTTAAAAAAAAATAAAAAAAAATAAGAAGAGTAGGAATTCACCTATTGGAATCAAGAGCTCCCCATACTCCTAAAAATTTGTCTTAGGAATTCTCACCTCAAGCCTACACTTATTTTGATTATCTTGATACTTTGTATATATCATGCCTTTTATTTCCAAAATAGTTCTCCTCAACGTACTTGGTTTTTTCATTTCTGTCCTAAATCCCTTCCCTATTATCCACTTTTGTTCAATCATTGGTTTCAAATGTATGGCCCAAATATTCACATTCTTCCCCCACTACCAGGATGCCTACCCATTTTCAATATGTAGGAAAGAAATACCCAACATATCCCAATGAATCATGATCTTAACCCCCTCCTCCCCTAATTGTCAATTATATAATAGTAGCTTGCAGACTGTGGGACACATCAGATGAAAAGATAGATACTAAGATAGCTAAATAGCAATAATAATAGTAGTAGTAGAAGTAATTTTCATTTAGTTTATAAGCAGTTCTTGAATGCATTCAGTGGCTTAGTAATCAAATGACCTATAATTAATGAAAGCTCATTCATTTGCAAGAGGAATTTCTTGATGAGGAGATAGGTTTAAGATTGATGTCCTTGAGAGATTTGCCCATAGGTTAGAGCTTACTGGTTAAAGTGGTGCATGGTGCATCTCTTGAGCTTCATGTGAGAATTATTTTCCAATAGGTGAAGCTTCATGTGAGAGTTTTTTTTTTTTTCTTGGGTATTAGTCAAGGAAATAATACTTTTTTTTATCAATTAGTCGACTAACTTTTCTTTTCTTTTCTTCTTCTTTCTTTTTTTCTTTTTTTTTTGGCTTTTGGCCATTAGTCAAGAAAATAATACTTTTTTTTATCAATTAGTTGAGTAACTTTCTTTTTAACTCATTTAGTCAATTTTTATCTTTACAGACCAAAATACCCTTACTTTTATTTCTTCCTCCTTCCCTCTCCACCGCCACCCTACATCAATAGCTGGGAATTGATTATGAATGATCCTAGTCATTGATTTTTCTGATCTGGGCCGGATCCTAGCCTCAATGCAACTCATTGTAAGAACATGGATTCGGCCTACTTGAAGCATGGGCGGAGCTAGAGGGGCCTTTGGGGGCACGTGCCCCCATTGGCTCAACTAAGTTTTTTTTTTTTTTGTTTTTTTTTGAAGAGATATTACCATTTGATAAATATTTCTTGACATAATGCCAAGAATAGAAAGATGGTAGTTATTTTAAAGTATATTTACAGTCAATTTGTAAGAAGTTGACAAAAAAAATCCTTTTTTTGGTATGAAATTGAAAAATGATTATTAAAAAGTAATTTTTTTCAAAAAAAATGCTTTCTAGGGCTTTTAGTTCCCAATTCCCACTTCACAGAATGATAGTATAGTGCCCCCATTGGAGATAAATCCTGATTCCGCCCTTGACTTGAAACATCTAAGATCTTGGGCTTTCTTTTTTTCTTCTTTTTCCTCTTTTTTGACTATGGGTCAGAAGGGGAGGGGGAAAGTCCAAGCAAAGAAACTTGAATGAACAAGATATTTGGTCTTTACCAAGTCTATTTTATTTTATTTTATAGATGAAACCTTTTTTTTTTTTTTTTTTTTTTTTTTGTGTGTACTTTTATCCTGAGTCCTAGCTTGACCCATAGATCATGCACCCTCCCACCCATTAGTAGCTGCTCAGATACAAAAAAAAAAAATGAGGCTTTTAGCAACAGCAAAATATGGGATGCTCTGCCCATGGTTTTCTCCTTCCCAAGGTTTCGGTTCAGGTAGAAGAACCATACCTTTTTACGATTTATTGAACAAAAGTCTAATCCTTAAGTCACTAGCCTTCTTTCAAGGCATGTCAGGTGTGACTAATTGATAAATAATTTTCAGTCTCATTGATTAATTGAGTTAGAGAAAGTTTTACTTAATTAATTGCCAATATTCTACCAAAAAGTAGACTAATCGCCAATTTCCCCTTAAAACATTTTTCTTTTTCCCTTCAATTCGCACCTTAATAGAAAGACACCGTCCCCGAGTACCAAATGGGATAGGTTCTCTATGTATAGATACTCCTTTTTCCCTTTTTTTTTTTTTGTTTTTTTAAAGATTATTGTCCTTGATTGATGCATACATTTTTACAATTGGCATTTTAACATAGTTTTCACGACTCGTTCCCAAAGGAGAAAAATTCTCTACATGATCGAATTTTTATTCAAAGGAAAGAAAGAGTGGAGCTCAAATAACTCGCTCACAATGCCTTAAAGGATTACGTGCTACGATTGGATCAAATAAGTCCTTACGAAACAAATATTCAGCTATTGTCCTTGATGATGCATGCATTATTATAATTAGCATTTTAACATGCATAGTTTTCACGACTTCTTCCCGAAGGAGAAAAAACGGCAATAATCTCGGAAAAAAAAAAAAAAAGCTTAAAAAGAGTATGGCACGGTTTGGTTATACTTTTTAAAAAGAATTTTTTGCTTTTGGAAGTAAAAGTTACAAAAGTAAAGATTAATATTTGGCTACAGCTTTTAATAAGTAAAAAGCAATTAGAAGCCAAATTTTGCTTTTAATCAAAAGCAATAAAACTTGCTTTTAAAAGCAAAATTTATAAGTTCTCTCACCCGATTCAATCTCTTGACCTCACAGCTTTCTAGAACTATGTTTTGCGACAAACAGCGAGAGGGACGACGACATTTGCAATATTCCGGTGATTTCCGTTGTACTTGCTTTTGCTTTTGCTTTTGCTTTTGTAATGAAAAGTAAAAGTAAAATCAATTTTACCATACATGCTTATAATTTTGTTTCTTCTATTTAATAGCAAAAAGAAAAAAAAAAAAAGAAAGGACTTTCCTTATAAAGAGATCTTTTGAAAAGCGCAACCAAACGGTGCCTATTTTTACATAGTTTTGAAGACTTGTTACCGAAGGGGAAAATCCGCCAAGTTCCAAGTTTGAAAATTCGTAGAAGCAACAGATGAGGCAAAGCAGTGTGACATTTTAGAAACTACATATCAATGTTGCTGGTCAACTGAAGAAATTGTGCTTTCTCTCTGTATATAAATTCTTGTTTTACTGACTTTGAATTCCTGGCAGTGGCTGGTTGCATTTTCTGCGAAACATTAGGGTCTTCACAAAGAAACATTTCGTAGAGGTCCTGCCAAGTGGGTGACCAACCCATTTCATGGTCATGTTGACTTGAAATTCTAGGCAGTGGCTGGTTGCTTTCACTTGATCAGAAACATTTTAAAAACTTTACTCAATAGCTATATTGAACCAAATTAATGGGGTATTACCTCCTACCGTTTTCATAGTTGATGACATGCTATCCATGGGAGAATAATGTTCCATCAGACTCTACGTAACATAACAATTTGTACAAATGCGTGACTAATACTGAGTAATAAGACAGACACATCTGCAATAAACCCATGGAGTTTCTATATAGTGAATTTGGTTTGGCTAAATTTCAGAGCCTCACAAAGTGACTTCTCCGAAATAATTTCAAGTTCAAACCGACAATTCTTAGATAACGATGTTGAATGGGGCGCTATGCAAAGGAGACCAGACGCTAATTCGAAGGCATAAAAGAGCTAACAAGAACAAGAAAGGAGCGCTTTGCTTACCTGGATCGTGTTGGGTCTCCACAGATGGTTCTATATCGTTCATTGCTAAACCAGAGAGCTGAAGACGAGTCTTGGTGAAGGGGCTGATTTGAGTACGTGGATTATTGTTAGTTTTTTTGGTCTATCGCTTTTGTAAATAGCCCATTGTCAGGAGATGCCTTCTCCCTGTTCAAGTTTTGTAGTACAAAAATGATATATAGTGGCTTCACCATTGCTCAAAATTCTTGATAGCGTCTTCTTATCAATGAAGTTCTTGCATTTTATCCAAAAATAATAAATAAATAAAAAATGTTCTGCTTCCACAAGTTTGTCTCCAACCATTGGTTCATATTTTGTTGCAGCAGCCCTAGTTTTCTATCGCAAACAGTGAATCAGGTCATTCTGAGGTCTGTTGGAGGTGTATTTTGACTGTAGTTGATTTATCAACCATAAGAAGGCATTTTTGAGCTGCACTTTTTTTTTTTTTTTTTTTTTTTTTTTTTTTTTTTTTTTTTTTTAACAGTTGCTTTATCGATCATGAGAGTGCATATTTAGGTCCCATCTGGCAGCATGCGTTTTGCATCTCCTTGTGCTTCCACTAAGTGCGTTTTTAAACTTGATTTGACGACATGCATACTCTGCTCATTGGGTTAGTTAAATGCCCTCAGTCTCTAAATAGTTTAGTGTTTTAGAGGTGCCATCGTGTTGCAGTGCTTCCATTTTCTATCAGAGAAGCAGAAATCCAATCCGTGGCAGGTCAGAGTCGAGCACATTGTTATGGGGATCTAAGAAAGATAAGACATGAGATTATCAAGAACCGAGTGCTAGACCAACTTAAAAGAGAAACATAACATCAATTGAGCAATGATGGTTATCACAATGTATTAAGTCAATCCTTGATCCATAAGTGGATTAGTATGAACCCAATTAAGTGGATTAGTATGAACCTAGATGAGCCTTAGGCCCCATTTGAAAGCCACTGTACAAAAGGCCCCATTTGAAATTTTGGCCTTAGGCCCATTTAAAAGGGCCTTATGTACACAATTTTAACCTTATGCCACAATTATTACTGGGCTGCTCTTGTGATGTGGTTGGACATGTTGCTATGGACCAAAATGAAGGTTGGTTTCCTTCTGCTGCGAATTGAAATGGGAATTCGGAGATGTAATAGGAGAGGATGAAGAGCTGAAGGGGAATAAGTCCCAACCAAAAAAAAAGGGCCGGGCAATAAGCAGAATGGTTTTGTTACCAGAGGAAAAAAGGATGACTTCATGAGAACTTCAAAGCAGTAGGATTCATGAAAAGGCAAAGAATGGAACATTAGTTAAATATGGGAGGCTGGTAATTGTTGTGGTACCTTTTCAGTACTGTTCCAAGGCGGGTTAACCCAAGTGGATTAGTATGAACCTAGATGGTCCAGGTCCTCCAGGATGCAAGATCAGATGCTTGTGAGTCGTTTTAACGGGTCTGGGTGTGAAGCTAACCCGATCCATCCCTATGTATGTATGTGTTTTAACTCTCAAGACACTAAAGCCTGTGCTAATCACAAGTAGACCATCTAGTAATGACCCCACTCATACTCCATTAAAAAGCCCCTTTAAATGCACATACTGGTGACTTATATCTGGTCTCAAATATACATTACTGAACATTTTAAAGAAAACCAAGTGGATTGAATTACCATGCACTGTTCGGTTGCACTTTTTAAAAGATCTTTTTTTTAAGTAAGAAAAGTCATATTTTACTTGCTTTTTTCTTTTAAGTAGAAGCAACAAAAGCAAAAACACGTTTGGTAAAATTGATTTTACCAGTGATCTTTTGGATGCAATGAGAAATTTTACCGAATCATCGTTACCCAAACGGAACCCTATGACAAGCACAACTTCTCTCGATTACAAATTTTTCAAGTTAAGGTCAAACTCGTCCGAATAATAAAAATGAATTTTAAAAGCAAATCTTCAATACTTTTGCTTAAAATTAAATATTTTGCTTTTTGCTTTCTACAAGTCTTTTTTATTCCCTTTAACCAAACAGTTTTTTGCTTTTACAACTTTTGCTTTTAAATGTAAAAAGGATTTTTAAAATAAGTGCAACTAAAGGGTGCCTGTTGTATGCTCCAATGATTATTGGAAATGCATTTCCCCTGAAATTTGGCTCAACATTTCCCACAAATACTCCCCAAATGTTTTTTCTCTGCTTGAACGAAGTTTCTTGGTGACTACGGATTAATGCTTTTCGTGTTTAGTCATTGTTCAGAAAGAACAAGATCACGGTTGCACTTATGTGCTGTTGATCTACATCTATGCAAGAGACAATTCATCAAGAGAACAACTCATATGCAAATGCTGCCAAACAAATAATCAGAAACACCTTTCGACATGTCACATATCTGCAAAGCTTCCTCAACATAGAGCTCTAGGGCTTTTTATGGTCATCAGAAAGAACGAGGGAATAGAAAGAAAATGCTTGAAAATGGCTTTTTGGTTAATATTGCATCCGCCTTTTCCTTTCCTTCATTCTTTCTGAGAAAGAAACGGAAAGTAAAGAGTCAGAATATGGCAAAAATGTTGGATTACGAGAAATAATCTTCCCATATAAGCACACACGAATACACCATATGCAGAGTCAAGTTCGAATAAACCATGACATAATGCCAAAAATCAAATCATCGAAATAATCGAGTTTCAGGCCCTTTCCTTTCTAATGAAATCAACTAATATCAAATAATAAAAAAAATGTTATATTTCAGTTGCAGCAAAGCTCAGAGCATATGTTCATCAAGTATGAATATTCTATGGTTTTATAAAAGAATATCTGAGTTGCTGGTGACGATGATGAAGAAGAAGATGATACTCGCAACTGAGAGAGTTCAGTGTTGGATTCCGGCGTCTGAAGAGAGTCGAGATGTGCCTCGCTAATGAATTCATTTATCTGCTGATTTTATCAGCAAAAATCACAGCACGTTTGGCCTTTCTTTACAACAAGAAGAGGGGCGGAAGGTGAAAGCCGGGGCCGACCTGTCACGTGCCAATCGGCGGCGAAAAGACGTGGTCTCTTAAGCCGGACCAAGGGGCTGGAAGTCACCTGTACCAGCCTTCGGCATAAGCACAGCCACCTCAGCATCAAACTCTAGAATGTCTAATCTCTCTCTCATGCAAGCCTCAAGCCTGGTCTTCGTGCCATGGATGCATAGAGTAGATTTGTTTGTACACCCCCCATCAATTTTAATTTATCAAGGTTTTATTAAAAATATATAAAGTTTTTACGAAAACAAATGTTTAATCCATTACAAAACATCATTTTAAACAACGAAAATAAAGTTTTTTTAAAATTTGTCGTTTAAGTGGACTCTTTGGTCATTTATAATCTCTGTTTTACTTTTAACTAAAGAGCCGAAATGAAAATTTTTGAATTTTTTTTTCCCAAAAAATTGTTCAAGATGATGTTTTCTAATTTACACGACTGATATAGTGATATCTACAAAAACCTTTTATATTTTTCTAAAAATTTGAAAAGTTAAAATTAGTGGGGTGTGTAAATAAAATGAAGGGGTCGCAATAACTGAACCCTTTATTTTAAATCCAAACAACTATTTTAGGCTTATTCTCATTAAGGTTTAGGGCCCAAACTAATCTTTTGAAATATAGAGTTCACCTGCACACCCATACATTAAATAAGTGAGACAATAGAGAGACTTGAACTCAAGCCCTCCGATTCATATTTATTAGCAATGTATAGTTCTAACGCTTTTTGGATGATTAGAGACTCATCACTTGTGAATGATCCAACTAGTTATAGACTTATGGATCCAAACACTAAACTAGAAGCCTTTTTTGTTCTTATCGTCAAATCTTTAACATGTCTTCAGTCTAATCCAATCAGGACCCTCAATTGACCCTAAATAATTCTACTTTAGTTTCAACTAGTAGCTGGAAACACGCAAAGTTAAAGACTTGAAAGACTATTAAGAATAAAATTATGACCAATGCAACAGAGTGACTTCTTATATATCTTGTCCCAGTGGCCATTACATAGGATTCACATGTGAGAATGCAAAAATAACCAAACATCGGGTTCTTCCTCAAGTCCCCTATCTGATTCGAGACATTATTAAAGTGCTGTAAACTGAATACAAAGAGAATGCATCAATTTTTTAAATGAAAAACCCTAAATTGTGCATCATATGCTGATGGGGGCAGAAAGTGATGGCCAATATAAAATATCAACCATCCCTTTGGCCTCCCCAAAACAACTAATATAAATATCACGTGCCTCGTCACATGACCCCTCTGAAATTACATCACCAAACCTCAAGGTCCACAGTCAAAGATGTATCACATGGTATCCCACTTGCAGCAGATCCCCATTATTATTAGATTTATAAAGCTAAAAAGCTTTTATATAAAATTAAGACTACCAAGTACTAACCCATCTCACCTCCTCTTCTTGAAAGCCATTTTCACACACCCAGCACCCCCACTTTCAGGTCAGCTCAGAGGCAATATGACAACCATGAAGACCCACTCCACTAGGGCACTGTCTGCTCTTGCTCTTGCTCTTGCTCTTGCTCTTGCTCTGATTCTAACTTTGTGGTCAAATGTAGCACAAGGGAGGGGGCTTTCATTGACACAAGTGCCTTCCTCTCCTGTGTCAAGCATGGCTTCATCTTCTCAAGCTCACAGAGATTTGCAGGCAGACAAGAAGAGTACTTCCAAGCAGGTGGACTCAAGCTTCCGGCAAATACCTCCAAGCACTTCCAATCCCACCCAGAATAAGTAAATTCTGCCCGTTTCTACCATTGGCTCCTTCCTCCTAAGATACATAATTATTTGCCCGTAATCAGATCAATCTATCATTCCTCCAAAAAAAAAAAAATAATAATAATAATAATAATTTCTGCCCTTTTCTGGTCTTTCTGGGCGGCGCTCTAGCTAGGCCTGAAACACTCAAATTTGTCACTGAAACCTCTTGAGTTGCATTTTAGGAACCCAAAGATGGTGCAGCAGAAGCAGCCACGCAATGGTCAACTCTTTCCTCGTCATCTTCAAATTTTTCCGGTCTGATGTACAATTGGAAATCTCAGCAAGAACGTTTTCATTTTTTGGATGTTTTGGTTTCATTAGAACCAAATGCAGCGTAAAATTCTTTGTATGCAGATTGTTTTGGTGCTTGTTTCGACCTCCACTGATCAGTTTGTGTAGCAAATCTGTTGTGACAAAACAAAGGCAAAAACGTAAAGAGATCAACAAGCTAGAACAGTAAACCGCCAAACTATGTGCTATAAAACACTTGCAACAAAAGCAATATTTTTTATTTTCTAGCTCATGCACTGGAAGGGAACATATTACATGAGACAAATTTCTAGGTCAACTAATTAAGCTACAAGCCACAAGACAACGCAAGAATATTGTTATTTTTCGGAATAGGATTTTACATGTTTAAGATTTGAAGTAGTTCATGAGCCGAACGCATATCCTTTGGGTGGGTCTATTTTCACACCATTTTCTACTAATCACACGTCCCATTATACCCCTTTAACCTCTGGAAGGGGGTGTGGATTGGTGGCAAAGAGGGGTGTGGATTAATTAGAAAAAAAGGGTGTGGAAATAAGCTCGTCCTGGCCTTTGTTATCAAAGTTGTGAAACACATAAGATCTCGACACACCAAACCAGGATCTACATATCTGAATATTCATATGAACTTGTTTCTGAAATTAGGAAAACAACTTTATACGGAGTATATTATTTTAGTTGAATATTGAACTTAAAATTTTGGGAAGAGTGGTTTATGCATTTCAGTTCCATGCCAGCATAAAATATGGATGGGACTAATATTCCCATAATGTCTTTTTTCCAAGAATTGATCTCCACATAGACACACAACCTAAAGAAATCCATCCCCTCACCCACCCCATCCCTTCTTTAATAATTTTATTTATTATTATTATTATTTTTTTTCTTTTGACAATGGATAGAATCTATCCTAAGATAAATCCCCATAATAATTATTTATTTATATACAGTTAGTAGTCATTCTTAGTTAGTAGTCATTTACTAGAAAGTTAGTGGTCATTTGTATTGAATTGTAATTATTTGCCTGTAGCCGGACCAATAATCATGGTGTTTTAAATAATTAAACAATTTAATCAAACCAAGTAGAAATCTACGGAAAATTAATGTCATTTTAAGAAATAATTGATAAATGGACCTCAATCTGTATGTTCACTTTTCTTCCCCTTTTTCAGGAAATCGGATGCTGGTTTTAGTGGACCATTCTAAGGCCTTGTTTGGGAAAATTATAGCTATTACTTTTAGGCAAAAGTAGAAGAGAATCAAAAGTAACAAGTAGTAGAAGAGAATTAGTCTCTATTTGGAAACTGTATCTCAGAAGTGCTGTTAGAGGTAGAAGTGATTTTTTTGTCTGTCTGGGAAGAACATTTGCTGAAATTGCTATAACACTGAATTGACTGAACTGTCCTTATAATAAATGTTTTTTTTTCCTCTTTGTTTGGTATTACCAGTGATGTTCCTGAATTGTTTTCTTTTTCTTTATTTATTTATTTTTGCCTAAAACAAAGAGGAAAAAAAAAAAGCATTAGTTGATATTTCAAATAAATAAAAAAAACTAAAATAAAAACTAAAAAGAATCATTTATTTGAGTTGATAAAAGCAAAAACAAAATAAAATAGGTCATATTATTAGCAATTGGGAAAATACACACGTAAATTTATCAATTTTATTAAAATGCTCATAAACATAAAGTTTAATTATCTACTAGCAAGCTCAGTAGCAATCCTATCATGAATAGCACCCATCTCATTATCATCCATTCCAGTATGATTATCTAAACCGCCAATATCCATTTCATCAAGCAAGTAATCATAATTTGTATCGAACCGTTGAAATTCCATATCAAGAATGGCTTCTATCCTTATAAAATTTTGAAGTGCCATTGTAGCACTAACAATTACTATTTGCTTGTCCATACTTTTAAATTTAATGTGCTCTAAAATTCCCTATCGTGCCTTTCACACACCAAATGTTGGTTCTATAACACTTCGCAATGATGAATGGGCTTGGTTGAATATTTTTCGAATACCTCTTGGTTGACTACCACGACGAAAATGTGAAAGATGATATCTTTCTCCTTTATAAGGAGCTAAGAAACCTTTCATATTTGGATAACCCGCATCAACCAATTAATATTTATCTGCAAATAGTCGATTCATAAAATTAGAAATTATTATACATAATATTGACAACATAAAACAATAGAGTTAGAATTAAGTTTAAAAGACAAATAAGAATTGACTTTATACAAACCACCAAGAGGTTTTGGAAACTCTAAATCCGGGTTTCTTAACGCTGCCAAAAATATGCGCGTGTCATGCGTAGTACCTTCGAATCTTGGCCATACAAATGTAAAACGCATATCAAATCCACATGCAACCATTATATTTTGAGTGGGGTAATTCTTCCTACCAATATATGGGATTTGTTCCTCCGATGAAAGCGATGCTCGAACATGAGTACTATCAATGGCTCCAATACAATCCTACTCATAACATTAAACATATATATTTATATTTTATTACTATAAATATAAGTAAAAATAGATACATAAGTTCACAAAAAAAAAAAAAAAAAAAAAATGGAAGTGTACTACGTGTATAGATTACCTTAAAGTATGGCCAATATTTAGGATTTTGTCAAATGTGAGGTGGAACATCATCAAAATCGTTAGGTGGCTTTATCATATCCATGGCTAGCATGGGCATCTTTTCCAGCACCGCTACAAATAGTCTACTTACTATTTCACCCGAATGTTGGAACCATTCTTGAATAAATCTATTTCCAACACCATGCCCTAGAGTCATCAAAAACATGCCAACTGCCTCTTCCACTCATATCTTTCTCGTGGCCTTTAGGCCATAACTTCTCAACTTATCACATAATTTATAAAACACGTGTTTCTCCATGCGAAACATCTCATGACATCTGGTACCATTCCCTTTAAGTATTTCCAACTTCCACCCAGTCTGTGGAGAATCCCTACATGATTCCTTTAATAAATAATTGGTACGATAGGATACCGCTTTCTTTACACCTGCCACAACAAGTAAATTAAATTCCATATTATCTTTCACATATTCATATTCCATCTCCTCCAAACTTTCATTATCCATCTCTTCCATAAATTCATTATCCATGATTTTCCTGTAAAAACAAGGACATAGCTTATATAATTATCATACATAAAATCCACATTTATAATTTCTCACAAACACTATATAAAAATTTGTTATATAGCACATATAAAATGTATCTATAAATGTTCGCAGAAATTCATAAAAGATAAATATCGGCTTTACTCCATAATTTTCATATAAATCAAAACTCCAAACATAAAGAAAAGTTTCCAAAAAACTATATGTCATATAAACCGTCATCAAAATCACTTTAAAGGAAACAAATACCACATAAACCATCCAAATCAATTGTTATCACATAAAACAAAACTAGCACAAGATTAAGGGAAAAAGTTCTGGTAACTAAATTGCATCTACCCTATTAATTAGAAGGTTTTAGAAGATATAAAGCCTCTTGTTTTAGCCATGAAATCTTTATTTCATCATTCGGTAAGCATTTAAAGATCTCCCTATTGTCTCGCAATTTGAATAGGCGAACCCCAATCATGTAAAGTTCACTCCCAAGTGGGCACTCAAGCATTGCACCCATAACATTCATAACCTCCTCAATGCTGTATCCAGGCCTATTTGTGTGAATAATAGAAGTCGGGGAATTCCTATTCTCAACTGCATCACAAATTCGATCAAGTTGTCTCTCTAACTTTGTTGCTCTGGCCACCTTTTTTTTTGTCTTGTTCTACTTTCCACCTCTCTCAGACATTGCCCTTTTTCTATCACAGTCCAAACTAGTAAGGCTAGTGTTCTCAATATTATCTCCCTCAAAGCCATCATCATCTTCTACATCAATCTCATCTTCAACTTCACTGGATTGTTAATATAAAGGTGGCATTTAACCAGAGGTAGGTGTCCAAGCCCTAGCACCAGTAGCTACAACATCCATAAATAGTTCATCCAGCTTAAACGCGTGTTCCAATCCTTTCACGTGAAATTTTGCAGCTTTTGGTAGCATCTGTGTAGATAAGGCAATAATTACATAAATGTTTAGTTGCAGTAAAAACAATAAGTAAAAAAGCTAAATTTACTCTTATCTTTCTCTCCCACCATTCATCTGAAACTAAAATAGTTTGCTTGGAATTATCCCACCCAAATCCTATTTCTTTTCCTACTCATGCTTCCCATAATTGCCACTCCTTTTTCATTAAATCCCAGTGGTTCTTAAACTGTATCCTATTGTAATCTCTACTTGTTGCCGCATTAAACTTCTCAACCACATTTTTCTACCCAGTAGTAGTAAAATGTGTGCTAGACCTATTTCCAAGTCGAACTTCTGCAATGCATATTGTAGACACCCCATTTTGTACCACCTAATTAATTTGAAATCACGTATTTTGGAAACCCAATGATGAGGTTTATTGTATGTTTTGAGATAATGACAAAGCAATTCCCGACGAGTAGTCAAGATTACAACAGGAAAATACTGCCTTTTTACACTTCATGCGTACGCAACATTGGGTGGTGCGTACGCACCATATTTCCATGCGTACGCACCATAAGCCTTTTTCAGGCCCCTTCAGATCTGTCTCCCACTAAACATGAGAGCATGGGGGAGAGTATGGGGGGGGAGTGGGGAGATTCCCACGGGTGTTCCCCGCATGGGTAGGGGATGGGCCAGTCAGGGGATGTTTTCAAAACCTAATTGAGCCCTATTTATACTCTACTGATGGGACTGGAGAGGGGGGATAATCAATCAGTCGGGAGAGGTCCTTTTTTTTAGAGATAGAGCTATTTCCTTTTTTGGATAGAGGCTTAAGGGAGAACGGCCAGAAAGAGAGAGTGAGAGAAACCAAATACCCACCAAAACACCAGAAAACCAGAAGAGAGAAAGGAGGGTTGAGTGTTGTAATCTGAAGCTGCGAGAAGGGAATTGCTGCGTTGATATTGGAAGCATTCAAACCTGAGGGGTACGTATCACAGACACACATATATATATGCACTGTAAATTTATACTGCATATTTGTTTCTATGAGTTATTGTTTAATATAATGATGCCATGTTACATTGTTAAGGTCAAGAAAATCATTGGTAATGTTAGATTTGAAGGAAAATAGCCGTGACATGAGTTCTTGAATTGACGGGTTTTCGGGTTATAAACTCAAAACTTTGACCCAAAAAAATAATCATGATTCTGCAAGTTTTTGGATGAACGATTTATGCGCGCTTGTAGTACGCTGCAAGAGCTTCAATTTGGTTTTTGAATCATTAAATTCGGTTAAGAAATGAGTAAGATAAGTTAGGGAGAAGTTAGCACGGGACAAAGCTCAATACTGCATTTTTCAGCTTCAATCCGTTCTGAGGTTGAAGGTGAAGTGGACAGTGATCCAGTGTGGGCGTACTCACCCACAGGTACCGTGTTCCCTAGCATTTGAAGACCTTAGGTTGGCCCGATTGACTCCAAATTTGACAGGCGAATTCGTCTTGTTGAGACCTATCATGTGGGACCTTTGGTTGGTCATTTTGACCACAGTTTGACCAACTTTGACCGTTCATCATTTAAGCTAAGTTGGTACGTACGCACCACTGCGTGATGCGTACGCACCACTGCGTGATGCGTACGCACCACTTCTCCTGGTAGAGAATTAGTTAATGTTAGAGTAATTAGTTTTAATATTATATTCATGGGTTTAATGTGAGTACGTGTGGGTTATATTGTTTATCATAATTTATTCTGGTTTTGATTAAAATAGATTAGATTATATCATTATAATATTAGTTAGGTTATTTTATTAAGTATGGTTAGAATATTTAATGTTAGTGTGAGTATTTTTTGTATATATTAATGGTTGTATCTTTTGTTTAATATTAGTGTATGCTGATTGGTAGTTTTGTAGATTAAATTAATGTTAGTGGTGTTAATATTTTATTTATAAAATGCATGTTAGTGGAAAATGTAGGGAAATTGTCTTGCTGATGCGTACGCACCACTTCATGGTGCGTACGCACCCTGTGCTCTGACAGAAAAAATTAGTTTGCTTCAAATGACCATTTTGAATCCACTTGGTGCGCACGCACCACCATATGGTGCGCACGCACCAATACCTGGTGCGTACGCATTGTAGTTTAGGTACTCTTTTATCTGTTTATTTATTTTTGCTTTCCGTGAGTTATTATCTCCTGTATATTCTGTCATGCCATGTGCTACTAACCATTTCTCTACTTGATTATTTTCTTATTTGCATAATCATTTGCGTGCTTGGCATATTGTTGCATTTTCGCATGCTTAGGGTTAAATTTGATTAAATACCTCGATTAATTAAAGCCAACAATTATTCAAGGAGGCCGGTTTCGACCGGGCATTTTTGGGTGCCTAATACCTTCCCAATAATGTACCCTAGCTCCGAACTTGAATCTCTGGACCTCGAATTTGACCAAAAAACACAGTTCCCAAAGCTAAATTGGGTGGCGACTCCCGCTTGCGCTCACAGTGGCGACTCCACTGGGGATTTGAGAGCTAGACTCCATATGATAAATTGTTGGCTTTAATTAAAACAAAGGAATTTAATTGAATGAAACCACAAATTGCACACACGGGCACGATTACCCTTATACCCTCGGTGAAAGTCTGACGGAAGGTACCGGGCCCCATTCGCGCCTATGGTTACTGAAAGTTGGCATCACTAACCCACAGCCTGTGCCACTAGCCTGTGATAAGCTAGTGAGTACGTTAACGGATTGCTCATTGAGCGTCCTAGCTTGGGTGACCCTTGAAGTTGAAGTACCCATTGCCTAAACCCACATAGAAAACCCCAACCGGCCGCTTTTTTGCATAACCTTGTTTGAATGTGTGTCATGTTGTGTGTCATAATGCATCCATGATTAGGCATTTATCGCGGGTACGGGGCGAGGCCCATGCTACTCATTAGCTGTTTCAAGTTGAGCCCGATTGAGGGAAGATGTGAGATATTGTTATTGGACCTAGGCCCAAAAGTAAAACAAAATAAAAGGGTTTTTCTGTTCGTAGGCCTACTATTCCTAGTCGTCGGAAAATCGTCTATAAGTGCTCCCTCTTGTCGCCCCAACAAGGCTCATTCCTCCGCCACAATGTGTTCCTGGGGTCCCGTCGTCTTCGCTATCCTGTTCACTGTGCTTACCCTCCAAGTGGCCTATTTCTGCGCATGTGAGAGGATCCCATTCAGGAGGATGATTCCAGTTCTGGCAATCATTGGACTTTCGCCCGTTTACATGCACTACTTTGGGAGTTAATATGTATTTTGTATTTTAGCTTACTGTAGCTAGTAGTGCAGAATATGTAGTCTGGTTTTAGTTCATGCATGTGAATATAATTTCCTTTTATGTTCATTTACTATACTCCAGAAAAAGAAAAGAAAAAAAAAAACACAAAGACCCAGAAAAAGAACAACAAAACGGAGAAGGAGAAAGATGCTACTCGTTAGTAGTATTTTGAGTAGGATCGGAGGGACCAGCTTCGGGCCGTTTCCGGAGACTCTCAAGTTGGTCCCGAATCTGATCCTCGAGCCCTTCTAGAGCCACAACCCTAGGTGTGACGCCCCTGGCATAAGCGTCCACCATGTCTTTCAGTACTCTGTTCTCCTCTCTCAAAGTCCTTATCGTCCGACCGGATTGACGGATGGTTCGTTGAAGACTGAGAATATGGTGATTTAACCTCCCGACTTCCACACCCTTAGTGTGGAGACGCCGAGCCATGCTAGAGGTGACTATGGTGGCCCGAACACTCAAGGCCATGGCGTCCCCCATAAGGTCCATATCGGACCTAGCATTTAAAATCCTTTCATCACGAGGAGTGACGAGTCCCGCGGCTACCGCCGTCGCGTTTGTAGGGTTGTGTACCACGGTATCATTGACCGTGATGAAGTTGATTTTGGGTTGGGAATATTGGTCGCCATATGTCTGGTTGTGCCTCTGGCACAGCGTTCAGGTCAGGACGATTTCGGGAAGCGGAGGAAGAGGCCATAGATCTAGGAGAGTAAGAGATTTGAGGAGGTAAGGGTTTGAGTGTCAAATAATTTTGGATCGCCGGCGATCGATTTTCGTTTTTTAAAGCCAAGAGTCAAGGGAGGGACTCGAGGGCTGATGCATTGTCGGGAGGCCCGACACGCTATCAAAAACCCTACACTACCAGTGGTAGGGGATTAAATTAATCCCCTCGAGATCCGTGGTTAGCAGCTGACGCTGCCACTTTATTGACAAAGCGACACTTAGGCTGTCAATCGCCGAAATAGCGTCGGTCGACAGCCACGGGCTAGGCTGTCGAGCAAACGGGCTTTCGGGTTTGGGTTAAATTCGAACGTAACAAGTTTTTGGGTCGTCAAGTGTTGTCGGGTTAGAGGAGCACTAGCCCATTTTTCCGTCTACCAATGGAAATAGGAAAGCCCAAACAGGTTAAACCTAAAAAAGAAAAGAAATATAAATTTTTGGGCCTTTGATTCAATGAGAGGTGAGGTGTGTGAATGTTGGGCTCAAGTTGAAAAGGCTAATGGACTGCATGGACCGAGTAGGCATTAGGATTCACCCGATTTGATGAACAAAAGCAAATCCGATTTAAAATTGAAGTTCAAAGTTGGTTATTCGTCAAGCTTAGGCCCAATGAGAGTGAGGTGTGTTATTTTTGAAATTGGACTCAAGCCCACACCCAAAAAAAAAAAAAAAAAAAAAAAAAAAAAAAAAAAAAAAAAAAAAAAAAAAAAAAGAAGGATATGGGCTTGAATCCAAAAGAGTTTGTGAGATAAGAGCATTTGTAATGGGCCTAAGCTTGGAAAACGATCTACTTTGTGTACCTGTCAAACCTTGGGCACTTGAAAGATTTAGTAAACATGACGAGGCCCAAGGCATGATAGGACAGAATTGGGTAAAGCCTAATAAAGCTCTCATTCAATAAGAGGGGCATGAACTTAATCACTTGCCTTGGTCAAAATTTCAGTAAAGAATTGAGCACTCACGGTCAGATTTGCGTACACCAGGCTGGGCTTGGGTCCGTTCCCCTACATCGAACCGTTTAAGAAAAGCAGAAACCGAGCTAGTAGTGATGGAACGCGGACAGACGACAGAACCAACCTTGGCAGAACTCATGGCCATGATGGTGCGTGACAGAGCTGAAATGAAAGAAATGGTTACCAAGATGAGTGAGAGGCTGAGCGTCTTGGAAACAGGGAAAGACAAACCTAAAAGCCCAGAAGCACCCAGTAGGGAGGAAGGAGAAGGAGTAGTTATCCAAAGAACCGGAGGCACTGATGGCATATGGGATGACGGAGACTACGAAGAATACCAAGCCAAGAGGGATGTGAGGGCAAAAGGGAAAAGATCCGAGGATGGACAAACTGGAAACAGAAAACCAAGAAATGAAAGAACAGATGAACCAAATGAAAACCGCCTGGCGGAAGTCACAAGGCTTAGACAGCTTCATGTTCTCCATGGATGGGATCACTTCTGAATCAAAGACTCAGCTTCCGGAAAAATTCAAGATCGCAGATTATGAGAAATTTGATGGAACCGGGGACCCCAAGCAACACTTGCGTCAATACTTGAGCATAGCTAAAATGAGGGGGCTAAATTCGGATCAAGTCTTGTGCGCCTTCCCCCTCTCACTATCAGGAGACGCTTCCAAATGGTATTACGCAGTGGACAAGAAGATCACCGATTCTTGGGAGGCATTGACTCAAGAATTCACGGACAAATACAACTACAACACCATGTTAGACGTGACATTGAGAGATTTGGAAATGACAAGGCAGAAGCCAGACGAGACTTTTTCAGACTTCCTAAGCCGTTGGAGGGACAAAGGCAGTAAAAATGGTGAGCCGTCCTGCTGAAATAGATCAGGTCAACATGATACTGAGGAACTTGACAGCCGGTCTACTTCGATAAAATGTTGACTTCATCAGTTATGGATTTTCAACAGTTGTACCAGTGTGGAACAAGGATAGAAGATGCAATTCACAAGGGGCAGATAGAGGGCAAGCCCAGAAGAGTATTTGGGGCAAGTAACAGCGCTCCAAGTGGGGCAAATCGGGCTAATGGGTCCACGCAAGCTACGGTCAGTGCCGTGCAACAAGCTGAAAGGAAACCAAGGTTTTTTCATGATTTGGGGGTCCCTCTCTCCAAAGCCTTTGTTAACCTAATGAAAAGAGGACATCTGCAAGCACTAGAAGTAAGGCCATTGCCTAATCCTATTCCATCATTCTGGAAACAAAACGAGTTCTGTGATTTCCACCAGCGCATCGGGCATCGGACTGACAACTGTGTCCGACTAAGGCACGAGATCCAAGATCTTATTGACACGGGCAAGCTACCACCCCCCGGGGAAGAGAAAAAGCCCAACGTACATCAGAATCCTCTCCCCAACTACAAAGGTGCCACACCGCCATATGTGAACATGCTTGCGGAAGGTGCGGAAGGTTACGACCCGTTGGCTTTGATAGTAGCTGTATGTGCACCATGGGAAGACAGCGACGAAGAAAGAGATGGGACGACAAAAAATATTTGGGCTGAGATCAAGGCAGATGACACCGAAGACTCCATGCACCTCACCCGCGCAGGGAGACATTTCAAACCTTCTCACCTAGAAGGCGACCATCCAGGGAGAGAGGTAAATCAAGAAGGGGATGGGGAAGAACTAAGGCAGCGAATGCGGATCTTGGGGCAAGAAGAGGAAGAGGATAGGGTTCTGAAGCAACTCAAGAAAACACAGGCAAACATCAGTCTATGGGGGCTACTAGTGGCTTCAAGAAAACACAGACAGGCAGTGTTAGATGCATTGGCAAAACAAGAGGTTCCAATTGAAACTACACCTCAGCAGATCCTCTCCCTAATGAGGGTGGGGGAGTCTCCAGACGAGGTCATCTTAACTTTTTCGAAGGAAGATCTCCCCGCTGAAGGATCGGAGCATGCAAAACCTTTGTATATTACTGTTGAATGCAAAGACTTGAAAATCCCAGTGGTATTGGTGGACAACGGATCAGCCTTGAATGTATGCCCCATGCGCACAGCAACCAGGTTAGGGTTTGGCAATGAAGATTTGGCGCCATCTGCAATAACAGTAAGGGGGTATGACAATAGCTCCAGACCAGTATTAGGGACCTTCCAAGCATGCTGTAAGGTGGGACCTGTTATATCCGTTGTTGAATTTTGTGTCATGGACATACCCGCCAATTACAATTTGCTCTTGGGGAGAACGTGGCTGCACCCACTAGAAGCCGTCCCGTCCACTGTACATCAAAAGATTAAGCTGCCATGGGAAGGAGGTGTCTTGATAATTCATGGCGATGGAGAAATCACGGGCCAAGTATCGGGGATAAAAGCAGGAGAGGAAAATCCAGGGTGGAGAGGTTTCGAACTGGTTCAAATGCTGGAAAGAAAAGATGAAGGGATGGAAGAGGTTCACCCTGATTTCGGGGAGGGGATCAGACACACGGTAGCTCACATCATGAAAAAGATGGGGTACATGCCAGGTATGGGGATGGGAAAAAGAGGTCAAGGAGTCACTGAACTCCCGGATTTCCGCATGCAGACAAACCGTAAGGGAATAGGTTATGCCGAGGAGGAAGAACTGCCAAAAAACAAGAATACCCTTAACGGGAATTTCGTCAAGGAAGGGGAAGGCTTCCCCTATTGCGGATTCCCCGAGCCATGGTTTGACAAATATAGCAAGAGAAGGGTGCCGGGGCTGGAAGTTTTCTTCGCCGCAGAACTGAGGTTGGGCATCACCAAAGGAAAACCTCGAGGGAAAGAGGTGCTAGAAGTAGACTGGGCTGAAAATCTGGGGAATCTGAGTCTACTGCTGTCTGAGCAGGGTTTAGATATACTAGTCCTGACTGAAGAAGAGGCCGTCACAAACCTGACTAAGCTGATCACTGAAGCAAATGGGGGCACAAGCCTGTGGGTTTGGAAGAAAGGAGCTGAGATCCGCGCGTACTCCAACGCGGGTGACAAATCCCCTCCAGCCAAGGACAAACTCACCACTAGCTCTGTTCCTAAGTTTCTCGAGAACACTACTGCTGTAACCACCCCTATTGCCAATGAAATGGATTCTGATTTTGCTTATGTTGACGTGTCTCTTGAGGAATATATTGCACAAATGTCTGAGGATCCTGATTTAAACAAAATAATCAATGACAACCAAGAAAGAAATTTTGAACCCATTAAAAGCGAAACTATTTTAATTAACTTAGGCACTAATGAAAATCCTAAGGAAATACAAGTTGGGTCTACACTATCCACGCAAGAACGGTCTAGTCTTAGCACCTTATTGCAGGAATTCCAAGATGTATTTGCTTGGTCATACGCAGACATGCCTGGCATAGATCCGGAGATAGTGCAACATCGCATCATCGTCAAAGAAGGATCTAAGCCTGTCAAGCAGCGGTTGAGAAGAATGCAACCTGAATGGTCAATCAAAGTAAAGGAAGAAGTCTCGAAGTTATTAGAGGTGGGATTCATACGGGCAGTTGATCAAGCAGATTGGGTCGCCAACATAGTGCCAGTACCGAAGAAAGATGGACGAGTCCGAGTATGTGTGGATTTTCGTGACCTCAACAAAGCTTGCCCGAAGGATGACTTCCCCCTCCCACATATTGATGTCCTAGTGGATAACACTGCGGGAAGTGCGCTAATGTCATTTATGGATGGATTCTCGGGATACAACCAGATTCAGATGGCGCCTGAAGATATGACCAAGACAACCTTCACCACGGGATGGGGGACTTACTGTTATACGGTTATGCCATTTGGGTTAAAGAATGCCGGGGCCACTTACCAGAGAATGGCTACTACTTTGTTACATGATATGATGCACCGAGAAGTGGAAGTGTACGTCGATGACATGATTGTAAAGTCAGAAACCAGGGAGAGTCATCTAGACAACCTTCAAAAGTTCTTCGAGCGAATCAGGGAGTATAAACTGAGGTTGAACCCGCAGAAGTGCACCTTTGGGGTAACATCAGGGAAACTATTAGGGTATATGGTGACAAACAGAGGCATAGAGGTTGACCCTGTTAAGATCAAGGCAATTGTGGAGATGCCGCCGCCCAAGACAGAGAAAGAGGTTCGGGGTTTCCTGGGGAGATTGCAATACATCAGCAGATTTATAGCAGGACTCACTTCGACCTGCGAGCCTATTTTCAAACTGTTAAAGAAAGGGGAACCCAAGGAATGGAACGATCAATGTCAACGAGCCTTCGAAGTAATAAAGGAATACTTGTTGAAACCACCGATACTAGTCCCACCACGCCCTGGAAAGCCGCTGTTGTTGTATCTATCAGTATTTGAGGAGGCTCTAGGGAGCATGTTAGCTCAGCACGATGACCAAGGACGTGAGCATGCTATCTATTACCTGAGCAAAAAGTTGCACGAGTATGAAGTGAGGTATACTGCAGTGGAGAAATCATGCTTCGCGCTAGTCTGGGCTGTTCAGAAGTTGAAGCATATCCTGATAAATTATGAGGTGTGGATAATATGCCGCATGGATCCGCTCAAGTACCTGTTCGAGAAACAAACACTCAATGGGCGATTATCGCGTTGGTTATTCCTCCTCGCAGGATTTGAATTGACTTATGTCACCCAGAAGGCCATTAAAGGGGGAGCAGTAGCCGATTTTTGTGCCGAACATTCAGTCCCAGGACAAGCACTCGACGACGACTTCCCCGACGAAAACCTCTTGAACGTTGAATGCGCACGAACGTGGAAGATGTATTTTGATGGAGCATCGAACCAATACGGGAATGGAGTTGGAGTTATTTTAATCACACCAGACGACCTGCATATTCCCTTGTCAATTAAACTCAACTTCCGCAATTCAAACAACACTACCGAGTATGAGGCCTGTATCGCGGGACTGGAGGCGTTGCTAGCCCTCAATGTGGAAGAAGTCGAGGTCTATGGAGATTCGGCATTAGTGATCGCTCAAGTTCAAAATATTTGGAAAACCAAGGAAGAACATCTGAAACCCTACCAAAGCTACCTCGAGAAATTAGCTCTAAAGTTCCAGAAAATAACCTTCACTCCTCTACCCCGATCCCAAAATCAATTCGCCGATGCCCTAGCCTACTTTAGCCTCATTGATCCACATCCCAGAAAAAGCCCAATTGCAACCCTTGATCATACAACAAAGCTCTCGACCTGCCCATGAAGCCACCATTATGTTCATAGAAGAAGAATTTGACGATGGGAAACCTTGGTATTTTGATATTTTGAACTTCCTGGAGCGAGAAGTGTACCCTGAGGAGCTACCAGGAAAGACCGGCGGGCACTGAGGTTGTTAGCAACACAGTATATTTTACTGCAGTGGAAACCTGTTCAAAAGGTCAGCCAATGGCATTCATCTGTTGTGCGTCGATAAAGAAGCAGCCCAAACACTGGTTAGTGAAGTACACGGAGGAGATTGTGGACCCCACATGAACGGGAGGATGCTAGCTAAAAAGCTGATTCGGTTAGGATATTACTGGACTACCATGGAAATGGATTGCGTGGAGTACGTGAGAAAATGTCACCAATGTCAGGTCTATTCCAACATGCAGTACACACCTCCGGTCGAGTTACACCAATTGACATCGCCGTGGCCCTTCTCTGTCTGGGGCATAGATGTTATAGGTAAGATTACCCCGAAGGCTACGGGTGGACACGAGTACATATTGGTAGCCATCGACTACTTCACGAAATGGGTAGAAGCAAAAGCCTACACGGAATTGAAAGCCAAGCATGTGGCCAAGTTTATCGAAACTCACATTATCTACAGGTATGGGGTACCACACGAGGTCATTTCAGATAATGGATCACATTTTCAGGGGGAAGTCCAAAGTATTTTCGAGAAGTACAGTATTAAGCATCACAAATCCTCCCCTTACCGGCCACAGACCAACGGAGCTGTAGAAGCAGCCAATAAGAACATAAAGCACATCCTAGAAAAGTCCGCAAAGACTTACAAGGATTGGGCAGAAAAGTTGCCAGGAGCATTGTGGGGATATCGAACATCAGTAAGGACGTCTACTGGGGCAACGCCGTACGCGTTGGTATACGGGATGGAAGCAGTTTTACCGGTGGAATTAGAAGTTCAATCATTAAGGGTCATGGTAGAAAGCCAAATCCCTGAAGTTGAATGGAAAAGGGACCGGTACGAACAATTAGCACTGTTGGACGAAAGAAGGCTTAAGTCACTGTACCATGTACAAGGGTATCAAAGGAGGGTTGCCAGGGCTTTTAACAAAAAGGTGAGGCCGAGAAATCTGAAGGAAGGAGACCTAGTGCTCAAGGAAATGTTGACTCGGGTATCGGATCCTAGGGGCAAGTTTAGGCCCAATTGGGTAGGCCCGTATATCATCAAGGCTATATTGTCAGGTGGAGCAGTCAAGCTGATGGACGAAGAGGGAAATGAGTTTATGCAACCTGTCAATCTGGATCGTTTGCGCAAATACTATATATGATGTAGACCCTATCTTGTATTACGAAGGAATTTAAATCAATGCAAAGTTAATTGAAATAAGTCTCATCCATTAAATGGGAACAAATAGTACATCTTGCCTGGTTATTGTGAACTAAAATGGAAATGACATGAAATGCAATATAATCAACAAGTGGCGCATCAGCGTTAGAAATCATTCCCTCATCCACTACCATCATGACCATCTTGATTCAGTCTTTTTCGTTTACGATGAACTTCATCCTCTTTCGATCCCCCAATGTCAGAAGCGAGCCAGCCGTAGTAAGCAGCAGAGGGACTAATCAGCTCAGGGGCAACGACAGATAAAACCCGCATCCTGTTGGTCCATGCCCCTTGAATGCGCTCAACAAGGCGGGCCCCGAGTGGACAGACATATCCCATGTGCTCTTTAAGCAGCGATCTTTGAGGCCTGCCGAATTGCCGTTGGATGCGAAGCACGGGACAGTAGGACACTTCCCGAAGGCCAGCTAGCATCACGCTGTGAGAAAAAATCAGACCTAGAGTCATGTCGGATATTCTCCACCAAGGACAGTTCCACCGAATACCATGACAGGAAATGTTAGAAAGCATGCCGCGAAGCTCCTTGATGCTAGGAAAAGGTTTAATCAAGGCCCGACGGCGGTAAAGTTGTGGTTGGTACGCCCAAGGACTCACGTGGGGTTCTACTATGAGCTGCAAGCGTTCGAATAACCAAATCTGAAAAATTGGGAAAAGTGGATCAAACCCTTTATGCGTACGCATCAAGATTCAATGCGTACGCATCCCATCCACATGCGTACGCACTGATGAAGGAAAAAGAAGCCAAATGCAGAATGAAAAAGAAAGGATGGACGGGAATGAAGGGGAATTTACCTGCAACAGCAAGGGACTGCCACCAACAAAGGGGACCTCACCCCTCACAAACCTATCTAGAGCATTGAGAGTTCCGGCTAAGACCATCATGCTTGGATTGGATTCCCTCAATAAAGGAAGGATCTGCAATAGGGCCACGTCGGCGGAGTCGGGGGCATCCACAAACAAGTAACATGCCAAGATACAAAAGCAAAGGGCATTTAAACGGTGTTGGAGTTGATTACCTGTAACTATAGGAGGAAGTTGGCTGAAGTGCGAAACTACAAGTTGGAAGTCTATCCTTGAATTTGAAAACCATCCCCGAGCTACCCTGGTTGGAATACCGAATAAAGAAGAAATTAGGCCCTCGACTTTGAGCGGTACTACGGGTGGTAGTAATATATGGTCGAAATCTGGACGCCCAAGGATGGCCCCAAATTCCTCCATGGTGGGACACACTTCCGTGTTATTGAAGCGGAACACATGACGAGAAGGATCCCAAAACTCGGTAGCCAGTTTGAGAAAGTCTTGGTTAACCCGCACTTGGGAATAATCAAGCAAAGAAGACAGTTGAAACTGGGATTTAAATTCCCTGCGAGATTGGCCATCCAAAGATTTGAGCCAGTTAGAAAGGTTCGCCATTAGTGAAAATAGGAGGTGGAAGGGATGACGCTGGTAGAGTTCAAGTGGCGGCTAGGGTAATGAAGAAGAGGCCTTTATAAAGAAAAAGTACAGCAAATGCCCTTTTGGGAAAGAGACAAACAAGAGAGACTGCTGTGGGCCCTAAAAAAAAAAAAAAGAAAAGGACAGAATTTCATTTGATGCGTACGCATCTGTGGGAGATGCGTACGCATCTGTGGGAGATGCGTACGCATTAATTCCAAGTGCGTACGCATTAATAGTGGGTGCGTACGCATTACGTGTTTCCTACACTGTCAGAACACCCTGTTTCAGTAGCCGAGCCACCTGGTTTCATCTATATTTACACTAAGCAGATCAATGCAACTTCAAAATCATTTCAGGCAGCACACAACAATTCAAAGCAAGAAAAGCACATACTGAAATAAAAACCAAGTGCAAATGTTTAAGTACATAACCCAGAAATTGAAATTGCAAATTGTCCAAAGTAAAGAGAGATAGAGTCTAAAAGCCCCTAGGGCGATAAGATGGACCGCTGGATGAACCAGCCCCACCACCACCTTGCCCACCATCATCACCACCCTCATCATCATCACCACCTCCACCTGCATCTGCTGCACCTCCGGGTGCCGGCCCTCCCCGCATGCGCAAGATTGTCGCGGAATGAGCAGTCAACATCCGCTTGAGCCCACCAAACATCTGGTATACAAGCTCCATCTCCGCAAGGGTAAGCTGAAAAATCAAAGTGCGATTAGGGCATGCATATTTCGAACTAACTATTTTGCAGGACCTGTCAAGAGAAAGAAGAAATGCTACCTGACGCGTGCCAGGAGGAAAAGGGAGTGGATGCGCTCGCGGGTCGGGGACAATGGACTCCTCATACGCCTCGCCCTTCTCATCATAAAGAGGAACCGACCACGAGGGGAATGCAGGAGGAAGTCCCTCGGGAGGAATGCCCGCATCAGGAACCTGGGTATGAAAAAAGTGCAATGACAGGGGCAAGCTTATGGAAAGCAAAACAGTGACAAGAATGGAACAGAATGGATACCTGGTGACCAATGAAGCGGGGCATGAGGCGCTCCCTGGCAAAGGTGGCATAGTCATGCTCTAGGCTCAGCAGACGAGAAATGTAATGAATGCCACCTCGCCACTCATCCAAATCTAGCTCACCCATCTGATAGGGCACCAAGGAGAAGGCAGGAGGATCATAGGGGACTCGGGCACACAACTCAAGATCTGTAGTCAGCTGGGGCACGACCCTTTCGGCAAAGTAAAAGGCCCGGGCACGGGGATAGGACAGCAAACAGGACACCTCAGCCATGGCGTGCGCGTCCTCCTCCCACTCTGGGGGACCAACCTCGGCTCGACCAACCCAAGGGCGGGGATTCACCTATTGTCAGGACATGATCAGCCCAAAGGAAACAAAAAGGGGAAAGAGAACAATAGAAAGCAAAAAGTGGACCCATACACGCTCAAGCCTGTCTAGGAACTCTCGGACTCCAATGTGGGACAAGTCCTCCTGATCGCCCAGAGGTCTCAAGTCAATGTACTCCTGGGCCCATAGCTGCAAGACAAACAAAGAGAATCAATAAACATCTTGAGAAAAGAGCAAAGCATGAAAATAGAAGAGAATGGAACCCATATACGGTTACTTACCGCCCAAAGCCTCCAGCAACCTGTCAAAGAGTCGGATTTTACCCGACTAAGGGCATCCGTGGTGGCATAAAGGTGTGCCAAGACAGCCGACCCCCATCCATACTCATATGCAGCCTCAAGGTCCTCCAATGCTAAGAGCCAACCTGGCTCAAAAGTCTGCGCAGCATTAGGGACTAGGAAAGCCCCTATAAGGTAGAGGATGAAAGCTCGAGCCATGATAACACGCTCCTCCACAGAGTCCTGCCCTCTCCCAAGAAACTCATTGTACAAAGCTGGATACTTCATGGTGGCATTGGGGCAAGGCATGCCCAACAAACGCTGGGTCAACGCCTTCCTCTGATCCTCAGTCAGCTCAAAAGTGAAGGGCCTCCCCCTCATCCGTAAGACCTGTCAGACGGTGGAAGTCAGTAAGGGGTGAGAGTCCACTCCCTACCCGCTAAATGGAGGGTATGGGTGGTATCCCACCATCTCTCTGCCAGGCAGAAAACCAAGGTGTTGCTGGTAGCCCGATGAATCGTCACTGCAGCCACGGTCCCAAACCCGACATCCGACACCAACTGCTGAGTATCGGGGGTCAACCGGTCCCACCAAGCGGTCAAACTCTCCAGACTGCCACGTCCACTCTTCTTCTTTGGAATCTGAAAAGAATGAAGACCCAGGTAAGTACAGATACAGGTAAGTACAGGTTCAGATCAATTCTATCAAACACAAGCTCGGTGCGTACGCATGACCTATGGTGCGTACGCATTGGTCACAGTGCGTACGCATAGGGGGCGACTGCGTACGAATAGGCAAAGGCAGTGCGTACGCATCGATGCTTAGTCCATCAGATTTCTGTTTTATTTTTATTTTGTTACATTAATTCGAGGTGCGTACGCACTACACCCCAATGCGTACGCATGCGGGGCTTGTGCGTACGCATGTGGGACTTATGCGTACGCACTCAGGACCCTGGTTCGTCTTCAACCTCGGGACCGTGAACCCCCTCAACCTCCAAACTCAGATTTCACAAGTTTTCTCCAGTTTTTATGATATATACAGACATACTATGATCATTTGAGGATAAAGTTCACATTTTTATGGACGGTGAGAGATAAAAATCAGATCTTTGAAGGCATGCATATTCAACAATGGAGGAATGGGTTTCAAGACTTACTCTTTGTTGCCGTGCAATGTGGGAGAGATGCTCCTGTGGCCTGAAGGTGATGTCGGGGATTTGCTGCGGGTTGAGCCGTGGATCCCAACGGTTGATGGTGAACCCCTCGTCATCGCCGCGAAACCGTTTGTTCTTGGGAGGCATGTTTGCCGGCAGGAAGTTGCAGAGAGAAAGTAAGAAGAAAAGAATGGGAAGAATGAGAGACAGAGGAAGGAGAACAGTGGGTTGGGAATGGGTTTGCAAGAGAATGAGTTTTTTATGAAATAGGAGTGAGTGGGAGAGGGAGTTATGGAGGAGTGGGGAGTGATTTTCGGGGTAATGGGAAGCGTCGCCGGAGAAGAAGAGGTGGTTTCAGAATTTGAAACACCCCTTAAAAGAAACGGTGCCGTCTCGGTAAAAAATTTTGGCAGAATTGCATCTAATGCGTACGCACTAAATACGGGTGCGTACGCACTAGTTATTCATGCGTACGCATCAAACCTTCCCCACGTATTCCTCAAATCGCGTCGCCGTGTGACAAACCCGATACGAATAAAATTGCACCTAATCTGAGGTCCGACAGGAATGGAATCGCACCTAATCTGAGGTCCAATACGACTGAAATCGCACCTAATCTGAGGTCCGATACGAATAAAATTGCACCTAATCTGAGGTCCGACAGGAATGGAATCGCACCTAATCTGAGGTCCGATACGACTGAAATCGTACCTAATCTGAGGTCCGATACGAAAGAAATCGTACCTAATCTGAGGTCCGAAACCTAATCTGAGGTCCGAAATGGAGGAGATCGCGCCTAATCTGAGGTCCGATACGAAGGACATCGTACCTAATCTGAGGTCCGATACGAATGAAATCGCACCTAATCTGAGGTCCGATACGAATGAAATCGCACCTAATCTGAGGTCCGATACGACTAAGATCGCGCCTAATCTGAGGTCCGATACGGAGGAAATCGTACCTAATCTGAGGTCCGATACGAAGGAAATCGTACCTAATCTGAGGTCCGATATGACTGAAATGGTACCTAATCTGAGGTTTGATACGACTGAAATCGCACCTAATCTGAGGTCCGATACGACTGAAATCGTACCTAATCTGAGGTCCGATGCGAAGGAAATCGTACCTAATCCGAGGTCCGATATGACTGAATCTACGCCCACCCTGGGGCCCGATGTATCCTTTTAACCCGCTCTGGGGTCTGCTTTATTCTTCAAGATAACTGTCATCCATTGATTTATACCTATTACCATCCTCGTTATAGCCCAAACGAGGTCGGATTCTCACATATGCATGAACTACGGCGGGTCTGATCCCTTACAAAAGGGTACGTAGGTAGTTAGGTGATCCCTAATTCGACCCCATGCATGGTTACATTTGATTTTGAGTTGTTAGGCGGTCAAAATGATTGGGTCTATGGAATCTTTCGACACCACTCGAAGGAGCGAGTGAAATCGAAAGAGGGGCAACTGTAGACACCCCATTTTGTACCACCTAATTAATTTGAAATCACGTATTTTGGAAACCCAATGATGAGGTTTATTGTATGTTTTGAGATAATGACAAAGCAATTCCCGACGAGTAGTCAAGATTACAACAGGAAAATACTGCCTTTTTACACTTCATGCGTACGCAACATTGGGTGGTGCGTACGCACCATATTTCCATGCGTACGCACCATAAGCCTTTTTCAGGCCCCTTCAGATCTGTCTCCCACTAAACATGAGAGCATGGGGGAGAGTATGGGGGGGGAGTGGGGAGATTCCCACGGGTGTTCCCCGCATGGGTAGGGGATGGGCCAGTCAGGGGATGTTTTCAAAACCTAATTGAGCCCTATTTATACTCTACTGATGGGACTGGAGAGGCGATCAATCAGTCGGGAGAGGTCCTTTTTTTTAGAGATAGAGCTATTTCCTTTTTTGGATAGAGGCTTAAGGGAGAACGGCCAGAAAGAGAGAGTGAGAGAAACCAAATACCCACCAAAACACCAGAAAACCAGAAGAGAGAAAGGAGGGTTGAGTGTTGTAATCTGAAGCTGCGAGAAGGGAATTGCTGCGTTGATATTGGAAGCATTCAAACCTGAGGGGTACGTATCACAGACACACATATATATATGCACTGTAAATTTATACTGCATATTTGTTTCTATGAGTTATTGTTTAATATAATGATGCCATGTTACATTGTTAAGGTCAAGAAAATCATTGGTAATGTTAGATTTGAAGGAAAATAGCCGTGACATGAGTTCTTGAATTGACGGGTTTTCGGGTTATAAACTCAAAACTTTGACCCAAAAAATAATCATGATTCTGCAAGTTTTTGGATGAACGATTTATGCGCGCTTGTAGTACGCTGCAAGAGCTTCAATTTGGTTTTTGAATCATTAAATTCGGTTAAGAAATGAGTAAGATAAGTTAGGGAGAAGTTAGCACGGGACAAAGCTCAATACTGCATTTTTCAGCTTCAATCCGTTCTGAGGTTGAAGGTGAAGTGGACAGTGATCCAGTGTGGGCGTACTCACCCACAGGTACCGTGTTCCCTAGCATTTGAAGACCTTAGGTTGGCCCGATTGACTCCAAATTTGACAGGCGAATTCGTCTTGTTGAGACCTATCATGTGGGACCTTTGGTTGGTCATTTTGACCACAGTTTGACCAACTTTGACCGTTCATCATTTAAGCTAAGTTGGTACGTACGCACCACTGCGTGATGCGTACGCACCACTGCGTGATGCGTACGCACCACTTCTCCTGGTAGAGAATTAGTTAATGTTAGAGTAATTAGTTTTAATATTATATTCATGGGTTTAATGTGAGTACGTGTGGGTTATATTGTTTATCATAATTTATTCTGGTTTTGATTAAAATAGATTAGATTATATCATTATAATATTAGTTAGGTTATTTTATTAAGTATGGTTAGAATATTTAATGTTAGTGTGAGTATTTTTTGTATATATTAATGGTTGTATCTTTTGTTTAATATTAGTGTATGCTGATTGGTAGTTTTGTAGATTAAATTAATGTTAGTGGTGTTAATATTTTATTTATAAAATGCATGTTAGTGGAAAATGTAGGGAAATTGTCTTGCTGATGCGTACGCACCACTTCATGGTGCGTACGCACCCTGTGCTCAAGGAAATGTTGACTCGGGTATCGGATCCTAGGGGCAAGTTTAGGCCCAATTGGGTAGGCCCGTATATCATCAAGGCTATATTGTCAGGTGGAGCAGTCAAGCTGATGGACGAAGAGGGAAATGAGTTTATGCAACCTGTCAATCTGGATCGTTTGCGCAAATACTATATATGATGTAGACCCTATCTTGTATTACGGAGGAATTTGAATCAATGCAAAGTTAATTGAAATAAGTCTCATCCATTAAATGGGAACAAATAGTACATCTTGCCTGGTTATTGTGAACTAAAATGGAAATGACATGAAATGCAATATAATCAACAAGTGGCGCATCAGCGTTAGAAATCATTCCCTCATCCACTACCATCATGACCATCTTGATTCAGTCTTTTTCGTTTACGATGAACTTCATCCTCTTTCGATCCCCCAATGTCAGAAGCAAGCCAGCCGTAGTAAGCAGCAGAGGGACTAATCAGCTCAGGGGCAACGACAGATAAAACCCGCATCCTGTTGGTCCATGCCCCTTGAATGCGCTCAACAAGGCGGGCCCCGAGTGGACAGACATATCCCATGTGCTCTTTAAGCAGCGATCTTTGAGGCCTGCCGAATTGCCGTTGGATGCGAAGCACGGGACAGTAGGACACTTCCCGAAGGCCAGCTAGCATCACGCTGTGAGAAAAAATCAGACCTAGAGTCATGTCGGATATTCTCCACCAAGGACAGTTCCACCGAATACCATGACAGGAAATGTTAGAAAGCATGCCGCGAAGCTCCTTGATGCTAGGAAAAGGTTTAATCAAGGCCCGACGGCGGTAAAGTTGTGGTTGGTACGCCCAAGGACTCACGTGGGGTTCTACTATGAGCTACAAGCGTTCGAATAACCAAATCTGAAAAATTGGGAAAAGTGGATCAAACCCTTTATGCGTACGCATCAAGATTCAATGCGTACGCATCCCATCCACATGCGTACGCACTGATGAAGGAAAAAGAAGCCAAATGCAGAATGAAAAAGAAAGGATGGACGGGAATGAAGGGGAATTTACCTGCAACAGCAAGGGACTGCCACCAACAAAGGGGACCTCACCCCTCACAAACCTATCTAGAGCATTGAGAGTTCCGGCTAAGACCATCATGCTTGGATTGGATTCCCTCAATAAAGGAAGGATCTGCAATAGGGCCACGTCGGCGGAGTCGGGGGCATCCACAAACAAGTAACATGCCAAGATACAAAAGCAAAGGGCATTTAAACGGTGTTGGAGTTGATTACCTGTAACTATAGGAGGAAGTTGGCTGAAGTGCGAAACTACAAGTTGGAAGTCTATCCTTGAATTTGAAAACCATCCCCGAGCTACCCTGGTTGGAATACCGAATAAAGAAGAAATTAGGCCCTCGACTTTGAGCGGTACTACGGGTGGTAGTAATATATGGTCGAAATCTGGACGCCCAAGGATGGCCCCAAATTCCTCCATGGTGGGACACACTTCCGTGTTATTGAAGCGGAACACATGACGAGAAGGATCCCAAAACTCGGTAGCCAGTTTGAGAAAGTCTTGGTTAACCCGCACTTGGGAATAATCAAGCAAAGAAGACAGTTGAAACTGGGATTTAAATTCCCTGCGAGATTGGCCATCCAAAGATTTGAGCCAGTTAGAAAGGTTCGCCATTAGTGAAGAATAGGAGGTGGAAGGGATGACGCTGGTAGAGTTCAAGTGGCGGCTAGGGTAATGAAGAAGAGGCCTTTATAAAGAAAAAGTACAGCAAATGCCCTTTTGGGAAAGAGACAAACAAGAGAGACTGCTGTGGGCCCTAAAAAAAAAAAAAAGAAAAGGACAGAATTTCATTTGATGCGTACGCATCTGTGGGAGATGCGTACGCATCTGTGGGAGATGCGTACGCATTAATTCCAAGTGCGTACGCATTAATAGTGGGTGCGTACGCATTACGTGTTTCCTACACTGTCAGAACACCCTGTTTCAGTAGCCGAGCCACCTGGTTTCATCTATATTTACACTAAGCAGATCAATGCAACTTCAAAATCATTTCAGGCAGCACACAACAATTCAAAGCAAGAAAAGCACATACTGAAATAAAAACCAAGTGCAAATGTTTAAGTACATAACCCAGAAATTGAAATTGCAAATTGTCCAAAGTAAAGAGAGATAGAGTCTAAAAGCCCCTAGGGCGATAAGATGGACCGCTGGATGAACCAGCCCCACCACCACCTTGCCCACCATCATCACCACCCTCATCATCATCACCACCTCCACCTGCATCTGCTGCACCTCCGGGTGCCGGCCCTCCCCGCATGCGCAAGATTGTCGCGGAATGAGCAGTCAACATCCGCTTGAGCCCACCAAACATCTGGTATACAAGCTCCATCTCCGCAAGGGTAAGCTGAAAAATCAAAGTGCGATTAGGGCATGCATATTTCGAACTAACTATTTTGCAGGACCTGTCAAGAGAAAGAAGAAATGCTACCTGACGCGTGCCAGGAGGAAAAGGGAGTGGATGCGCTCGCGGGTCGGGGACAATGGACTCCTCATACGCCTCGCCCTTCTCATCATAAAGAGGAACCGACCACGAGGGGAATGCAGGAGGAAGTCCCTCGGGAGGAATGCCCGCATCAGGAACCTGGGTATGAAAAAAGTGCAATGACAGGGGCAAGCTTATGGAAAGCAAAACAGTGACAAGAATGGAACAGAATGGATACCTGGTGACCAATGAAGCGGGGCATGAGGCGCTCCCTGGCAAAGGTGGCATAGTCATGCTCTAGGCTCAGCAGACGAGAAATGTAATGAATGCCACCTCGCCACTCATCCAAATCTAGCTCACCCATCTGATAGGGCACCAAGGAGAAGGCAGGAGGATCATAGGGGACTCGGGCACACAACTCAAGATCTGTAGTCAGCTGGGGCACGACCCTTTCGGCAAAGTAAAAGGCCCGGGCACGGGGATAGGACAGCAAACAGGACACCTCAGCCATGGCGTGCGCGTCCTCCTCCCACTCTGGGGGACCAACCTCGGCTCGACCAACCCAAGGGCGGGGATTCACCTATTGTCAGGACATGATCAGCCCAAAGGAAACAAAAAGGGGAAAGAGAACAATAGAAAGCAAAAAGTGGACCCATACACGCTCAAGCCTGTCTAGGAACTCTCGGACTCCAATGTGGGACAAGTCCTCCTGATCGCCCAGAGGTCTCAAGTCAATGTACTCCTGGGCCCATAGCTGCAAGACAAACAAAGAGAATCAATAAACATCTTGAGAAAAGAGCAAAGCATGAAAATAGAAGAGAATGGAACCCATATACGGTTACTTACCGCCCAAAGCCTCCAGCAACCTGTCAAAGAGTCGGATTTTACCCGACTAAGGGCATCCGTGGTGGCATAAAGGTGTGCCAAGACAGCCGACCCCCATCCATACTCATATGCAGCCTCAAGGTCCTCCAATGCTAAGAGCCAACCTGGCTCAAAAGTCTGCGCAGCATTAGGGACTAGGAAAGCCCCTATAAGGTAGAGGATGAAAGCTCGAGCCATGATAACACGCTCCTCCACAGAGTCCTGCCCTCTCCCAAGAAACTCATTGTACAAAGCTGGATACTTCATGGTGGCATTGGGGCAAGGCATGCCCAACAAACGCTGGGTCAACGCCTTCCTCTGATCCTCAGTCAGCTCAAAAGTGAAGGGCCTCCCCCTCATCCGAAGACCTGTCAGACGGTGGAAGTCATAAGGGGTGAGAGTCCACTCCCTACCCGCTAAATGGAGGGTATGGGTGGTATCCCACCATCTCTCTGCCAGGCAGAAAACCAAGGTGTTGCTGGTAGCCCGATGAATCGTCACTGCAGCCACGGTCCCAAACCCGACATCCGACACCAACTGCTGAGTATCGGGGGTCAACCGGTCCCACCAAGCGGTCAAACTCTCCAGACTGCCACGTCCACTCTTCTTCTTTGGAATCTGAAAAGAATGAAGACCCAGGTAAGTACAGATACAGGTAAGTACAGGTTCAGATCAATTCTATCAAACACAAGCTCGGTGCGTACGCATGACCTATGGTGCGTACGCATTGGTCACAGTGCGTACGCATAGGGGGCGACTGCGTACGAATAGGCAAAGGCAGTGCGTACGCATCGATGCTTAGTCCATCAGATTTCTGTTTTATTTTTATTTTGTTACATTAATTCGAGGTGCGTACGCACTACACCCCAATGCGTACGCATGCGGGGCTTGTGCGTACGCATGTGGGACTTATGCGTACGCACTCAGGACCCTGGTTCGTCTTCAACCTCGGGACCGTGAACCCCCTCAACCTCCAAACTCAGATTTCACAAGTTTTCTCCAGTTTTTATGATATATACAGACATACGATGATCATTTGAGGATAAAGTTCACATTTTTATGGACGGTGAGAGATAAAAATCAGATCTTTGAAGGCATGCATATTCAACAATGGAGGAATGGGTTTCAAGACTTACTCTTTGTTGCCGTGCAATGTGGGAGAGATGCTCCTGTGGCCTGAAGGTGATGTCGGGGATTTGCTGCGGGTTGAGCCGTGGATCCCAACGGTTGATGGTGAACCCCTCGTCATCGCCGCGAAACCGTTTGTTCTTGGGAGGCATGTTTGCCGGCGGAAAGTTGCAGAGAGAAAGTAAGAAGAAAAGAATGGGAAGAATGAGAGACAGAGGAAGGAGAACAGTGGGTTGGGAATGGGTTTGCAAGAGAATGAGTTTTTTATGAAATAGGAGTGAGTGGGAGAGGGAGTTATGGAGGAGTGGGGAGTGATTTTCGGGGTAATGGGAAGCGTCGCCGGAGAAGAAGAGGTGGTTTCAGAATTTGAAACACCCCTTAAAAGAAACGGTGCCGTCTCGGTAAAAAATTTTGGCAGAATTGCATCTAATGCGTACGCACTAAATACGGGTGCGTACGCACTAGTTATTCATGCGTACGCATCAAACCTTCCCCACGTATTCCTCAAATCGCGTCGCCGTGTGACAAACCCGATACGAATAAAATTGCACCTAATCTGAGGTCCGACAGGAATGGAATCGCACCTAATCTGAGGTCCAATACGACTGAAATCGCACCTAATCTGAGGTCCGATACGAATAAAATTGCACCTAATCTGAGGTCCGACAGGAATGGAATCGCACCTAATCTGAGGTCCGATACGACTGAAATCGTACCTAATCTGAGGTCCGATACGAAAGAAATCGTACCTAATCTGAGGTCCGAAACCTAATCTGAGGTCCGAAATGGAGGAGATCGCGCCTAATCTGAGGTCCGATACGAAGGACATCGTACCTAATCTGAGGTCCGATACGAATGAAATCGCACCTAATCTGAGGTCCGATACGAATGAAATCGCACCTAATCTGAGGTCCGATACGACTAAGATCGCGCCTAATCTGAGGTCCGATACGGAGGAAATCGTACCTAATCTGAGGTCCGATACGAAGGAAATCGTACCTAATCTGAGGTCCGATATGACTGAAATGGTACCTAATCTGAGGTTTGATACGACTGAAATCGCACCTAATCTGAGGTCCGATACGACTGAAATCGTACCTAATCTGAGGTCCGATGCGAAGGAAATCGTACCTAATCCGAGGTCCGATATGACTGAATCTACGCCCACCCTGGGGCCCGATGTATCCTTTTAACCCGCTCTGGGGTCTGCTTTATTCTTCAAGATAACTGTCATCCATTGATTTATACCTATTACCATCCTCGTTATAGCCCAAACGAGGTCGGATTCTCACATATGCATGAACTACGGCGGGTCTGATCCCTTACAAAAGGGTACGTAGGTAGTTAGGTGATCCCTAATTCGACCCCATGCATGGTTACATTTGATTTTGAGTTGTTAGGCGGTCAAAATGATTGGGTCTATGGAATCTTTCGACACCACTCGAAGGAGCGAGTGAAATCGAAAGAGGGGCAACTGTAGACACCCCATTTTGTACCACCTAATTAATTTGAAATCACGTATTTTGGAAACCCAATGATGAGGTTTATTGTATGTTTTGAGATAATGACAAAGCAATTCCCGACGAGTAGTCAAGATTACAACAGGAAAATACTGCCTTTTTACACTTCATGCGTACGCAACATTGGGTGGTGCGTACGCACCATATTTCCATGCGTACGCACCATAAGCCTTTTTCAGGCCCCTTCAGATCTGTCTCCCACTAAACATGAGAGCATGGGGGAGAGTATGGGGGGGGAGTGGGGAGATTCCCACGGGTGTTCCCCGCATGGGTAGGGGATGGGCCAGTCAGGGGATGTTTTCAAAACCTAATTGAGCCCTATTTATACTCTACTGATGGGACTGGAGAGGGGGGGAATCAATCAGTCGGGAGAGGTCCTTTTTTTTTAGAGATAGAGCTATTTCCTTTTTTGGATAGAGGCTTAAGGGAGAACGGCCAGAAAGAGAGAGTGAGAGAAACCAAATACCCACCAAAACACCAGAAAACCAGAAGAGAGAAAGGAGGGTTGAGTGTTGTAATCTGAAGCTGCGAGAAGGGAATTGCTGCGTTGATATTGGAAGCATTCAAACCTGAGGGGTACGTATCACAGACACACATATATATATGCACTGTAAATTTATACTGCATATTTGTTTCTATGAGTTATTGTTTAATATAATGATGCCATGTTACATTGTTAAGGTCAAGAAAATCATTGGTAATGTTAGATTTGAAGGAAAATAGCCGTGACATGAGTTCTTGAATTGACGGGTTTTCGGGTTATAAACTCAAAACTTTGACCCAAAAAAATAATCATGATTCTGCAAGTTTTTGGATGAACGATTTATGCGCGCTTGTAGTACGCTGCAAGAGCTTCAATTTGGTTTTTGAATCATTAAATTCGGTTAAGAAATGAGTAAGATAAGTTAGGGAGAAGTTAGCACGGGACAAAGCTCAATACTGCATTTTTCAGCTTCAATCCGTTCTGAGGTTGAAGGTGAAGTGGACAGTGATCCAGTGTGGGCGTACTCACCCACAGGTACCGTGTTCCCTAGCATTTGAAGACCTTAGGTTGGCCCGATTGACTCCAAATTTGACAGGCGAATTCGTCTTGTTGAGACCTATCATGTGGGACCTTTGGTTGGTCATTTTGACCACAGTTTGACCAACTTTGACCGTTCATCATTTAAGCTAAGTTGGTACGTACGCACCACTGCGTGATGCGTACGCACCACTGCGTGATGCGTACGCACCACTTCTCCTGGTAGAGAATTAGTTAATGTTAGAGTAATTAGTTTTAATATTATATTCATGGGTTTAATGTGAGTACGTGTGGGTTATATTGTTTATCATAATTTATTCTGGTTTTGATTAAAATAGATTAGATTATATCATTATAATATTAGTTAGGTTATTTTATTAAGTATGGTTAGAATATTTAATGTTAGTGTGAGTATTTTTTGTATATATTAATGGTTGTATCTTTTGTTTAATATTAGTGTATGCTGATTGGTAGTTTTGTAGATTAAATTAATGTTAGTGGTGTTAATATTTTATTTATAAAATGCATGTTAGTGGAAAATGTAGGGAAATTGTCTTGCTGATGCGTACGCACCACTTCATGGTGCGTACGCACCCTGTGCTCTGACAGAAAAAATTAGTTTGCTTCAAATGACCATTTTGAATCCACTTGGTGCGCACGCACCACCATATGGTGCGCACGCACCAACACCTGGTGCGTACGCATTGTAGTTTAGGTACTCTTTTATCTGTTTATTTATTTTTGCTTTCCGTGAGTTATTATCTCCTGTATATTCTGTCATGCCATGTGCTACTAACCATTTCTCTACTTGATTATTTTCTTATTTGCATAATCATTTGCGTGCTTGGCATATTGTTGCATTTTCGCATGCTTAGGGTTAAATTTGATTAAATACCTCGATTAATTAAAGCCAACAATTATTCAAGGAGGCCGGTTTCGACCGGGCATTTTTGGGTGCCTAATACCTTCCCAATAATGTACCCTAGCTCCGAACTTGAATCTCCGGACCTCGAATTTGACCAAAAAACACAGTTCCCAAAGCTAAATTGGGTGGCGACTCCCGCTTGCGCTCACACATATATCTATGAAAATCTCATGTGCTTTAGGGTCCCAATTTGCCTTTGCTTTACTCTTTTCACCATCCTTACTTTTGCCTTTGCTTTACCCTTGATAGCTTGAGATGCCACAGCTAGCTACTGGTAGGTTCCATAAAATATTATATACTATTCATGTTAAATATATTATAACATTCATTGTATAGAAGAAAAAAAATGAAAATCCATGCATAAGTTTGGGTATGACACCCACATATACACTACATAATTGATGGTACATACAATACACTAAATAAACAAATAATCAACTTTAAAAATAAAAAAAATAAAAAAAATGAAGGGTTCAGGTGAATATAATAAAAAGGTACAAAGAAAAGAAAACAAAAAACTGTCATTTGACAATGAGTAATACTGAAAAACATGATAAAATGCTATATATTGACTTGTCAAAAAGCAAAGGCCTAGGAGATTAGGCCATTTTAATTCTTCAATGATAAGGCATGGGGCAAATCCCTCACTTGGGGTTCGCCTTAGTCCTTGAACTCCTGTTTGGACTTTGCACAACTCTTTCTTACATCTAAAGTTTTTCAAGCCAAAAGAATATGTTTTGAGGGTGATATAAACTCTAGGTCTAAGGGGAGAGAATTGATACTCAGACATATTGGCAAAAATTTAGCGCGCAATAAATTGTTTGTGTTGCTAGTATTAAGGTGAGGGTGGCCATGGATTTGGCATGAGTTTGGGATCTGATAATCTTCATTTGTGGCTTGGCGGATCACCCTTGCCCACCACATCAAAGGATAGGGAACCATGATTATGATGGCAAAAACATTATTCTTACTTGTTTAAATTGCTTAAGGTCAGGATGCCAATGTTTCAGGCTAGACCGATAGTTTAATTCCATTTTGGTCATAGGTGAACCAGCTGGGTCAGATTGATCAGATTATAGATGTTGAAAGTTACTATTCTAATCCTCGGCCAGTGTTCCTAGATGTGTCAAGTGTCAACACTTCACTCATTTTATAAAAATAAATTCTCAATGCCCATATTTTGTAGTTGAACCAAGCGTGACTGACTCCCAAAAGCTATTACGCTCTGGGTACTATGCTATCTTTATGATTCCCAAAATCTCTCACTTGGGGTTCGCCTTAGTCATCAAACATTACTCTATCCGTAGGACTTGTAATCATAAAGATTGCTCTATGTCTTATTTTTTTCATTTAAGCATAAATAAACCTGAGAAAAGATATCCACATAAAAAAAATGAATCTCTTCAACTTATCTGGCATAAGAATTGATAGGTTAGGGGTTTACACCCCTCCCAATGTACCAAAACTACCCCACACCCACCATAAAAGGGATCCCCAACAAACCACTACGACAACCCCTGAATACCCCATATATATGAGAAGTCCTACCAACTGACCCAGTTCAAACAAAAAATCAAACACCTAAAATGCACACTAAAGGAACCTACCTTACAATCCATCTAGAGAACACCAAAAAAGCCATAATTTACAAAGAACTAAATGATGACTCCATCAACAACATAACATAAAAAAATTCATCGACCCACTACACAAGTAGGAGACCATCACTGAATCCCAACCTGCTAAGGACATAGAAAATCCAAATAAAGCACTAAATCTCTTACACTCATTTAAAGCTGTAGGAACAAAATATAATTTTTTTTTTTTTTTAAAGTATTGCTATGCTATGTCACACCCATTAAGCCCCAAAACTACTATACTATCTCAGGTCCATTTTTTCAAGTGGTTGGCATGCATCATTGAAGCAAAAAATAGAGAAAAAATTTCAAAGAGATATACATCGATTCTCGAAAAAATATTAACAAATATAAATCGATTAATTATCTAACAAGGGGGAAAAAAGTTCTTTTGAGCATAAGTCTTGGGTTCATAGGAGAAAGAGAGAAGGGGGGGTGAGAGAAAAGGCTTACCTCTGCGATTAACATTGGCAGCAAGAGAAGGATCACAAATTCATAGCGGTAAGAAGAGATGTGAAAACGTCTTAGCAGATAAAGGAAGATTAGGAGCAAGAAAGGAAGATTGGGCGCCATTGTTTCATCCAAAGGAAAATATTTGGCGCCATTGAGATATTAAGGGGGATGTGGGTGGAAAAAAAATTTCTCCATGTTCAAGAATTAAGGGCACTTTTGGAAATAAAATAAGTCATTAAAACTATCCGCAAAAGCTAGCATGTTGCTTCTGCATAAAAGCTAGGGTGTATTGAGCCTATAATTGATTATGATTTGGGTTGCCAAACACAACCAAAAGTGATTTTGGGTGTCAAACGTGATTTTGGACTATCCAAAAGCCTACCCAAATAGGGCTTAAAAATCACTAGGTCAACTTAGACCACCATATTGAACTGGCACGTCATCTGGCCTTGTAAACCATAAATTTGGTTTGATTTGAATTTGAATTTGAATTTGAATTTGAATTTGTGAGTTTTCATGTTATAAATATGTAGATGTCGTATGGCCAAAATATGGAAGAATGAATTCTGATTGAGCGTTAGCTCGTCGGAGGTTTTGCCCCCCTCGAAGTGGGTTCTTCTCTCCCTCATTCTCTATTTTTATTTTATCTTGCATAATATCGGGCTAGGAACATATCAAATTCAAATTCAAATTCAAATCTTAAATCAAATCAGATCAAACCAAATTTATGACTTACCTAATTCAAATATTCAAATAAGTCTAATCTAATAATTATTTATTCAAATACCTAATATAGATAATTCTTTATTAATATAAATACCTAAATAGATAATAGTAACTTATTATTATACAGTGCCATCCATTGTATTACGATGTTCCCAGTATATAATTGGGTACATATCAGTAAAGCACCCTTGCAACATTACGGTGTCTACACACTCTCAAATTCTAACGTCGTTTACTTCTAACCTCAGAAAATGGTCTAAACAACATTGTTTTGTGCATAACCAAACCCACTCAAAATCCAGATATGAGTTTGAAACCCATCTCTTGCTCACGTTCGCCCACTCTCTTTCCTCTTTGCATTTCTGTTCTTTTCTCTTCTCTTCCACTCTTTCTCCTCTTTACCTCCCATTGGTGTAACCCTCATTTCTCCCATCTGTAAAACCCCACAGATCGCCATTTCGAAGAAAAGATATGTTGCCCCAAGTGAATAACCCCAGAAGGGGGGTGAATAGGGTTATAAGCCAAATTAAAAATTAATAGCAATCTAAAAATCAAATTATTGCAAGCAAGATTAAATGTAAGACTATGCAATAATAAAGAGATTAAGGGAAAGAGAATGCAAAAGATGTTAACGAGGTTCGGCCTCCCGCTTACGTCCTCGCCTCAAGAGCTCGCTTGAGGATTCACCAATCCACTATCATTCTCCTTCAAGGTGGAGCAGCAAACCTTTACAACTTAAGTGTTCTTCACCAACACTTAGCCAAATGCACTCTTCTCAAGTACTTACAAGTGAGGGTATACACAACCCTTGTATCGAGGACACGACAGATGTCCGAAACAAATGAACATAAGTCATACAGTACCAAACTTCAGCTACTACGAACTACTTTTAATGAATAGCACAAGAAAACTACTTTTCTAAACAGTACAATTAAATTTTGCCAAAGGTCTCCCGATCATTAGGGTCGAAAAATTATGAAGAAATCAAGTGCTCAACCCCTTTGCCTCTTTGTTGATGGAGAAGAAATGTCTAATGAGTAGAAAATGGAGATGGACAGGCTTTATTTTCTGTTCTTGCTCCCCTCCCTCTCCTTCTCCCGCTTCTTGTAAAGCTTCTCAAGCACATGTTTGGCCTCACATTGGGGGAAGTTGTCAAGATCGTAATAGTGAGGTGCTATATCAACAAGCCTGTATAAAAAAAGGGGCAGAAAGAAATAAAATATTAAATAAGATCCATCCGAAAACTTCCAACTTATTGTCTATACACACACGTCAAATGTTTCTGCACATGATTATTAGAATCTTAGAAAAAATATACTTATTGACCACGATTTCATAATTAAAATAGAAGCAAAAAACCTTGCCCCCTCCCAAAAGACATCTTCTTTCGGACAATCTAAGCAATCTATGCATAAAGAAAACCTTCAACCAACCACATGAACCACACATAACACAAGCAGAGGCCCTAATGAGGAAGAAAGAAGAATGTTCCTTTTGGCTTGAGATATTATTAAATAAATAAGATCACATGTTTTCTTTGGACACATTTTGCGGACCTCAACAGCTCCAATAGAATGCTATCAGCGGCCATAAGCCACCAAAAAAGGGGAGGAGGAGATAAGTGAGGACGCAAGAAGACAGAAGTGGAAACAAAACAAAAGGGAAAAAAAAGTGTTGGAAAAGAACCGCCAAGTTATATCATGGAAAGAAATAGTATTCAGTCCAGACATCTTACTGAATCATTCCTTTACATTTTCTTGGGACATAACCTCATAAAACCTTCATATTTTCCTATGCACACAAGAAACCAACTAAAAATCATTACAACAAAATATGACCAGTGTATTATAGTGTCCACCAAAAAAATAGGAGAAACAATCCGGGTATAAGCAAAAGTTAACTATTGGATGTTACTTTTGGTATAGGGAGCCCCTAGAAGAAGGCCCACACGACGGCCTATCAGCTAAGGTAGAGGCATCAACTATAAATTCCAAAAAGCACTTTGCCAGGTACCACAAGCCTACCACACTACCAATCCTACCCCCCCATAAATAAAATAAATAAATATAAATTATAAAATAAAATAAAAAACAGAGAGAGAGATAGAGAGAGGACAACAACAACAACAACAACAACAACAAATCAAAACCACAGATGTGAGATTGATATGGAGTATGGAACTAACCATTCGCCACCGACATCCGTAACCGTACGAATGAAATTCCGGCTGGTTAAGACGTACTCATTATAAATGACCCACTCTGGCTTGTGATCCAAGCAATTTGACGGATGCAAGTGCACCACCTGCAAGAAAATTATGATCAGAAAAAGAAAATTGTAAAATGCAGAATAAGATCAACTTAGAAAAAGAAAAGGAGAAGGAAAAAATAAAGCAAAAGCAAAAGAAATCATCCTACATACTTGGTTGTCCTTCACAGTCAAATAGTGTCCAGTGCGCTCCAGATGGGCTACCTGCATGAAATATCCAGCAAGCATAGCCTTTCTAATGTTGATGTAGTAGTCACGGCTGTTGAAATCTGTGCTGCATAACTTGAGGTTGAACCTGGCCATGATGCGTACTAGCTGTTGTCTCACATTATCAGCAGCCTTCAGTGTCCTTTGGTTGATAAAATTTTCGTAGCACCAAGATTGATCCTCATCTGCAACCAATTAACAAATATTTAAGATTCTAAAGAGCACACGGCATTGACAAAGTCTTCCACAATTTTTGCAAGAAAAAGAAAAAAAAAAAAAAAAAAAAAAAAAAAAAAAAAAAGATTATTACTTACTGTTTTGCTTGTATGCATGGTATACATTCAAAAGCGTGAGATGATCCCCATCGATGTGCCCAAACTGAGCTTTAGCTTCATCCGCAGCTTTTTGAGCCTCCCTAGGCCGGACAAAGCAATTGGGTACTAAAGAAAGAAATTGGTTATCACAGAGGAGGCCCACGGAGGTCAGCAGATGCATAGAGGCGAGACGACACCAATTGCTTGATGAGAGAATACTGAGAAACTGCAACTAACTGCATCAGCACTTACTTAGAAATCCTACGGTGCATGCCAACCAAGGGCATGGAACCCAGACAAGACAGTTGCTGATGACAACCTAAGTGCACAAATACATCTCTAAACACATCCAGATGTATTTGTGTACACACATGCACTTAAACATCTAACAACACATGCACAGAATCACGTCTGTGGATATGCCAGAATAGATGAGACTCAAGACAGACACAAATGCAGAAGCAATAACAGAATGATACCTGAAAGCATGGCAGAAATAGAGAGAATTTCATTTGAGCAGTTGAATTCAGGACTGACAACAAGCATCTTCGACATCTGAGGATCTAAGGGGAACTCGCTCATGATTTCACCCAACTTGGTCAAGTTCCCATCATCATCTAATGCTCCCAAGTAATTCAACACCTCTAATGCCCGCATCAATGTCTCAGGGGCAGGAGGGTCCATAAAATCAAAATGAACCAGATCATCTATCCCTAGTTTCTTCAAAGTGAGAACTGTATTTGCAAGGTTTGATCGGAGTATTTCTGGATACGTCTGTGGCTGAAGATCATTATTGAAACTTTTCTCAGTATATAGTCTGAAACATTTTCCTGGTTGAGTTCTTCCAGCACGCCCTGATCTCTGGTGTGCGCTTGCCTTTGATATTGGAGATACCAACAAGGATTCAAGACGTACTCGTGGGTTATAAACTATTTGTTTAGCAAACCCAGGGTCAATGACATAGACTATGCCATCTATGGTCAAAGAAGTCTCTGCAATGTTTGTTGAAACTACAATCTTTCTTCCAGGGGGGCCACCCTCCTTCAGTGGAGGCGGAGCAGGTTCAAATATCTTCTGCTGCATGGCCGGAGGAAGTGTAGAATACAAAGGTACTGCTTTCACGGGCCCCACCTGGTCCCCCAAATTAGCAATTTCTTTGGACATTTTGCGGCATGCATCTTCTATCTCCTCCTCTCCCGTGAGGAAAACAAGTATGTCACCAGCTGGTTCACATAAGTGTATCTGCACAACTGTCCGAATTGCTGCCTCCAAGTAGTCTCTCTCCGGTTCCTGGGTGTAAAAAATCTCCACAGGATGAAGCCTACCAGGAACTTTCATAAGAGGTGCACCATTGAAATAACCCTGAAACTTTTCAGCCTCGAGTGTAGCACTCATTACAACTACTTTCAAGTCTTGTCTATTTCTAAGCACTTCCTTTAGAAGCCCAAACAAAACGTCTGTTGCCAAAGTTCTTTCATGAGCCTCATCGAGAATTATTACTTTGTATCGTTCCAAAAGTGGATCTGTCATGGCTTCTCTTAAAAGCATACCATCTGTTAAATACCTGCCATGCAGATAAACTAATGTAAATTGTCTTATTTAAAAAATAAAAAGGAAAAAAAAAACATGGGACTTTATAAAAGAATAAAAGCATTAAAAATTAAGTATAGAATCAAAGGACAAAGCACTCTCACTTACTTCAACACTGTTCTTGCACTACTGCAGTCTTCAAAACGGATGCTATAACCAACTTCTTCTCCAATTGTAACATCCATTTCTTCAGCAACTCGATGAGAAACGGACATTGCTGCCACTCTGCGAGGCTGAGTGCAGGCAATCATCATCTTCTTGCGTTTATCTGGAGTCTCTAAATCAATAGCTTCCAAAACAAACTGAGGAATCTGTAGAACAAAAAATGCTTCCTTAGTTGCAAATATATCTTTAGCCAAGCAAGAAATTTACTTGACAAACTTGTTCCAATTTGTAGAAATTACATCTACTACAACACTCATGCAGGTAAGGGGCAAACATGTAATAACCATAAAAAGAAAAGAGGCACAGGAACTGGTGGTATAACGCATATAAAACTAGTATAAAATTTGTCTAGGATGTGAACAAAATGTTCAACTAGGGGTAACCCCAGGAGCACCATATTTATACAATGTTTTTGGCTCATGGTTATTTTGTAGGGCAGGCTCATCAACACCAAAATTACATAAAAAAATATGGCTCTTCAAAATACGATATCCTAACAAGACATCTAAAAAACTCAACTAGCGTCTAGTGGTTCTGACACATACTTTACAAGTGCAGTACAAAGGATTGGCCAGAAATGGTGTACTTAAATACTGCTGAACAGGATTGATCAAAACATAAAAAATCCTATGCTATATAACCGTAGTGACCCTGCTTTTAAACAACTACCATAAGTGAGACGCAGATTTGTGCAGGCCCATAACTATAACTTGTATGTGTGCCTGCCAATGGTGCCTCGCAAAAAGGTCCCCACTAAAGTCTTCTAGAATAAAACATAAGGGAGCTTGAATTGCTCACCTTCTGATGTTTCGTTTTTCTTAAACAAAAGTTGGAAATAAAAACACACACTTTGGGGGCATTAGGACACCCAAATAAATCTATTTTTCAAATTGTTGAATTTTAAATTCGATTATTGCAGATCTAATTTAACTGATGTAAGAAAGAACACGCCAGAACCTGGATTTGGAAAAATCCTCGCTAGCTCAAAAATCTTTAAGCAGCATAGTTGAGGAAAATATCTTTCCAAATAACATATTATTTCAGAAGTTGGCTTAGACAAGGATGGATCTCATGGCTCTTACAAAGAGAGAAAAGAGTTTAAGAAATTAGGGAGAAGAGAGGGTAGATTGTACTGGGGTTCTGAAGACTGCAGGAGAGAAAAGCTTCTCTCATGAAAGCTTCTCTTGTGCTGAGGGAAGCATCTAAATTTCAATCTCTCAATTCATAAACGAGCATGTCATGATTTTAGAATAATTCCCCAATTCAGGTTGTTAGTAATAAGGAAAATTCAATCACTTTTGACTTACTTAATTCAAACAACAGAACACTTTTAAGTTTGCTAATTGTAAATAAACAAATTTGCAATTCCGGGGAGAAACAAACAACCCATTTACAATTTCCAATAAACACAAATTTAAGAAAAACAAGCTCAAGAAATGATCTTGCAAAAACATTCTCCAAATATTACTTAAATTCTTTAGTTCCCAAAAATTTAAAACGATGCCCAGAAAGGAATGGACATGCTATAATTTCCACAGGACATGTATGAATCCTATAAGCAACTTGACTACAAACTCTACGACAGCGACAAACTTCTACATATATCACCATATCACCCTGTAAAAGATGAGCTCAACACAATATCCTACAAGCTTTGGAATTCACTACTACACGTAATTATATTGTTACAATAAACAATAATGAAAACACAACTAAACAAACACCATACCAGAAAAGAAGAAAACTTGCACATATATATACATATGAAACAAACCTAAAGATTTAGAATGGTTTCTAAAAGACTACAAATTTTTCCTTTTTTCCCCTTCAATTTCTAGGAAACCAAACAGATCATAAAAAATCACGTTTTTTTCCCATACTAACCTGAGTTGTTTTACCACTACCAGTTTCACCGACTAAAACCAGGGTCTGGTTAGACCTAAGAACCTGCAAAAACTCATCCTTCTGGTGCCAAACTGGGAGAGTCTTCCTCTTCTCCAAAATCTCATAGTACCTCTGCGAATACGGCCGCCCATTCCACCTATTGATGAGACTGTTGGTGTTGCTGTTGTTGGCCATTACACCACCGTTCGATTTGGGGAGTTTTGCAGAGACGGAGGTCTCGTCCACCACGTCGAACAAGCTCACCTTCCTCTTCCTCTCCGTCCCCATCAAAAACCCTAATCCCCCAAATCCTAATCGAATACAGAGATTGATGGGCTGAGGAAATATATACTACTATGCGTATCTATCTATAATCTATATGCAATCAGTTCTGGTATATATAAGTATAGGGGAGTGAGGGTATGAATCGAAGGATTGAAGACATACAAAGATGGTTTCAGCCCTAAAAATGGAAACCCTAGAACTGGGAGGAGAGAAGGAGGCGAGGGCGGGTGTGAGGCTATATATAAACGAAGAAGATGGAGCAAATCTCTCGAATTACTGGTAAGTCCTTGCTTTAAGATAAGGTGGCACATCTCAAAACACTGTGCAAATAGAAATATAAATTATTGATGGACCATTTTACCTTTGCAAAAGAGTAAAAAGACTGGTCAAAAGTAAGGGGTGTTCATGGTTTAGGTTAACCAAACCGATCCTGGTTTGGGTTTCCGTTGCTTAGGGGTGTTTGGCAGTTTGGCAATCCTCTCAACCAGTTTTCCTAGGTATAGGGATGGCCCAAATGCATAGGCCAGTGTTTGGTTAGTACAGTCCAACGTGACATCTGATTCTTAAGTATTCTATTTTTTGCCCAAAAGAAGGTATGTTGTATTCTAGTTATTACATGGATTTCATAAAACCTAATAACAAGATAAGGAAAAAACGACATCATTTCCCCCCAGCCCTTTTTTTTTTTTTTTTTTTTTTTAATGAAAGACGATATATATATTAGATTACGAAATAAAATGAGTCATATCAAACTCAACCTAATCCCTCACATAATCCTCCATCTAGACAAAAACATTCTAAACAAATTTGGCATACTTGGCTAGTCCATGAACAACTTCATTGCCTTTCCTATCAACATGCATGAATTGACATGAGACAAAAGATAATGCAACCTCGACTAAAACATCTTCAATCAACAAACCCATAACCGTGTGAGACACTATGCGGGAAGCAAAAGCAAACATAACTTCTAGATTATCACCCTCTAAGTCGACATCATGTAAACCCAGATCTCTGGCAAATTCAACTGCAAAGTGGGTGGCCATTGCTTCAGCTTGGCATGGTGTAAAAAGACAGTTCTATTTCTTCAAAGAAGTTGCGATAACCTATCCTTCATGGTCACGCACCACTTCCCCAAACCCCACACTTGAATTCTCAGCAAGCAAAGCTGCATCAACATTGATTTTAAATCGTCCTGTCGTAGGAGGTATCCACCTAGCACCAACTGCCCTTGACTCCGTCCTGTTTACACTTTGCGCTGCTATATACTCTTGCAAGTATCTCTATGCCATATGGACTGTGCTCTATGGGTCCTTCCTCACCCCTTCAAATACAACCAAATTCCGATGATGCCAATTGGTCCACATGATTGTCATTACCATAGCCATAATTTCTTCCCCCGCTTTAGATTGAATCATGCTAAGCCAATCATGAATGTCCCTTTGGAAGGAAATATGGGCTCCTTGGCCTAGCGGAGAGCAATTCCAAACTTGAGATGCCCACGAACAATTCACAAGAGCATGAAAGATTGATTTGTCGCCATTACCACGCACCTTGCACTGGGGCAAAACTGGCACTTTTCGTTTTAAGAGGTTGCTCTTTGTATGGAGAGTGCCAGTACATGCCTTCCACATAAAGTGCTTAATCTTGGAGGAAAAAATGACATCTTCACATCCCTTCTCTTCTTACATTGCAAACCTATCTTGCTTCTCTCCCTCTTCAATTCTTACCTTATCTCTTAATCTCTCAAACTTCATCAAAAGAGGATCAAATCATTAACGTCATTTTGATCATCTTCTTCTTCAAGACGGAGCACACCATACAAAGGTGTTTTAGATCATCATTGTTATCTAGATTTCTTTTTCTTCAAGATCAAGGAAAGCTTGTCATGGAATTTAGACCGTCACCCTCACCTCTATCTTTATCTTCTTCTTATATGATTTAGATTTTATGAAGTGGAGACATTGAAATTTTCTAGGGTTTTGAAAATAATTTTTTTGATTTGATGCAAGTTTGAAAATTATGATTTTGAGTTGGGAAATTTCTTGATTGAAAAGTCAAAAGAGATTAGTTTTGAGGGTTAGAGATAGGGTTTTATTTTGAGATTTGATTAGGCAAGATGCCAAGACCTATGATTTACAGGATGGTGTTAACCAAATAGGCTGTAATAAGAACTAGTTCAAATTAAAATTAGTTAGGATCTGAACTAGGTAGCTTGACTTGATTCTGAACCTCCAAATCCCAAGTTTGCCAAATAGGCCCTTAGGTTTGGTTTTGGAACTAATTTTAGAAAACTGAATTAAATTGGTTTGGTTTCGGTTTTTATTTTTAAAAAACCAAACCAAATCAAAAAACCAAAAAATAATATATATATATATATATATATATATATATATAATTACAATTATAATTATATATTAAAGTTTAGTTTGTAAATTTTTTATTCAAACAAGGGTAAAATAGGTAGTACTGTAATAGGAATACAAAACTTAATGAATTAATAGTCAAACTAAAGTTTGTTACATTATTCTCAGCTTCTCACCCTTACTCTCTGTTTCCATTTTGATACAATGTTAATACTTTTTTTAATTGTTAATGTAATACTTTTATTAAAACTGTTTTTATTTGGAATTTGGATTGTCATTCTTTTCATTTTGTTAGGGGTAAACAATTACTTTGTATCCATGATGATTTGTTACTACTTAATAGATTAAAATCGAAACCATACCGAACTAAATTGGAATTTTTTGATTTGATATTTTTATAATCTGATTTGGTAAAAACAAAATCAAAATATTATAATTTAATTTGAAATCTACCCTAAAACCGTACTAAATCAAACCACGATCACCCGAGCGAAAATACCGCTCAGAATGCTCTGTTATCCCATCCTTTGCGCATCTGTGAAGAATTTTAAGCTTAGCAAGTTCTATGAGAGAGAAAGAGGACTCCACCCCACCACAAATAGGGCATGGCAGAAAGATCGTTGCTTCACCACGGCCAAGTAAATCCGGGGTGAAGGCGATGTGAACATGGGCGTCGAACTCCATTTTTTTGGATCTAGAGCGGTTGTGAGGCTTCGGATCTCGCCGCTAGCGCTCATCCCACCACAGTATCATCGTCCTCCTACATTTAAGAAGAACAGTACCGTGCGGATCTTGCCTTCTTCTTCATTTTTTTTTTCCCCTCTTTAATATTCTGTTCTCTGTTGGGACCCTTACCATGGAAGTAACGCCAATTCGTGGGTTTAAGCATTATTGTTTTGTTCTCTGTCGGGACCCTTCCCATATTGGTATTGCGACACCTAATTTTGATGCCATGTTTGTTTGGTTGGAATGGAATGAGTGGGAATGGAATCTGATTTCATATTTAAAATAACTTGAAATGGAATGGAATGGTTTATTTCTCTTTTTTTTTTTATTCCATTCCAGTTTAACTATCTCATCCAAACATATTGTTGGGAATGAATTAGAATATGATTCCATTTCATCTATTCCATTCCAACCAAACAAACATAGCATGAGGGTTTTAAGCATTACGGGATGTGGGGAAGAATCGAACAAGAGCCATCATGGCTGCTGGAAAAAACAGAGTCGGGTGAGAAGAAGGGGGGGACAAATTTGGTTTTGATTCTTGTTGTAAGGGTAAAATGGTCCATTCAGTGAAATGTGTTTTTGAGTGGAAGGCAGTAGGCCCAGCAATGCGTGCCTACATTCAACCTCAACTTTGGACACACTGAGCACTTAATTTTTGTGTTTTTTTCTTTTGAATGGTGTGGTAATAGTCATATTAACAATCATGCCAACAAATTTCTTTTAAAAGAATACTGGAGTATTTTTTTAAATACATAATGCATCAACATCCACATTATTAAAGAAAAGAATTAGGCAAAATTTTAGGAATAAATGCATTTTCTTATTTTGTAGGTCAGGCATGAGTAAAAAAATGATTACTTGAATTAAAGTTAGGCAACTCACCCAACCAAAACCCATAGTTTTTGGGTTCAATTTTTCATTCTCTCTTAGGTTCAGTCACTACTTAAATTTATCCTAACATTAACTGATGTAGAGTAGATAGTAACTTTACATGTATCGCAATGAATTAATCAAACCAAAGGTTTGGATATCCGTGTTTGCACCCAAAAAATAGAACATAAATTCTATATTTTATTAAGGGCAAAATTGTCAATATTTGGTTGCAATGTTAACTTCGGCAATTGCCATAGTATTAGCCTATTGGGGCATAAACTTGTTATATGTAACTTGTAAGGTTTATATAGGTGTCTTGTGATGTCAATGGTTGAGGACATACTTATGATTTTATGTTAATGTTATTTTTCTTCCTTATATTTATAAAGATAATTCCTTAATAGTTTAAGTAAGATTTAATTTCTATATTTCTTTAGACAAAAAAAAAAAAAAAAAAAGGTAAAAATACGAAATAGAAGTTGATAAGATAAGTTCTTTTATCTTGGATAAATTTGTTATCCTCTTTGTTCTTCAACCACCCATCTTATACTCACATGTCTCTCTCTCATAAATGCATTTTCAAACTCAAATTTTGAAAATAAACTTTTATCAGCCTATTTTTCCATAGATCAAATCATCAAATAATAATTAAATTATTTATTTTATTCACTATTAGTATAATATAGATCTATGATCAGTACAAGATATAAGCTGAAGAAGGGAAATAGAAATAAAGAAAAAGAAAAAGAAAGAAAGAAAAGGGGGGGGGGGGGGGGGGAATTTTAGATTGGTTGGGCTATGAGAAAATAATTATAGTTCAATATAATTTACTATTAATTTCCTAGTAAATGACTACTAACTTAACTAAGAATGACTACTAACTATAATTATTTTCCCATAGCCCAATCAATCTAAAATTCCCCCAAGAAAAAAAAGAAAGAAAATTATTGGGAAAATTATAAATAAAGAAGAATGGGAAGAATAGTGGTTGTTGGAAGCTAGCATATATATATGTCATTCATTTTTAATTTCAAGGGCAAATTAAGAAAATTTAAAAAATAAAAAATAAAAAATAAGGAGAGTGGGAATTCACCAATTGGAATCAAGAGCTCCCCGTACTCCTAAAAATTTGTCTTAGCTAGGAATTCTCACCTCAAGCCTACACTTATTTTGATTATATTGATGCTTGGTATATATCATGCCCTTTATTTCCAAAATAGTACTCCTCAACATACTTAGTTTTTTCATTTCTGTCCTAATTCCCATCCCTATTATCCACTTTTGTTCAATCATTGGTTTCATATGTTTATTGGAAATATACTACATCCCACATTACCCAAACATTGGGTTTGATATAGCTTCATATACCTGTTTGGGCCCTCTACTTATCAGCTTAAACTTTTAAGTTAGAAACTTAACATGATATCAGAGCATGTCGTTCTTGGGCCCGTTTCACTCGTGAGCCCGTCTTTATTGTCCACGTGACAGGCCCGTTTCTATCTTGTGAGGCCTGCACGTGAGGGGGAGTATTGGAAATATACCACATCCCACATCGCCCAAACATTGGGTTTGATATAACTTCATATACCTGTTTGGACCCTTTACTTATCAGTTTAGGCTTTTAAGTTGGAAACTTAACAATGTTTGGCCCGAATATTCACAATCTTCCCCCACTACCAAAGATGTCTCCCGATTTCAATATTGTAGGAAAGAAATACCGATCCATATCCCAATGAATCATGATCTAAAACCCCCTCCTCCTCCCCTAATTGTCAATTATATAATAATAGCTTGCAGGCTGCGAGACACATCAGATGAAAAGAGAACTACTAAGATAGCTAAATAGCAATAATAATAGTAGTATTAGAAGTAATTTTCATTTAGCTTATTTGCAGTTTTTGAATGCATTCAGTGGCTTAGTAATCAAATGACAAGAACATTACCTATAATTAATGAAGGCTCATTCATTTGCAAGAGGAATTTCTTGATGAGGAGATATGTTTAAGATTGATGTCCTTGAGAGATTTGCCCATAGCCTAGGTTAGAGCTTACTGGTGAAAGTGGCATATGGTGTATCTCTTGAGCATCATGTGAGAATTATTTTCCAATAGGTGAAGCTTTTTTTTTTTCCTTTGCTTTTGCCTATTTTTTTTTTTTATCAATTGGTAGAGTAACTTTTCTTTCTTTCTTTTTTTTTTTTTTTTTTTTTGCTTTTGGCCATTAATCAAGAAAATAATACTTTTTTTCTGATCTGGGCCGGATCGTAGCCTCAATGGGTCAGAAGGGGAGGGGGAAAGTCCAAGCAAAGAAACTTGAATGAACAAGATATTTGGTCTTACCAGGTCTATTTTATTTTATAGATGAACCTCTTCTTTTTTTCTTTTTCTTTTTTTTTTTTTTTTTGTGTGTGCGCTTTTATCCTGTGTCCTTGGCCCATTGATCATGCACCCTCCCACCCACTCGTAGCTGCTCGGATACAAAAAAATGAGGCTTTTAGCAACAGCAAAATATGGGATGCTCTGCTCATGGTTTTCTCCTTCCCATGGTTTCGGTTCAGGTAGAAGAACCATACCTTTTTTTATGATTTATTGAACGAAAGTCTAATCCTTATGTCACTAGCCTTCTTTCAAGGCATGTCAGGTGTTGGCCACTTTTTCTCTTTTTGATAAGATGCTTTTCAGTCTTATAAAATTTGTTTTCCTCGTAAAATAATAAAATTTTATTGTTCAGTGAATGGTAGAAACTTTGCAAATAGATAATAAAATTTTAATTTTTGCTTTTAAATCTCACCTCTAAAATTTTATAGTTTTGTAAAGTTGATCATGCTACAGTTAAAATTTAAAAGTAAAACTATAAAATTTAAAAGCAAAATTGTAAAATTTTACTACTTCTCTGTAAATTTTATTATTTTGTAAAGTAATAAAATTTTATAATTTTATAAAATATTATGTTAAACTGAGTCAAGTAGTAAAATTTTATAATTTTAATTTTTTTAAAAATTACCTTTTCAATATGGATTTTTTTTTTTTGAAGATGTCAATGAGTACGTTCTAAAAATATAACCTTTTTTTTTTTTTAATAAATTTCTTTATAAAAAAAAAATGGATGTGTATATTGTAAGTTACAAGTTTTTAAAAATTGGAATACGAAAAAACTAAGTTAATTACATAAGGTGCCCTTAATAACAAAAAATGGAGTGCCGTTAGTAATAATAAAGGTAAACCAAGGATTTTCAAAAATTGAATGATTAATTGATAAATAAGTTTCAGTCTCATTGACTAATTGAGTATTAAAATTTTTACTTGATTAATTGCCAATATTTTACCCAAAAGTGGATTAATCGCCAATTTTCCCTTCAAACATTTTTCTTTTTCCCTTCAATTCGCACCTTAATGGAAAGCCACCGTACCCGAGTGCCAAATGGGATAGGATCTCTATGTATAGATATACCAATTTTTTTTTTTGTGTGATTATTGTCCTTGATTGTTGCATACATTTTTATAATTGGCATTTTAACATAGTTTTCACGACTCGTTCCTAAAGGAGAAAAAATCTCTAGGTGATTGAATTTTTATTCAAAGGAAAGAAAGTGTGGAGCTCAAATAACTCACTCAGAATGCCTTTTAAAGGATTACATGGTATGATTGGATCGAATAAGCCCTTATGAAATAAATATTTAGCTATTGTCCTTGATGACGCATGCATTATTATAATTAGCATTTTAACAAGCATAGTTTTCACGACTTCTTCCTCGTAGGAGAAAAAACGGCAATAATCTAGGGAAAAAAAAAAAAGCTTAAAAAGAGTGTGGTACCGTTTGGTTATGTTTTTTACATGCCGTTTGATTATTTTTTTTAAAAAGATTTTTTTTTGCTTTTGAAAGCAAAGAGTTACAAAAGTAAAAATTAAAATTTGGCTATACTCCATAGCTTTTAATAAGTAAAAAGCAATTAGAAGCAAAATTTAGCTTTTAATCAAAAGCACTAAAACTTGCTTTTAAAAGCAAAATTTATAAGTTCTCTCACCCAATTTAATCTCTCGACCTCACAACTTTTTTGAATTATGTTTTGCCAGTAACGGCGAGAGGGATGATGACATTCGCCATATTCCAATGATTTCTACCGTACTTGCTTTTGCTTTTGTAATGAAAAATAAAAGTAAAAATCAATTTTACCATACATGCTTATAATTTTGTTTCTTTTACTTAATAGCAAAAAGCAAAAAAATAAGAAAAGACTTTCCTTATAAAAAATATTCCAATGATTTCTACCGTACTTGCTTTTGCTTTTGTAATGAAAAATAAAAGTAAAAATCAATTTTACCATACATGCTTATAATTTTGTTTCTTTTACTTAATAGCAAAAAGCAAAAAAATAAGAAAAGACTTTCCTTATAAAAAGATCTTTTGAAAAGCGTAATCAAATGGTGCCTATATTTACATAGTTTTGAAGACTTGTTACCGAAGGGGAAACACTGCCAAGTTCCAAGTTTGAAATTTGGTAGAAGCAACAGAAAAGGCAAAGCAGTGTGACATTTAGAAACTACATATCAATGTTGCTGGTCAACTGAAGAAATTGTGCTTTCTCTCTATATATAAATTCTTGTTTTACTGGCTTTGAATTCTTGGCAGCGGCTGGTTGCATTTTCTGCGAAACATTAAGGTCTTCACAAAGAAACATTTCGTAGAGGTCCTGCCAAGTGGGTGACCAACCCATTTCAGGGTCATGTTAACTTGAAATTCTAGGCAGTGGCTGGTTGCTTTCACTTGATCAGAAACATTTTAAAAACTCTACTCAATCGCTATATTGAACCAAATGGAGTATTACCTCCTACCGTTTTCATAGTTGATGACATGCTATCCATGGGAGAATAATGTTCCATCAGACTCTACGTAACATAACAATTTGTACAAATGCGTGACTAATAAGACAGACATATCTGCAATAAACCCATGGAGTTTCTATATAGTGAATTAGGTTTGGCTAAATTTCAGAGCCTCACAAAGTGACCTCTGAAATATTTTCAAGTTCAAACCGACAATTCTTAGATAATGATGTTGAATGGAGCCGTATGCAAAGGAGACCAGATGCTAATTCGAAGGCATAAAAGAGCTAACAAGAACAAGAAAGGAGCGCTTTGCATACCTGGATCGTGTTGGGTCGATCTCCACAGATGGTTCTATATCGTTCATTGCTAAACCAGAGAGCTGAAGACAAGAGTACGTCTTGGGGAAGGGGCTGATTTGAGTTTGCGGATTATTGTTATTTTTTTCTATCGCTTTTGTAAATAACCCATTGTCAGGAGATGCGTTCTCCCTGTTCAAGTTTCGTAGTACGAAAATTATAGTGGCTTCACCATTGCTCAAAATTCTTGATAGCCTATTCTTATCAATGAAGTTCTTGCATTTTATCCCAAAAAAATAAAATAAAATAAAATAAACATAAAAAATGTTCTGCTTCCGCAAGTCTGTCTCCAACCATTGGTTCATATTTCGCAGCAGCCATAGTTTTATATCGCAATCAGTGAATCGATCAGGTCATTCTGAGATCTTGTTGGAGGTGTATTTTGACTGTAGTTGATTTATCAACCATAAGAAGGCATTTTTGCGCTTCACATTTTTTTATTTATTGTTGCTTTATCAATCATAAGAGTGCATATTTAGGTCCCATCTGGCAGCATGCGTTTTGCATCTCCTTGTGCTTCCACTAAGTGCGTTTTTAAACTTGATTTGATGACATGCATACTCTGCTCATTGGGTTAGTTAAATGCCCTCAGTCTCTAAATAGTTTAGTGTTTTAGAGGTGCCATCGTGTGGCAGTGCTTCCATTTTCTATCAGAGAAGCAGAAATCCAATCCGTGGCAGGTCAGAGTCGAGCACATCGTTATGGGGATCTAAGAAAGATAAGACATGAGATTATCAAGAACCGAGTGCTAGACCAACTTAAAAGAGAAACATAACATCAATTGAGCAATGATGGTTATCACAATGTATTAAGTCAATCCTTGATCCATAAGTGGATTAGTATGAACCCAAGTGGATTAGTATGTACCTAGATGAGCCTTAGGCCCCATTTGAAAGCCACTGTACAAAAGGCCCCATTTGAAATTTTGGCCTTAGGCCCCATTTAAAAGGGCCTTATGTACACAATTTTAACCTTATGGCACAATTTGTACTGGGCTGCTCTTCTGATGTGGTTGGACATGTTGCTATGGGACCAAAATGAAGGTTGGTTTCCTTCTGCTGCGAAATAGGAATTTGGAGATGTAATAGAAGAAGATGAAGAGCTGAAAGGCAATAACCAGAATGGTTTTGTTAGCGGCGGAAAAAAGGATGACTTCATGAGAACTTAAAGCAGTACTAGTAGGATTCATGAAAAGGCAAAGAATCGAACATTAGTTAAATATGGGAGGTTGGTAATTGTTGTGGTACCTTTTAAGTACTGTTCCAAGGCGGGTTAACCCAAGTGGATTAGTATGAACCTAGATGGTCCAGGTCCTCCAGGATGCAAGATCAGATGCTTGTGAGTCGTTTTAATGGGTCTGGGGTGTGAAGCTAACCCGATCCATCCCTCTGTGTGTGTATGTGTTTTAACTCTCAAGACACTAAAGCCTGTGCAAATCACAAGTGGACCATCTGGTAATGACCTCACTCATACTCCATTAAAAAGCCCCTTTAAATGCACATACTGGTGACTTATATCTGGTCTCAAATGTACACTACTGAACATTTTAAAGAAAACCAAGTGGATTGAATTACTGTAGCACCGTTTGGTTAGACTTTTTAAAAGATATGTTTTTAAGTAGGAAAAGTCATATTTTACTTTCTTGCTTTTTTCTTTTAAGTAGAAGCAATAAAAGTAAAAGCACGTTTGGTAAAACTGATTTTGCCAGTGATCTTTTGGATGTAATGGGAAACTTTACTAAATTATCGTTGCCCAAATGGAATCCTATGACAAGCACAACCTCTCTCAATGGCAAATTTTTTGAGTTAAGGTCAAACTCGTCCGAAAGATAAAAATGACTTTTAAAAGCAAATCTTCATTGCTTTTGCTTAAAATCAAATATTTTGCTTTTTGCTTTTTAGAAGTCTTTTTTATTCCCTCTAACCAAATAGTTCTTTTTACTTTTACAACTTTTTGCTTTCAAAAGCAAAAAAAATCTTAAAATAAGTGTAACCAAATGGTGCGTGTTGTATGTTCCAATGATTATTGGAAATGCATTTCCCCTGAAATTTGGCTTATCATTTCCCAAAAATACTCCCCAAATGTTTTTTCTCTGCTTGAACGAAGTTTCTTGGTGACTACGGATTGATACTTTTCGTGTTTAATTAGTCATTGTTCAGAAAGAACGAGATCAGGGGTTGCACTTATGTGCTGTTGATCTACATCTATGCAAGAGACAATTCACCAAGAGCACAACTCATATGCAAATGCAGCCAAACAAATAATCAGAAACACCTTTCGACATGTCACATGTCTGCAAAGCTTCTTCAACATAAAGCTCTTAAGGCTTTTTATGGTCATCAGAAAGAACGAGGGAATAGAAAGAAAATGCATGAAAATGGCTTTTTGCTTAATGCATCCGCCTTTTCCTTTCCTTCATTCTTTCTGAGAAAGAAACGGAAAGTAAAAGAGTCAGAATATGGCATAAATATTGGATTACGACAAATAATCTTCCCATATAAGCACACACGAATACACCATATGCAGAGTCAAGTTCGAATAAACCATGACATAATGCCAAGAATCAAATCATCGAAATATATAATTGAGTTTCAGGCCCTTTCCTTTCTAATGAAATCAACTAATATCAAATAATAATAAAAAAAGAAGTTATATTTGAGCTGCAGGAAAGCTCAGAGCATATGTTCATCAAGTGTGAATATTCTATGGTTTAATAAAAGAATATCTGAGTTGCTGGTGACGATGATGAAGAAGAAGATGATGCTCGCAACTGAGAGAGTTCGGTGTTGGATTCCGGTGTCTGAAGAGAGTCGAGACGTGCCTTGCTAATGAATTCATTTATCTGCTGATTTTATAAGCAAAAATCACAGCACGTTTGGCTTTTCTTTACAACAAAAAGAGGGGCGGAAGGTGAAAGCCGGGGCCGGCCTGTCACGTGCGAATCGGCGGCGAAAAGACGTGGTCTCTTAAGCCGGACCAAGGGGCTGCAAGTCATCTGTACCAGTCCTCAGCATAAGCACAGCCACCTCAGCATCAAGCTCTAGAATGTCTAATCTCTCTCTCATGCATGCAAGCCTTAAGCCTTGTCTTTGTGCCATGGATGCATAGAGTAGATTTGTTTGTACAACCCCCAGTTTTAATTTATCGAGATTTTATCAGAAATATATAAAGTTTTCCCCACCAATTTTAATTTATCGAGGTTCTATTAAAAATATATAAAGTTTTTATGAAAACGAATGTTTAATCCATTACAAAACATCATTTTAAACAATGAAAATAAAGTTTTTTCAAAATCTGTCGTCTAAATAGACTTTTTGATCACTTATAATCTCTGTTTTATTTTTAACCAAAAAGCCTAGATAAATGAAAATTTTTGAATTATTTTTTTCTCTAAAAAATTGTTCAAAATGATGTTTCCTAATAGACGCGACTGATATTGTAATATCTATAAAAACCTTTTATATTTTTCCTAAAAACTTGAGAAATTAAAATTAGTGGAATGTGTAAATAAAATTACGGAATTGCAATAACCGCCCCTTTATTTTAGATCCAAACGACTATATTAGGCCTGTTCTCATTAAGGTTTAAGCCCAAACTATTCTTTTGAAATATATCGTTCACCTACACACTCACACATTAGATAAGTGAGGGAGTAGAAACTTGAACTAAAGCCCTCCAATTTATAATTATCTGCAACGGATAGTTCTAATGCCCTTAGGATGGCTAGAGACTCATCACTTGTGAACGTTCCAACTAGTTATAGACTTATGGATCCAACACTAAGCTAGAAGCCTTTTTTGTTCTTATCATCAAATCTTTAACATGTCTTCAGTCTAATCTAATCAGCACCCTCAATTGACCCTAAATAATTCTAATTTAGTTTCAACTAGTAGCGGGAAACACGCAAAGTTAAAGACTTCAAAGACTTTCAGGAATAAAATTATGACCAGTGCAACAGACTTCTCCTTACATATCTTGTCCCGGTGGCCCTTACATAGGATTCACATGTGAGAATGCAAAAATAACCAAACATCGGGTTCTTCCTCAAGTCCCCTATCTGATTCGAGACATTATTAAAGTGCTGTAAACTGAATACAAAGAGAATGCATCAATTTTTTAAATGAAAAACCCTACATTGTGCATCATATGCTGATGGGGGCAGAAAGTGATGGCCAATATAAAATATCAACCATCCCTTTGGCTTCCCCAAATGAACTAATTTAAATATCACGTGCCTCGTCACATGACCCCTCTGAAATTACATCACCAAATCTCAAGGTCCACAGTCAAAGATGTATCACATGGTATCCCACTTGCAACAGATCCCCATTATTATTAGATTTATAAAACTAACAAGCTTTTATATAAAATTAAGACTACCAAGTACTAACCCATCTCACCTCCTCCTCTTGAAAGCCATTTTCACACACCCAGAACCCACACTTTCAGGTCAGCTCAGAGGCAATATGACAACCATGAAGACCCACTCCACTAGAGCACTGTCTGCTCTTGCTCTTGCTCTTGCTCTGATTCTAACTTTGTGGTCAAATGTAGCACAAGGGAGGGGGCTTTCATTGACACAAGTGCCTTCCTCTCCTGTGCCAAGCATGGCGTCACCTTCTCAAGCTCACAGAGATTTGCAGGCAGACAAGAAGAGTACTTCCAAGCAGGTGGACTCAAGCTTCCGGCAAATACCTCCAAGCACTTCCAATCCCACCCAGAATAAGTAACTTCTGCCCATCTCTACCATTGGCTCCTTCCTCCTAAGATACAGTTGTTTTTTGGTGCCAGGTCCATGGCCGAAAGAAGTACCAAATGGCAAATGCCAAGATCTCTCTACATTTATTAGAATTCTTTTTCCATATATTTTTTTAACAGTGTTTGCTACTATTTAGTGTAGTGTTTACTTTCTAGTTTCCTGCAGAAGCCACATGTACTGCAATTTTGTAATGCCCTTGCAATTTAGAGAAACCTCATCAGACTTCAATTTCAGCATCTATTTGCAAATTTATTGTTTTCGAATGTGAAAATAGAATAATTCCCAACTCTGTGTTAGAAGGGCCAAAAACCTTCCAGTATTTAATTGTAAGAATGACTACTAATTTGTTTTGATATATAATTATTTGCCCGTAATCAGATCAATCTATAATTCCTCCAAAAAAAAAAAAATAATAATAATAATTTCTGCCCTTTTCTGGTCTTTCTGGGCGGCGCTCTAGCTAGGCCTGAAACACTCAAATTTGTCACTGAAACCTCTTGAGTTGCATTTTAGGAACCCAAAGATGGTGCAGCAGAAGCAGCCAGGCAATGGTCAACTCTTTCCTCCTCATCTTCAAATTTTTCCGGTTTGATGTACAATTGGAAATCTCAGCAAGAACGCTTTCATTTTTTGGATGTTTTGGTTTCATTAGAACCAAATGCAGCGTAAAATTCTTTGTATGCAGATTGTTTTGGTGCTTGTTTCGACATCCACTGATCAGTTTGTGTAGCAAATCTGTTGTGACAAAACAAAGGCAAAAACGTAAAGAGATCAACAAGCAAGAACAGTAAACCGCCAAAGTATGTGCTGTAAAACACTTGCAACAAAAGCAATATTTTTTATTTTCTAGCTCATGCACTGGAAGGGAACCTATTACATGAGACAAATTTCTAGGTCAACTAATTAAGCTACAAGCCACAAGACAATGCAAGAATATTGTTATTTTTCGGAATAGGATTTTACAAGTTTAAGATTTGAAGTAGTTCATGGGCCGAATGCGTATCCTTTGGGTGGGTCTATTTTCACACCAGTTTCTACTAATCACACGTCCCATTATACCCCTTTAACCTCTGGAAGGGGGTGTGGATTGGCGGCAAAGAGGGGTGTGGATTAATTAGAAAAAAAGGGTGTGGAAATAAGCTCGTCCTGGCCTTTGTTATCAAAGTTGTGAAACACATAAGATCTCGACACACCAAACCAGGATCTATATGAATATTCATATGAACTTGTTTCTGAAATTAGGAAAACAACTTTATACGGAGTATATTATTTTAGTTGAATATTGAACTTAAAATTTTGGGAAGAGTGGTTTATGCATTTCAGTTCCATGCCAGCATAAAATATGGATGGGACTAAGTGCCTGTTTGGGATAGCTGCAACTTCTGCTGTTAATCAGAATCAGAAGAGAATCAGAAGAGAATCAGAAGCTACTAGTAGCAGAAGAGAATCCTCCTAGTGTTTGGAAATTAATTTCAAAATTGATTTTGCTACCATAAGTGATTTTTTTTCCTGTTTGGCAAGAGTTGCTGCTAAAGTGATTTTAACCTTGAAATGACAATATTACCCATCTCTGTTCGGTAGCCTGTAGGTCAAAAACTATTCAAAAGGGTGGAACAGCAAGCTGTATCTCACGAACTTCCTCCAATCTTGGCCGGTTCTTCACATTCCAAGAAATTCTAGATGCGACCAACAAATTCGACGAGAGCCTGCTTCCCTCAATGATATTAGCACATACTTCCCTCAAAAAATTTGATTTGAGAAGGAGATCAAAACCTCCAAGACATTGGGGGAAAAAAAAAAGGTTTCATGCGTTGAATTTAGGGGGAAAAAAACTGGGTTTCACGGTTGAATTTAAGGGGAAAAAAATGGGTTTCATGCGTTGAATTTAGGGGGAAAAAACTGGGTTTCACGGTTGAATTTAAGGGGAAAAAAATGGGTTTCATGCGTTGAATTTAGGGGGAAAAAAACTGGGTTTCACGGTTGAATTTAAGGGGAAAAAAATGGGTTTCATGCGTTGAATTTAGGGGGAAAAAAACTGGGTTTCACGGTTGAATTTAAGGGGAAAAAAAATGGGTTTGACAACCTATCTCTGTTTGGCAACCCCAAACCCCAACGGTACAACCCCAAACCCCATTTGTGTTTGACAACCCCAAACCCCAACGGCACAACCCATCACCGGCCAATATCCCCCTGGTGAAGCAACACAATCCCAACCACCACAACCAGAGCCTGGATCGTCGATGAAAAGGAGGATTCGGCGGAAGAGGGTGGAGGATTCCGGCACCATGTCATGGTCGACAAAGTAACCGGCGTCGGAAAGGAGCATCGTGGCCGTCGACCTTAATCGCAACTGCCATCAGTGGAACGCCAAAACCCCAAAACATCTGGCTCGGCGTCTCCTCCTCCTCCGTCGGGTTCCTCGACGCCATCAACTCCGACGACAAAATCGCCGCCTCCACCATCTTCGTCGACCTCAAAGTCTCCACCACCTCCATCTGCGGCTGCTCGGGTTTGTTTTGATCTCACTACATCTGCAGGTGCGAGGGAGAGGAGTTGGGTTTGGGCGCTGTTGGTGGCTCAGTTTTGATCGTGGAAGACAAGGACATAGATGGGATTTATATTTCATATGTTGTAGAAGGAAGGGCACGTTGGGAATTAGATTAAGTTTCATTAAAAGGGAAAACTGATTCCCGGTCAGATTTTGGCAAAAGCTTGGGTACCCCAGCTTCTTCCAAAATCCACTAAAATCAATTCTGAACATCAAAAGTGATTGTGACAAACCATACCCAAACAGGCCCAAAATAGATTATGGGTTTTGGAATAGATTTTGGGCCTTTTGGAATCCAATCCAAACAGGCACTAATATTCCCATAATGTCTTTTTTCCAAGAATTGATCTCCACATAGACACAAAACCTAAAGAAATCCATCCCCTCACCTACCCCCATCCCTTCTTTAATAATTTAATTTATTTATTTATTTTTTTTGACAATGGATAGAATCTATCCTAAGATAAATCCCCATAATAATTATTTATTTATATACAGTTAGTAGTCATTCTTAGTTAGTAGTCATTTACTAGAAAGTTAGTGGTCATTTGTATTGAATTGTAATTATTTGCCTGTAGGCGGACCAATAATCATGGTGTTTTAAATAATTAAGCAATTTAATCAAACCAAGTAGAAATCTATGGAAAATTAGTGTCATTTTAAGAAATAATTGATAAATGGACCTCAATCTGTATGTTCACTTTTCTTCCCCTTTTTCGGGAAATCGAATGCCGGTTTTAGTGGACCATTCTAAGGCCCTGTTTGGGAAAACTGTAGGTTTTTCTTTTAGGCAAAAGCAGAAGAGAATCAAAACTAACGAGTAGTAGAAGAGAATTAGTCTCTATTTGGAAACTGTATCTCAAAAGTGCTGTTAGAGGTAGAAGTGATTTTTTTGTCTGTCTGGGAAGAACATTTGCTGAAATTGCTATAACACTGAATTGACTGAACTGCCCTTATAATAAATGTTTTTTTTTCCTCTTTGTTTGGTATTACCAATGATGTTCCTGAATTGTTTTCTTTTCCTTTATTTATTTATTTTTGCCTAAAACAAAGAGAAAAAAAAAAAGCATGAGTTGATATTTCAAATAAATAAAAAAAACTAAAATAAAAACTAAAAAGAATCATTTATTTGAGTTGATAAGAACAAAAACAAAATAAAATGGGTCATATTATTATCAATTGGGAAAATACACACGTGAATTTATCAATTTTATCAAAATGCTCATAAACATAAAGTTTAATTATCTACTAGCAAGCTCAGTAGCAATCCTATCATGAATATCACCCATCTTACTATCATCCAATCCTATCATGAATATCACCCATCTTACTATCATCCATTCCAGTATGATTATCTAAACCGCCAATATTCATTTCATCAAGCAAGTAATCATCATTTGTATCGAACCGTTGAAATTCCATATCAAGAATGGCTTCTATCCTTATAAAATTGTGAAGTGCCATTGTAGCACTAACAATTACTATTTGCTTGTCCATACTTTTAAATTTAATGTGCTCTAAAATTCCCTATCGTGCCTTTCACACACCAAATGTTGGTTCTATAACACTTCGCAATGATGAATGGGCTTGGTTGAATATTTTTCGAATACCTCTTGGTTGACTACCATGACGAAAATGTGGAAGATGATATCTTTCTCCTTTATAAAGAGCTAAGAAACCTTTCATATTTGGATAACCCGCATCAACCAATTAATATTTATCTGCAAATAGTCGATTCATAAAATTAGAAATTATTATACATAATATTGACAACATAAAACAATAGAATTAGAATTAAGTTTAAAAGACAAATAAGAATTGACTTTATACGAACCGCCAAGAGGTTTTGGAAACTTTAAATCCGGGTTTCTTAACACCGCCAAAAATATGCGCGTGTCATGCGTAGTACCTTCGAATCTTGGCCATACAAATGTAAAACGCATATCAAATCCACATGCAGCCATTATATTTTGAGTGGGGTAATTCTTCCTACCAATATATGGGATTTGTTCCTCCGGTGAAAGCGATGCTCGAACATAAGTACTGTCAATGGCTCCAATACAATGCTACTCATAACATAAAACATATATATTTATATTTTATTACTATAAATATAAGTAAAAATAGATACATAAGTTCACAAAAAAAAAAAAAAAAAAATGGAAGTGTACTACGTGTATAGATTACCTTAAAGTATGGCCAATATTTAGGATTTTGTCAAATGTGAGGTGGAACATCATCAAAATCGTTAGGTGGCTTTATCATATCCATGGCTAGCATGGGCATCTTTTCCAACACCGCTACAAATAGTCTACTTACTATTTTACCCGAATGTTAGAACACTCTTGAATAAATCTATTTCCAACACCATGCCCTAGAGTTATCAAAAACATGCCAACTGCCTCTTCCACTCGTATCTTTCTCGTGGCCTTTAGGCCATAACTTCTCAACTTATCACATAATTTATAAAACACGTGTTTCTCCATGCGAAACATCTCATGACAACTAGTATCATTCTCTTTAAGTATTTCCAACTTCCACCCAGTCTGTGGTGAATCCCTATATGGTTCCTTCAACAAATAATTGGTACGATAGGATACCGCTTTCTCTACACCTGCCACAACAAGTAAATCAAATTCCATATTGTCTTTCACATATTCATATTCCATCTTGTAAAGTCCATGTTTTTCGTGTTGGCAAATTCCGTGTCAATGGTGTAATTGTTGTCTTATGTGTCGTGAAGATTGGTGAAGCTGCAAAGTTGAGACAAAGTGTGGATTTCAAAGCTTCGACTAGCAATTGTCCTTGTGAAGGGTAAGTGACTGTAGAAGCCTGTGTTTTAATGTTTAAAATCATTTCAAATCTTTTTCAATATTTCGTTATTTATAAAAATGGTTTTGAAAATGATTTTTATTGCTTTTGAGGTTTTTCTGCTTTTGTGGATCGATCCATAGCCTTGGTGGATCGATCCACACTATTTTAAAAAAGTCACTTTTGATTCTGCCTTGGTGGATCGATATATGGAATTGGTGGATCGATCCATGTTATTTTAAAAAGCCATTTTTCGATTCTGCCTTGGTGGATCGATCCATGGCATTGGTGGATCGATCCATGCTATTTTAAAAAGCTAGGTTTTGATTCTGCCAAGGTGGATCGATCCATGGCTGAGGTGGATCGATCCATACTGCTCTAGAAATGCTGTTTTGATACTGTCAATGCAGATCGATCCGGCATAACCTCGGATCGATTCAGGCTCGTAAAAAACAGATTTTAAAGTTTTAAAACTTGACTTTTTAATACCAAAACATGGTATAACCACTTGGGGTTTCTTAGACTATATAAATAGAGTCTTTTACCATTGAGAGGGCGCAGTAAGCCTCTCCCAATTAGGTTTTCAAAAGCTCATCTTCTCAAAACCTCTCTAGAACACTTTAACCTAGGTTTTCACATTCATGCTCTAGAGACCTTCAAACCACACATTATTTCACATCCTTGGATGATTGTGAGTCCATTGCGACGGTGATCAAGCTTGCGAGTTCGTGCTAGAAGGAATCGCTGTGAAGAGGTTGGTTGCGACCAAAGCTGTGAAGACGGAGATCGATCGTGTGCGATCGTGGGAGTTAAGATAATTGCTTGAGTCCTTATGGTCTATAAGTGTGTCTTGTACTCATTGAGTTCATAGTGGATTTGCTTTAACTGGACTAGGTCACGTGGTTTTTCCCATCTAGGGTTTTCCACGTAAAAATCTCTTGTGCACTTTTTACTTGCTTTTTATCTGTTGTGTGATTGATTTGATTGTGTTAATAAGGATTTAAGGTGTTGATAATTAAAATATGGTAAGATTAATTGGAATACCTATTCAACCCCCCTTCTAGGTATTGTAGTATCAATATAACCGGAATTTCACATCTGCTCCAAACTTTCATTATCCATCTCTTCCATAAATTCATTATCCATGATTTTCCTGTAAAAACAAGGACATAGCTTATATAATTATCATACATAAAATCCACATTTATAATTTCTCATAAACACTATATAAAAATTTGTTATATAGCACATATAAAATGTATCTATAAATGTTAGCAGAAATTCATAAAAGATAAATATCGGCTTTACTCCATAATTTTCATATAAATCAAAACTCCAAACATAAAGAAAAGTTTCCAAAAACTATATGTTATATAAACCGTCGTCAAAATCACTTTAAAGGAAGCAAATACCACATAAACCATCCAAATCAATTGTTATCACATAAAACAAAACTAGCACAAGATTAAGGGAAAAAGTTCTAGTAACTAAATTGCATCTACCCTATTAATTAGAAGGTTTTAGAAGATATAAAGGCCTCTTGTTTTAGCCATGAAATCTTTATTTCATCATTCGGTAAGCATTTAAAGATCTCCCTATTGTCTCGCAATTTGAATAGGCGAACCCTAATCATGTAAAGTTCACTCCCAAGTGGGCACTCAAGCATTGCACCCATAACAATCATAACCTCCTCAATGCTGTATCCAACCCTGTTTGTGTGAATAATAGAAGTCGAGGAATTCCTATTCTCAACTGCATCACAAATTCGATCAAGTTGTCTCTCTAACTTTGTTGCTTTGGCCACCTTTTTTTTTTGTCTTGTTTTGCTTTCCACCTCTCTCAGACATTGCCCTTTTTCTATCACAGTCCAAACTAGTAAGGGTAGTGTTCTCAATATTATCTCCCTCAAAGCCATCATCATCTTCTACATTAATCTCATCTTCAACTCCGCTGGATTGTTGATATAAAGGTTGCATTTGACCAGAGATAGGTGTCCAAGCCCTAGCACCAGTAGCTACAACATCCATAAATAGTTCATCCAGCTTAAACGCGTGTTCCAATCCTTTCACGTGAAATTTTGCAGCTTCTGGTAGCATCTGTGTAGATAAGGCAATAATTACATAAATGTTTAGTTGTAGTAAAAATAATAAGTAAAAAAAGCAAAATTTACTCTTATCTTTCTCACCCACCATTCATCTGAAACTAAAATAGTTTTGCTTGGAATTATCCCACTCAAATCCTGTTTCTTTTCCTACTAATGCTTCCCATAATTGCCACTCCTTTTTCATTAAATCCCAGTGGTTCTTCAACTGTATCCTGTTGTAATCTCTACTTGTTGCCGCATTAAACTTCTCAACCACATTTTTCCACCCAGTAGTAGTAAAATGTATGCCAGACCTATTTCCAAGTCGAACCTCTGCAATGCATATATCTATGAAAATCTCATGTGCTTTAGGGTCCCAATTTGCCTTCGCTTTACCCTTTTCACCATCACTTACTTTTGCCTTTGCTTTACCCTTGTCAACTTGAGATGCCATAGCTAGCTACTGGTAGGTTCCATAAAATATTATATACCCATTCATGTTAAATATATTATAACATTCATTGTATGGAAGAAAAAAAAATGAAAATCCATGCATAAGTTTGGGTATGACACCCACATATACACTACATAATTGATGGTACATACAATACGCTAAATAGACAAATAATCAACCTTAAAATAAAAAATAAAAAATGAAGGGTTCAGGTGAATATAATAAAAAGGTACAAAGAAAAGAAAACAAAAAACTGTCATTTGACAATGAGCAATACTGAAAAACATGATAAAATGCTATATCTTGACTTGTCAAAAAGCAAAGGCCTTGGAGATTAGGCCATTTTAATTCTTCAATGATAAGGCATGGGGCAAATCCCTCACTTGGGGTTCACCTTAGTCCTCAAACTCCTGTTTGGACTTTGCACAACTCTTTCTTACATCTAAATTTTTTCAAGTCAAAAGAATATGTTTTGCGGGTGATATAAACTTTAGGTCTAGGGCGAGAGAATTAATACTCAGATTTATTGGCAAAAATTTAGCAGCAAATTGTTTGTGTTGCTAGTATTAAGGTGAGGGTGGCCATGGATTTGGCATGAGTTTGGGATCTGTTAATCTTCATTTGTGGCCTGGTGGATTACCCCTGCCCACCACATCAAAGGATAGGGAACCATGATTATGATGGCAAAAACATTATTATTACTTGTTTAAATTGCTTAAGGTCAGGATGCCAATGTTTCAGACTAGACCGATAGTTTAATTCCAGTTTGGTCATAGGTGAACCAGCTGGGTTGGATTGATCAGATTATAGATGTTGAAAGTTACTATTCTAATCCTCGGCTAGTGTTCCTAGATGTGTCAAGTGTCAACACTTCACTCATTTTATAAAAATAAATTCTCATTGCCCATATTTTGTAGTTGAACCAAGCATGACTGACTCCCAAAAGCTATTACGCTCTGGGCACTATGCTATCTTTATGATTTCCAAAATCCCGAGCTTGGGGTTCGCCTTAGTCATCAAACATTACTCTATCCGTAGGACTTGTAATCATAAAGATTGCTCTATGTCTTATTTTTTTCATTTAAGCATAAATAAACTTGAGAAAAGATATCCACATACAAAAAAATGAATCTCTTCAACTTATCTGGCATAAGAATTGATAGGTTAGGGGTTTAATCCCCTCCCAATGTACCAAAACTACCCCACACCCACCATAAAAGGGATCCCCAACAAACCACTACGACAACCCCTGAATACCCCATATATATGAGAAGTCCTACCAACTGACCCAGTTCAAATAAAAAATCAAACACCTAAAATGCACACTAAAGGAACCAACCTTACAATCCATCTAGAGAACACCAAAAAAGCCATAATTTACAAAGAACTAAATGATGACTCCCTCAACAACATAACAAAAAAAAATTCATCAACCCACTACACAAGTAGGAGACCATCATTGAACCCCAACCTGCTAAGGACAAAATCCCAATAAAGCACTAAATCTCTTATACTCATTTAAAGCTGTAGGAACAAAATATTATTATTATTATTATTATTATTATTATTTTTTGAAGTATTGCTATGCTATGTCACACCCATTAAGCCCCAAAACTACTATACTATCTCAGATCCATTTTTTCAAGTAGTTGGCATGCATCATTGAAGCAAAAAATAGAGAAAAAATTTCAAAGAGATATACATCGATTCTCGAAAAAATATTAACAAATATAAATCGATTAATGATCTAATAAGGGGGAAAAAAATTCTTTTGAGCATAAGTCTTAGGTTCACAGGAGAGAGAGAGAGGGGGGGTGAGAGAAAAGGCTTACCTCTGTGATTAACATTGGCGGCAAGAGAAGGATCACAAATTCATAGCGGGAGGAGGAGATGTGAGAACGTCTTAGCAGATAAAGGAAGATTAGGAGCAAGAAAAGAAGATTGGGCGCCATTGTTTCAGCCAAAGGAAAATATTTGGCGCCATTGAGATATTAAGGGGGATGTGGGTGGAAAAAATTTCTCCATGTTCAAGAATTAAGGGCACTTTTGGAAATAAAATAAGTCATTACAACTATCTGCCAAAGCTAGCATGTTACTTCTGCATAAAAGCTAGGGTGTATTGAGCCTATAATTGATTATGATTTGGGTTGCCAAACACAACCAAAAGTGATTTTGGGTGTCAAATGTGATTTTGGACTATCCAAAAGCTTACCCAAACAGGGCTTAAAAATCACTAGGTCAACTTAGACCATCATATTGAACCTACACGTCATCTGGCCTTGTAAACCATAAATTTGGTTTGATTTGATTTGAATTTGAATTTGAATTTGAATTTGAATTTGTGAGTTTTCATGTTATAAATATGTAGATGTCATATGGCCAAAGTATGGAAGAATGAATTCTGATTGAGCATTAGCTCGTCGGAGGTTTTGCCCCTCTCGAAGTGGGTTCTTCTCTCCCTCATTCTCTATTTTTATTTTATCTTGCATAATATCGGGCTAGGAACGTATCAAATTCAAATTCAAATTCAAATTCAAATCTTAAATCAAATCAAATCAAACCAAATTTATGACTTACCTAATTCAAATATTCAAATAAGTCTAATTTAATAATTATTTATTCAAATACCTAATATAGATAATTCTTTATTAATATAAATACCTAAAATAGATAATAGTAACTTATTATTATGGAACGCCATCCATTGTATTACGATGTTCTCAATATATAATTGGGTACATATCAGTGAAGTACCCTTGCAAAATTACGGTGTCTACACATTCTCAAATTCTAACGTCATTTGCTTCTAACCTTAGAAAATGGTCTAAATAACATTGTTTTGTGCATAACCAAACCCCCTTCAAAATCCAGATATGAGTTTGAAACCCATCTCTTGCTCGCGTTCGCCCACTCTCTTTCCTCTTTGCATTTCTGTTCTTTTCTCTTCTCTTCCACTCTCTCTCCTCTTTACCTCCCATTGGTGTAGCCCTCAGTTCTCCCATTTGTAAAACCCCACAAATCGCCATTTCGAAGAAAAGCTAGTACGGTCGGTCTCCTCCCACTCCTTCTCTGATGACCCACTCCCTCATCCATGGCACCCATCCACGGCACGTCGATTTCCTCTCTTATTGTCAGCGGCTTCTATATCTCTGTCTACGGTAAGCGCTTCCACCGTCGGCATGCACTTTCCACACTGTTGGGTTTCCTCAAACCGCCATCTCGTCGGCATTTTCCACTCATGATTAATCTTCTTCTTTCTTCCATAACCTCGAATATCTAGTGGTGAGTTTAGGGTTTATTTTTTATTTTTTATTTTCTTTTGTGTAACCCTAACCTAAAAAAGTTGTTATTTTCTTCTATGATTTCTTATGTTATTTTTTATTTGTAAAGTTTTCCATGAGAACACTTAAATATTTGCATTTACACAAATTAAATGTACGCTAGGTTATTTCCCATTTTAAAATGCTAAAAACTTCATGAGAATGGAAGTGTAAAATGTTGTCTGAAACTACCAATTTTGTTATTTTGGTTCAGTCAACTATGTGTTTGAAATACTGAGCACAAGCTTTAGAAGTTGTAAAATGCAGTTATGCATGTCATTTTTTTTATATATGCAGATGGTGATATGTATAAGTCAAAGAATATTGAAGCTTAAAATGAAATCGAGGGGAATGAGAGGATCTAATAGTATTTATGGACTTGGATAACCATCTTTTATGCTACCTGTTTGTACTATTAGTTGGTTTTTCTTTAGCATTTGCAAGTTTGTTTGTATTAAGTGGACAAATACTGAAATAGGAAGTATACAATGAGTGCATTGAGGGATCCTAGCATATGTTTAGGAGGAACTTTTGTTCTTTTATTTCTTAGCAAAACATCTTATGTTGTCATCATAAAAAATAAGGGTTCAATCCCACTTGTTTTAATGATAACAAAGCAAAGAATGTTTTGTTTAAATTACTAATAAACAAATGGAGTTTTGCCTAAGATAGGATTATCAATAAACACTCTAGATTTACATGAGGAAGTCAATTTGCACCAAGGATGAAAATACAAGCAATGGTCTTCAAAAAGAAGAAGCACAACCAAATCATAGCTTGGATCAACTTATGATAGCTATCAAGATCCTTTCGTGAGAAATTAGGACTATTTTCTAAGATTGGCTTTAATAGTTGCTCACTTAGGATATATGGGCTTTTAATTAGTTAAACAATTGGGTATAAACTAATTGAACTTAGCTCTAAGTGCCAAAGATGACCCATAAGCCTTTTGAGTAAATTCTCAAGTTATTGGACTTAACTTGAAAATATCAGTTTTTGAAAACAGGTAATTTAGACGTCCAAGTGTATCTCAGACGTCTGAAAGGTAACTTAGACGTCCGAGTCTTGAACTCAGATGCCCAAGAAAATCAGAAAGTCTGAATTGTTCTTCCTTATGCTTTGGAATTCTCGAACGATTCCTCAGACGTTCGAATCTATCAAGCCATGATATGTGTCTCTTCACTGAAAATTGCCTCTGGAATTTTCAGACGTCCGAAACCTTTGAATCTGACGCATAACAGCTAGTTTTCTACAGCCATTTGAAGCATTTAATATAATGACCCGAAATGGGAGCCATTGGTTAAGTAGTAAGAAAATCAATTTTAAACCAATTTTGGTGGATGTTTAATAAAAATATTTATATTGGAAATCTTTTTAGAAAAATCCGGCATGGTCCTGTCTGTAAATAGGACATACCAAGTTATCAACTATTCGAAAACTTGTGGAAAACACAATAATAATATTTCCAGTTCATCCACACAGTATTTCAAAAATAAATAAATCTACAGGCTGTATCGTAGTCACATGGGTCTCATCCACATCAGTACTAATTTAATTATTACAGGCCATGAATTAAAATTAATACATGCCTAGACTTTCAGCCGAAACAAAAATACAATGATTTTCTAAACTTTGTTACACATTCTCCAAATGGACTGAATGCATACTTGTTGATGTGCTCCCCAAACCCTAGGTCAAGCTTAGCTTTGAAAATAAGACTTACAAGAAAACTGTGGGGGTATGAGCTATACGCTCAGTAGGAAAACATTTTCCTAAAATAAACAAAGGATTTAAAATCATAGTTTATATATATATTTTTTTCAAGAGCTCTGCAAAACCATTGATTAGTTTACAATATAATTTTCTAGTAAACAAAACTGATACAAGTATAATGAAATAAACTGCGGAAGTTAAATCATTTAATACCAACGCCCTTTTTTCTTTTTTAAAAAAGGTAAGAAATAACTTAATTTATCTGTTATCAAAATCATCATTTTACAAATGAATTAACCATTATAAGCCAATAATCATCATCCGCCATATCTGGCAATCCATAACATCAGTCTTTTAAACTGATAAATCCTCCCCAGGTCATACGGGGCCCTTGTACACGAAAATAAATAGTAACATGGCAAGACATCCCTATCTGGGACCGTAGTAACCTCAAAAGGAAACACAGCAAAACATCCCTATTTGGGATCGCAGTAACCTTTATTCGGGCACGTAGCCCAGGACTAAAGGATAGGAAGACACGGTACGATACCCCATTCCTTTGGGATGGCAGTAATCCTATCTCAAGTAGCCCTCACCATCACCACTTGTCTTTTCATTTATCAATTTCATAATTTCTATATAAACCGGAAAATTATACATATAAATTTTCCAAGAAAACCGTATAACAGATGGGTTCATATAAATCATATAAAATGACACCCATAAATCATTTCTAAACCATTTTCAAAATAATGATTTCAAAAACAACATTTTTTTTTAATTTATTTATAACAAAATGATGTAAAAATCAAACCCTAGGTTCCCCACAATTAGTCAAACCTAACAATTATATACCCCATGCATGATGTTTATGTAAAAACTACCAAATACATGTAAATCTATATGATTTATACCCAAACCCCAATGCATCAAGGGTTTAAAATGAGAAAATGTCCATTACCTCAAAGATGAGTGAAGAAAATGCAAAATACCGTCATAGACATGTAGATCGGGCCTAGGATGCACATGCAAGCTCCCCAAAGCAAGCCTTAGCTTCCAAATGACATGCTTGATGAAAAGAATGGAGATTCCAACCCCAAAATGTGACCAAACCTCACAAATATCATGAATAAACACAAAATGTAATGATATGATAACTCAATCCCAAAAGGAATGCAAACCCTAACTTTATACATGAGAAAATACTTGTCAAACTTGAAATAGAGGCTGGCTATGAATGAATCCAATCTAGTAATGAGAATATCCAAAGCCAAAATGCATGAAATCCATTGAAAAATGGAGGGGAAACCCCTCACCTTCTAAGTCATCCCTCTCTTTCTCTCTCTAGCTCTTCTCCCTTTCTCTCACACTAAAATGTCGAGAATAGGTGAAATTGGTTGGGGTTTGGGTGTTTTAAACACCCCAAGGGCACATGCGTCATTTTAGTTAAAAGCTGAAATACAAGCCGTCTGCCCAATTTAGTCGACTCATTTAGTAATTCAGTCGATTAAATTGGCAATTCAGTCGACTAAAATGACAATGCAGTCAACTCAAAAATCTAGAATTGCCACTTCCAACTTCTGTGTAATTCAGTCGACTGATTCAGACAAAGTACACAACACTATCTTATTTTCATTCAAAACATTTAAGTATTTTTACTTTAAGTTATTTAATGAAAATAAGCAAATAACCCCCCATATGAATTCAAATAAAATATCAAAAAAATCAAATTCCAAGTATATCAAAACATCATTTCCAAGTTTTAGTACAAAATCTGTCTCCCAACAGATTTTTCTAAAACAAATGTGTGAGAAATCCAATCCAAACATACTAATAAAATCTCATAAAATTACAGAAGTTTTATAATATTATAAACTTCCATTACCGTGAAAAATTATCTTTAAAAAACGAAGATTTATGAAAATTCATTTTTCCCCAACACTTAGCTAAATTTCAACAACTTAAACCCCAAAGCTACAAATAAGGCCAAACACACACTTAGGATACACAATGCATAAATAAAAGCATCAATTCACATATAACATCATATTATCATACACATGTATTACCCATACATGAGGTCATCCAACAAATCAATGGATTAACTACACGAATCATAAATTTAGTCGTAATAATCCCTATTAAGAAAACAGGTCCTCACATTTAATGCCCACTAAACCTTTTTTCCTAGCATTTATTGTTACAGAACGGTCATATTAAACCCTTGGACTATAAATACACCACTTGAACTCATTTATGATTATTCATTGAGATCAAACAACAAAATCACTATCATTTATTCTCAAGCCCTAGAAATATTCAAGTGAGCATTTATTGTGAAATCAATTATAGTTAAGTGAGCTTTCAATTCAGTGTTATCTACTCTTTGTGAGAGTTCTTTTGCACACAAATAATCAACAAATCATCTTATATTCAAAGGATTGTGTGAACCTTAGATTTGTAGCTCTTGAAGGGAGCTTTGTGCAAGTGTTAGTGAAGAACACTTGTGGCTGTGAAAAGGTTTAATTTTCACCTGCAAGGAGATTGGTATAGTGGATTGGTGAATCCTCAAGCGAACTCTTGAGGTGAGGATGTAGGCGGGGAAGCCAAGCCTCATTAATATTGTTTGCATTCTCTTTCTTTTAATCTCTCATTATTACTTGTTCTTGAATTTCTTTTTACTTGCAATAATATGATTTTAAGTTTGCAATTAATTTTTTAAATTAGCCATTAACCCTATTCACCCCTCTCTAGGGTTATATACTTAGGATAACACCTGTGTTGGGTTTTGATTATGGATTTGCAGACATATGTATTTTGGGCAAAAAGGGTATGTGTTGGGTTTGGAGTCAGAGGTGTTATGGAGTTGCAGTTATGGGTTTGGGGTCAAACTCAAGTGAAGAAGATTAGAAGGGGGGAAGCCATGGCGATGGTTCCCTCTTTTTTTTGGTGGATCTATAGCTCAATAGAGAAGGAAGGGTAGCCATGGCGGCTAGTTTTGCTTTATCTTCTTCCTACATTTAGTTTTTTTCCTTATTTTTTGGTGGATAGCTCGATGGAGAAGGAAGGCAGCTATGGCGGCTATTGCTACTTCATCTTCTTCTTCCGCTCTTCTGTTTCCCCCCTTTTTTGGTGGATCTGAAGCTTGACAAAGAAAGGGGGCAACCATGGAGGCTACTTCTGTTGCTTTATATTCTTCTTCTACTCTTTTGTTTTTTCCTCCCTTTTTTTGTGGATCTAAACCTCAACGATGAATTACGACGACTATGGCTCGAATCGTGAAGGGGAGGGTGAGGGCAAAACTGACATTTTAGTGGTCTGTTAACACCATGTATTTTTTCAAATGGCCAATCTGTGTTGAGGGTGGACATTGCATGATTTTAAACTTCAATGGGGTTTTCTGTTCACCCTTATACACAATGGGGTATGTTTTGCAATTTACCTCCCCCCCCCCCCCCCCCCCCGCCCGCCAAAAAAAAAAAAAAAAACCAATAGATAAGGAACTTATAGAATTGCATCCATTACTAGAGCTTTTAATGACCTTTCCTAAACACACTTAGATCTGAAACTGAGCTTCCTTTATTCGTTGTTGACGTTGTTGGGAAAGGGCATCATAATCATTCATGAAAGAGATTTGCCTAATTTAGTTTTGGATGGATATAATGAAAAGTTGTTTTAAGCTAGGGCAATCTAGTCCATTTACCAAAACATGCCGTAGAAGCATACTTTTTGAGTCTTGCAATAACGTCACCCTAATTATTATTGTTATTGTTTTATTAATGATTAGGAGTTTCTTAGGCTTTACTCTCGTCAAAGTTTTAGTTCAAACTAACCCTTACTTACTGGTACATGTAAAACATTACACACCCATATGGGGTAACGATAATTTCAAAGAATCAAAATAATAATCTCATTGTGTTTGGAAGGGATTTAGAGGGAATAGAAAGGATTTTCATTTATTATTTTGAATTCCAGTGTTGGAATGGAAGGATTTAAAAGGGGAAGGGAATTAAAAGGGTTTTGATGGAATTTTAATGCATGTCTTGAAATCCAACCTAGAGGAATGGAATTTCGAGAGAATTAGATTTATTAAAAGAGTTATAAGAAAAATATAAGAAGAATAAAAAACCTAATTGAATTCCTTCATTTTAAATTCTCTTCATACCAAATAGGATAAAGGGAAATGAATTTTGTTTCTATTGCTTTCCTTTCTATTCTATGTTTAGCAGTAAAAATTAAAAAAAATAAAATAAAATAAAAATTCATTTAATAGAAAAGAAAGGAATAGAAACATACATAATTTCCCTTTGTCCTATTTGGTATGGAAGGAATTTAAAATAAAGGAATTCAACTAGATCTCTTATTCTTCTTATAACTCTTTTAATAAATCTAATTCTCTCGAAATTCCTTTTTTTTAGACCGGATTTCAAGACATGTATCAAAATTTCATCAAATCCCTTTTAATTCATTTCTCATTATAAATCCTTTTATTCTAAACATTAGAATTTAAAATAATAAAAGAATTTTACTCCATTCATTCTAAATCCCTTCATTCCAAGCGCTGCTAAATGAATTCTTTTCTTTCTTTTATGATTACTAAACACAGCGTAGTACACCCAAAAATCCAAAACCTTTTTTTTGATTAACTATTAGGAGTATTCTATGTCTTTTTCCTGCCGAGGTTTCGACCCAAGACTATTCTCCTAACGCCCGTGTGCAATGCCCTATACCCATACAAGCAGCGATTTCTGTAAGGAGTTAAAACGATGACCTCTGTGGAGCATACTTAGGGTCTGACCGTTCAATCAACCCTGCAAGGGCCGAAAAATCCAAAACCTGATTGTACGACAAACCCACCAAAAAAAAAAAAAAAAAAAAAAAAGGAGTCATACATTAATTCTTGTGTATTAATTCTTGTGTATTGTAGATCACAATTATCAACCATATTTATTCAACGGTGTAGATCCCACACCGACCTCGAAAGGTGTAGGGAATTCTAGAGTCTTCTTACCCTATACCCATCCAACCCCAAAACTCTGATATAATCGCTCAAAACCGATCTTGACCGTCCATTACTTCCAATAAATTAAAGATCCTAAGCCAAAGTCGTCCTCTTTTGCCGTCTCTCGTCGTCGCGGGGTTCGCTTCCTCTCCCAAATCACTCCTACTTCTTGAACGGTCGATCTCTCTGTCCTCTCTATAAATACTTTGCGTCTGGTGTGGTGGGTTTGATTCAGTTCGGGTTTGATTTGGTTTTTGTAGTGAGGTTTGGGGTGTGTTTGGATTGAGAGAAAAAAAAAAATGTTCGGAAGAGCACCCAAGAAAAGTGACAACACTAAGTACTATGAGATTCTTGGAGTTTCAAAGAGCGCTTCTCAGGACGATCTAAAGAAGGCTTATAGAAAGGCGGCCATCAAGAACCATCCTGACAAGGGTGGTGACCCCGAAAAGGTATATGTCTACACGAATTCAATTCTATATTGCATTCGTTTTTCTTTCATGAATCAGCTTCTTGGGTTTGGGTTTCCAATCTTGGGGTTATTGAATTTGTTATCTGAATAATAATTTGATTTGATTGGGTTTCAGGGTTTTCTTGACCTGAATTCTAAGGTCAAATAATCTAGATCCATTCAAAGATTGAATCTTGTGTGTGTTTATGTATGATTGTTTTGTGAATAAAGAGTTCGACCTGTTTTGTTACTGTTGGAACTTGTTTTACTCTATATAGATGAGTCCCTGTGGGGGTATAAACATATCTAGTGGTGAGGGAGGGTGGTAAAGGGTAGGAATTAGGATAGGTTAGGGGGTTTGAACTCTTCCAATTGTACCCAAAAAAAGAAAGAAGAGGAAAATCAATGTTGCCCGGCATGGTTATTGGGTCTTCATCGATTTGGGTTTCATTCTTGTGCGGAAGTACGATGTTTGGATAGATATCTATGTTGCTGGCAAGATTGTTGCTGCTTTAGAAAAAGAGGACTTTTGGTTGCGCATGATTAGATGTAGTTGTATTTGATGGTGATTCTTTTTATGTGGAATCTCTGAAATGCGGGTTTTGCTGTGGAACTGTTTTCTTCTAAATTTGGAGTTTATAGGGTTTAGACATAATTATGTATGCATCGGTTTATGAACCAATGAAGCTGTGGATACTGAATTGAAGCCTGCAATTACTATTCCAATGTTCCAATTCCATGCAACCAAGCACAGGTTGAGATGCTTGGAATTAGCCCCTAATTTGTGTATTTCAACTAGTTCAACCTGTTACATTGTCATTATGAATTGCTATGTTTTTAAGTTCTGGTATTGGACGTTGGATCTTGTTTCTCACTGATTTCATGACGTATTTTAAGTATTGAAATTGTGAAAATATGTGTTTTTAACAGTTTAAGGAGTTGGCCCAAGCTTATGAGGTTCTAAGTGATCCAGAGAAGCGTGAGATTTATGATCAGTATGGCGAGGATGCCCTCAAAGAAGGAATGGGTGGAGGGGCAGGTGGACATGACCCGTTTGACATCTTCCAATCCTTCTTTGGTGGCAATCCATTTGGTGGTAAGAACCTTCAGTGATGGCCATTTTTAAAAATTAAAGCCCTTGTTTATTGGAAAAATATTGTATTGATCATTGTGACTGAATTTTTTTGTCCCTAGGCGGTGGAAGTAGCAGAGGCCGAAGGCAAAGGAGGGGAGAGGATGTGATCCATCCCCTTAAGGTTTCTTTGGAGGATCTTTATAATGGTACATCTAAGAAGTTATCCCTCTCACGCAATGTAATCTGCTCCAAGTGCAAGGGGTGAGTTATTGTCTTTCACACCATTAAGGTTTATTGTGGCTCAGTGATAACATCTGGTTCCCTGCTGAGTTGGGATTATTATATTGTGATTTGCAGCAAAGGATCTAAGTCAGGTGCTTCAATGAAATGTCCTGGCTGTCAAGGTTCTGGAATGAAAGTTTCTATTAGACACCTTGGCCCTTCAATGATCCAGCAAATGCAGCATCCTTGCAATGAGTGCAAGGGTACTGGTGAGACCATCAATGACAAGGATCGCTGCCCGCAGTGTAAGGGTGAGAAGGTCGTGCAAGAGAAGAAAGTGCTGGAAGTCATTGTGGAGAAGGGGATGCAAAATGGGCAGAGGATAACTTTCCCTGGAGAGGCTGATGAAGCGGTAGGGCATGGCATCTTTATGCTCATTTGTTGCATATGTGACCACTTAATATATATATTATTGAGGAGCATGCCTTTTGTTGTCTATAAGACTGTCAAACATTCTTAAATTGATCTGTTCATATGTTGTCTTTTTTGGCAGCCTGACACAGTCACAGGAGATATAGTGTTTGTCCTTCAACAGAAGGAGCACCCTAAGTTTAAGCGCAAGGGTGATGACTTATTTGTCGAGCACACCTTGTCCCTCACTGAGGCACTATGTGGCTTCCAATTTATACTGACCCATTTGGACAATAGGCAGCTCCTCATTAAATCCCAGCCTGGTGAAGTTGTGAAGCCTGGTAAGTTTGCAACATTTGTTTAATTATTGTAGAGACAGTGACGAAATTGTAGTGTTAGAATACTGTTCCGCTCATGATGCCATCCAGAAAAGGAGTTTATTGCACTGAATTGTTTGCTGATGTGATTAATTTTTTTTTCCTGGCCCTTTGAGGAAAGCCAATATGGGTGCTACAGCAGGGGTGGAGCTACATAATAGGGACTTTGGGGGGGGGGGGGGGGGGGGGAGGGCATGGCACCTGCAATTTTTTATTTTCTGTTAAATTTACACTTGGTGTGAAGATCAATGGTGGCAAATCAGAGGGATGCGTTAGTGGAGAATGTTTAGCAATAGGAGGTCATAGAGGTGTGGGCTGGAGAGTGGAGCAGCATAGCTTGCTCCCTAAACTCAAACTGAAAATTTTATTGTTTATAATTTTTCCAACTCAGACCCCTGCAATTGAAAGTATCTGGCTCCACCCTTGTTGTTAGCCCCCCACCCCAAAAACAATTGAACATATTTTTATGAATATAATTTTATCCTGTTATTTTAATAGTTATGAGTTTTTGTCGACTCTTAAAGCTGTAGAAGTTTTTTATGTTTAATATCTAGTTATTCATGTTACTGATCTTTGTCTTGGTTAAAAACACAGACCAATTCAAGGCAATTAATGATGAGGGAATGCCCATGTATCAGAGACCATTTATGAAGGGTAAATTGTATATTCACTTCACAGTAGAGTTCCCTGACTCTCTGACTCCGGAGCAGTGCAAGGCACTGGAGAATGTGCTGCCTCCAAGGGCTTCAGCGCAGCTGACAGACATGGAACTGGATGAATGTGAAGAGACTACTCTGCATGATGTTAACATTGAAGAGGAGATGCGCAGGAAGCAGGCACATGCCCAGGAGGCATATGATGAGGATGAGGATGCTCACGGTGGTGCCCAAAGGGTGCAATGTGCTCAACAATGATGGATGAAAGGGGGTGGCCAGCGAGAACACCTGAATTGGGAAAGAGATGGAGGTTTGTGGGTGACGTGAATTTATCATGGAAAAATAATATATTCTTGACAATGTTGTCTGTTTGTTATAGGCATAGGGTGTGAGTTCTTCGTTTTTGGGGGGTTTCATATGAGCAAACTGACAATATATGAAAGATTCAGCACTCTTTTAAACTTTTGGAGCACATGAAGAACTATCACTTTGCTGCTTCTGCTTGGTATTATTGGCTTAATGCTCATTTGTATGTTTTATCTTTTTATCTGGTGTTTTTGCCTTTGGAATGCAATAGAATTGTTTGACTGCATGAATTGTCTCTGCTGCATATCTTGTGCTCTTCTTTGGCCAAGTTCGGTCATGGCTCTTGAAAAATATGTGCATGCAATGTAGAACATACAGAAAAATGTGGTGCAACTTGTGCATAAACCGTGATTGTTGCCTGCTTCTGCTAGACTTCTACAATGCAGTACAGAAAATATAAGCATGGCATTGCAGGTGTCACCCCGTCATGGGTGAGACCATGCTAGTAAATCTGGCTAGTATAATTTTTATTTTGTCCATACGAAGATTATATTATTTTTTTCTCCCTTTGGGCTTGGGTCTTTCTGGTTAGTTATGCTATGCTTGATCTCGCATTTGCCTTTTTTTCTTTTTTTTTTTTGCCTTTCCCTGTTCATGTGCGAGTTTTTTAGAGCTTGTGGTTTGGTCTTTTGTTCATCTCATACGTATTTGTTTTTTTGTTTTTTCTATTTTCCTGTTCACGTGCGATTTCTTAGAGCTTGTGGTTTGGTTTTTTGTTCGTTTCATACTTACTACTCTTGGTGCTGATGATTTATTTATTTATTTATTTTTTACTGAATTTGAAAGCTTCCACTTCTTGAAACATAAGTTTTAGGAACCACTTGTCACCTCTGAAGTTTTTTAAAGCCTAATTACCACTAAAGAAACAATAATTAATTTGAGGATTAGAAATAGATTACATGCTTTTTATTAAAATCCAAGCCTATCCGCGCTCCCTCATCTCTGTGCCACTAGGCTAGTCCCAGTGGCTTAGTAGCTAGGGTTTGCTAACTCTCTGATGTGGGTATGAAAACTATAAGAAAAATAAAATATGATATATACTAAATGATACGGAGTAGTTGGATTGCGGTTAAATATTTTGACCAAGAAATATTGATCGATTAATCTTATATTCATGAAATTCTGTGTTGTTAGTTTTGGTAGTTAGCGTGCTTTATTTTAATGATGATTATTCATAGCATTAATTGCTTATTTACTGTCTTAGTATTTCTGGATTTTTTTTCCCTAACCCTACTTATGCTTATTCTTTACTTCCATTAAAATTTAAACGTCCATTATATTAGACTAGAGTCTGTATAGCATGCTAATTGTGTGAACACCAATCGTTTTATAATAAATTCGTTACAGGAGCACCACTCTCACACTTTATAAAAGAAAAAAAAAAAATCATTATTTAAATGGTAAAATATTGTTCGGGCGTTTTGTCACTTGATACAGAAATTTTAGAGGCCCATTTAAGTATGAAGTTATTTACAAGGGTATTTTCAAGGACAATTTAGACATTTACCCCCTTTTTATTTATTTATTTATTTAATCTTTCCATTTATCCAAGGATCCAATGGATTCTTCGGCTACGCAAGGCACTAAGAAGAGTTGAAATCACAATCTCTTCTAAATCCTTTGTTTAAAAGAGGGAAAGTAACTTGCCATCTGGACTACATCCCCTTAATGGCAGAGACATCTATCCTAATTTTAGTCACGCTGCCAAGTCAAGAAGTAGCACAACTGCACGAGGCATGATTAACATCTCTCTCTCTCTCTCTCTCTCTCTCTCTCTTTCAATTTCTTATTTAATTATTTATTTTTTTAATCTCTTTTGGCCATGCTTCTTGGCTTCTTTTAAGCATGCTTGTTGAAATAATCAATGATCTATGAGTATGACTTGTCACTTGAAAAAAGGATAATTTTGTTTAATCGATTCCATATCAAAGCGAGTAAAAGTCATAAAACCAAGGAGAATAAAAGTGTATCAACTGGCCTGGGCATAAACATATTTGCTGAAGCCAGTCATTACCTTTTAATTTTCCTTCTCTTTACATGAGAGAGAGAGAGAGAGAGGGGGTTGAATTTAAAGAGTTTAATTGAATTTTACAAATTTTAAGGAAATACTAGAAATTCCTTACAAAAATTTTACAACTTTCATTTTAAAGATAAATTTCACCTAAAAATTCCTTATCTAAACACAGAGGTAAGGAAACGCTCTATGAAGAGTTGAATTTTGAGAAAGATTAAACAGAGGAGGCTTTAAGTGAACACTCAATACTATAAATATTTCAGGTCTCATTTGGTGAAGAGGCGGGGAGGGGTGAGGTTTTGAGTCAATTGAGTGGTTTAGTGAGTTCCACCATGGATAGAACCCAAAGCCAGAGAATTCATAGTATATGAACTAGTACATAACAATCTTTGCCTTTCGACATAAAACCTAATAAATAAGTAAATTAGTACGTATAGGATAGGATTGGGGGACTCATATAAGGCACTTAATTTTTAAACCATTGGATTCACAAGATCCAAAAATATTCCAAAAGTCTAACGTAGACAAACTCTACTTATCATTTAATATTTGATTTCTCAAATGAAGAGTTTGTCCACTTTTGGAATATTTTTGGATCTTGTGAATCCATCGGTTTAAAAATGAAATGCTTTATATGAGTCCCTCGATCCTGCCCCAATACAATTTTTTTTATCCATTTTTTGGCAAGTATGTTAATGTCTCATTTTTTTTCTCATTACTGTTTTCTAGGACATTTGGTTTTTAAAACAAGAAACAATGGCTATGTCGGGATCAGGAATTTGACAAATTTTAGGAAATTTTAAAATGAGAAATTTTAAAGTTCAATATTGATAACAGATGGAATTGTATAATTTTCTTATTTGACACCACCATGGTGGCGTCAACGGTTTTGGTGGTGGTCGACTGGTCGTCGTCTAGGTTACTCTTTATTGGAATTCAATAACTTCCACTTCTCTATATGGAATTTTAATTAGAATTTGAAATTTTGAATTCAAATTCCAATTTAAACCTTAAAAATTTCCAAAGTCTAAACTACCCAAACATTGAATTTACTTTTTAGAATTTGAAAATTTTCCATTTTAAAGAAAAATTTCACATAAAAATTCGTCACCCAAACATAGTCTCAAAGAAAGCTCCTAACAATGGTGGCACTTGTCCTACCTGACCCATACCCTCGTGTCACTTTGTAACAGCTCGTATAATTAACATATGTTAATTTTGTTAGAGTTGAATTTGGAAATGATAAAATTTATTTGATAATGCTATTGTTGTCAACATTTGGAAATTTTTTTATGTGATAGGGTGTTACATACTCCTAACTTCTTGTAAAACGCACAATGAACTAGTGCCTTTCCTATTTTTGAAAATTTTTTTTTCCTCAAGAGGTTCTAAGATGCTTATGCACTCAACCAATCCTTTTGGTTACACTAGATATGGGCACACGTGCGTTGCACATGAATATTATTTAAATAAAAAAATTTATAAATATTTAAAATTTAAAATAAGGATGTAATGAACAATCAAAAGTGTTTCTAAAGTATAAACTTTTATAGGTAGTATAGATATAATATAATTTAATATGTGATACAAGAGCATCTTTGAGGGAGGTAGCAACAAAAAAAAAAAAAAAAAGTAACAAATTTGTCTTTTGCTACCTTACGTGGGTTGTGACAATTTGCTACTTCAATTTGAGATGTGTATTCCAAAGGGAAGTAGCAAACATAATTATTTTATTTTTATTTTCTATATTTTATATTTTTGATGCTTTCAAATATTATTTAATTTATTTTTTTAATAAGTGAAATTGATCCCTCATAATATAGTTTTTCTTACTTTTTCTATAAAAAAATTCTCAATTTTATTTTTATATGGTATCATCATCTATATATTTTTTTTTTGTTCACTTAGAGATTGAAAAGAGAGTGGAGATCGAGATTTTCATTTTATTTTTTTCCTTTTTCTTTTCCCTCCTCCCTTCCCATCAACAACCAAATTCAAGCAAAATAATAATAATTATTATCACATATCATATACAGATATAACCCATTCCAACAATTTCTACGTTACAATCAAAACACATTCAAGGGTTTTCCTAGTCTACCCAAAATCCTCGAAAACAACCACTCCTAACCACAAACAAATTCAGCATTATATGAATTCTTACAAAATTTCAAAAAATACATAATAAAAGTATAAAACACTCACGCAATAGCCCTTTGAGATCCGGTATCGTTTCCATGTATCGTCTCTATGATGTGAATATTTGATTTGTGACTACGTTGAGAAGTAGGTGTGCCTCTAACAGGTTATTCTCGTTTGCTAGAGAATGAGAGGAAGAGGGAGATACGAAGTCAACGTGTTTTAGGATTATATGTGTAGTATTAAATGGAGTATTTGATTTAGGGTTTCCTTTGAATTCCTATTTGTGTTTTATATATTAAGGTATGTGTTTTAGAATTATAGTTTCCATATTACTATATTTCCTATATATGCAGGAGGGTGGGTAGTTGTGTAATTAAAAATTAAAATAAGGGTATATTAGTCAATCAAAAGTTTTTCTTACATTCATCTTTTTATAGGTAGTATAGATGAAACCCTCCTATCCCACATGCACATATACATTAGGAAATTATAGGACAAAATCCATAAGGGTGACCTTGAAGAACTCTTGCTTGGCAATAGACTCTAGGACCACTCGGTTCACCTCTTAGGGTTTTCCCATTTTTCAACTTAGGGACTCATTTGAGTGAGTTTATAGAATTGTTTGCCACACGAGCTAAAGGCATGCAGGCCTTCAATTGTGGTCGAGTTGTCAAAATCTAAGCCGATTGAGTTCTTAGGCCACATCCATTTTGGTAACATAGATTGGGAAGAGAAATGTGATACAGTCCAACTTAATTATCTAAATTTACTTACCCAATTATTGTGGTAGATTCACCAAATAATAATTGTCCACAAGGGTTGACATATATGAAGGCAGCTACATTAGTTAAGTAAGTAGATTTGAGCCACAAAAAGAAAAAACAGAAGGGCATTCTAGCATTTTCCAATTGAGAATTAAAGTTACTCCATAATCCAAAATTCAATATTTCTAGTTAAGAGTAGTGCTATGAATGCATAATTTCTTTTTTCTAATGATGTGGGTTATCAACACATAGATACTTTAATGTTTTCTAAATACATGCCATATGAATAACAACATCATTAAAAAAAATATATTTGGGATCCATATTTCAAATAAATGACATTTTAACTCTATGGGGAGAACTAAATAGTCCTAAGACCTCTTGTTAAGCAAGGGGTCTCAGGTTCAACTCTTACAACTTCTCTTTGGGGCTACTCATATAGACTTTGTCTTATAATTACTCGGTACTTGTGGGACGAAAAAACTGCATATAGTGTAAGAGTTTTTCCTTTTGTGGGTTTCCACTAATTGGGAATTATGTTTTGCTTTGCGAAAAAACGAGTTGGTGATTTGGTGTAAAATAGAATTACCAGTAGTATCCAATATATAACGGTTGTGATCGTAGGGATTCATTGGGTTATAGTGTACCTTAATAATGTGGGATCACGTTATGTGATGTGATACAGTTTGTGTAGGCTTGGGATTCTTAGTTAGAGTCTATGATGGGAAAGTCTCTATTAGGCTACTAACTAATTTTTATATAAAGGTTAGGTCCTCTCTCCTCTCTAAGACTACTAACTTTCTGTATAAAGGTTGGGTCCTCTCTCCTTTCTAAGACACACAATAGAAGGCTAGTCCCATTAATAAAGCCATAAAGGAAAGAGAATTAAGGGGAGGAAGACCTAGACTATAATTTTTCTTGTAGACATCAAGTTTATAAGGATTTTTCGGCACCATAGCTATGTCAGGTACGTTCACTCTCCTCGTTCATTATTATATATTACTTGGGTGTTCTGGACTCTAGTAATTAGATCTTGCAAATTGTTGGTTAATATCTAACATCTAGTTCCCAAAGATTAATACAACAGTTGCAAAAAGTAGATGACATTCTTCTTGTTGTCTGTTGGATAGAATTGAACCCAATTATTCCGCTCCATAATAATCACAAATTATCATTATGTCGATCAAGAGAAGTATAGTGCACTCCCTTCACCTTGGGAGGAGGCATGGACTCCTTAACTAATGCACTTCTCACTCCTCCCCGGCGAGGCTGCAAGCACAAAAGGGAGGAATCCATATTCCATTCCGTAATAAAATATAAAAACCGACAGGTCCCTTCAAAAATCTTTATTTACGGCCGGAGAAAGGAGGGCCACATTTGTGACAATGTGGGCTGAACCCTTCTCATGTTTCTTTTCGTTTTATTCAATCAAATACTTATTCTATGCCGGCTTGGAAGTAGTCATATTATCATGGCAAATCTCTAGAGATTCCCACGTTGGGAAAATGACAGGATCGTTGACATATTCGTACAAAATCTCCCGAACCGGCAAGCTCTTGTATCATGCCTAAAGCCCTTCTCTCTCTCTCTCTCTTGCCTATATTTTTTAAAATTTTAAAAAGCCTATAAAAAAAAGACATGTGCACACCTCTTTTTTTTTTTTCTTATAGTAATTAAATATTAATGATTTATCATGGGGAAAATTACACCTTGGTGACTTATTCTCTTTGAATCAAGTCTTGGATTCTTTTGTTTACTGACTTAAAAGTCCTGTTAGCATAATGATCAATTTACTTAATATATAGACCTCATTTGTTTTTGAAAAGTACTGTTTAACTTAAATATTTGACCCATAATAAAATCATATATAATGTGAAGCAATGTTTTATGCGTAAGAAACTAACTTTTTGAAATCAAATGTATTTTGAAATCTAAAAGATATAAACAAGTCTTATCAAATCTTATTTTGGATCAATAATATAATTCAAATAACATTGATCTATATTTTTATAGACATGCATGCATGTTCGAACGTCTAACATTGCTTTTTTCCAAGGTAGAAACGTGTGAATTGAGACGGAGGGGGCATGGCCTCGGCAAACTTTTGAAATTTTTTTATATTTGAGTATAAAAATTTTACACGTGGCCCTGGTAAACCCTTCAACCTATATTGAAAGTGAAACTCACCTTACAAAATTAAACAATTTTAATTTTCTTCATACAATTATGAAGCATTTTTGTTCAATAAATAAACCCATCTTAGTATTATTTTAATGTAATATTATACAGTAAATCTTTTGATAAATAAAAATAAATATTACTAATTATACATTTTTTAAGTCAGGTCACAAAAATTTCTAAATCTATCCCTGCTTTTTGTGGAATTAGATTTTCATTGAGTATTTTACCATCACTTGAGCTATGAGTAAGTGACACCTCTCTTTTGACATATCTCCGGGTTGCTTCTCTCTCTTGACAAATCTTGGTTGACAACAATGCTTTGTCTTCACATAGAGGTGGGACCCTTGTGTGGGAGAGACCGAGAGAGATGGCCGATAATGCCGACAAGTACATCTGCCTCACATGACAACCCCCCGCCCCCTCTTCCCCCCTCTCTCTCTCTCTCCCTCCCCCCCAACCAAAACAGCACCACCATCTCTCTTCTACCCCCATCAATACTTGAAGGAATTGAAGCTTTACATTACTGCAATCTCCTCTGATGCCTCAAAAAAATATGGACGGCCAACGTTCAGGTGGATCCAGTCTCGGTTACTACATCGGAGTTTCCGTCGGCGCCTTCTTTCTGATCATGGTCATCACCTTTGCTTGGTATCTTTACATTCGCATCCGCTCGCCCGATGACGACCACCACCACTCCCAACGAAGCTCCGACGACCAAGACTCAGTCACCGTCGGACTAGCTGCTGGCCTCGACGAAGCCACCATCCTCACCTACCCAAAACTCCTCTACTCGGAAGCCAAGCTCCACGTTAACGGTGACTCAACTGCTTTGATCTGCTGCTCCATCTGCTTGGCGGATTATAAAGAAACCGATATGCTCCGTCTGTTACCCGATTGTGGACACCTCTTTCATCTGCAGTGCATCGACGCGTGGTTACGGCTGCATCCCAAATGTCCGGTCTGTCGAAATTCGCCGGTTTCAACTCCCCCCGTGGCTCCTGCTGCTGCTGATCGAGGCAGTAGTACCCTGCACCTGTAGCAATACGGTGAGCTTGATTGGATAGATTAAGGGTTTCTTTGAGTGTCCGATTGTATTGAAACGCAAGAACCGATCAACTTGAATTATAATATTTATAAATTTTAAAAAAAAAACCTCAAATCATTACTATATATGTTATAAGATTAATTCTTATAAATTCATAAAATTTTGAATTTGTCAATTTAATATATAAGATCAATTCTTATAAATTCATAAAATTTTGAATTTTTGTAATAATGATCATCATTTTCTTGAATGTGTCAATTTAATATAATATGATGGGTTTGTGCTTTTAATACTCTGTAAATTTTTTTAATTTTGAATAGGACTCTCAGACAGATACTATATATTAACCAATGGTTTTAAAAAGGATTTTTCTCTTACTGTTTTGTAGGTGATTCGTGCATCACGAAATTAATCCAAGTCCAATGGTTTGGGATACTCTTATTCGAAAGAAACAATTAACTTCATATGGTTTGACCCTTTTTCTGGGATTTTGTAAAATAAATTTACAATAGGGAAATGCTAGTTAGCCTTACATTTTGCTTTATTATGAGAGAAAAATAGATAAAGTTGTGGGACCCACTAATGTGGATAAACCCTAAAAATTGGAACAACCCTTGTTCTCTCAAAATAGGACAAAGCGTAGGGCAAAGTGTGAGGCTAGCTAACTAGCATTTCCTAGGTAATTATATGGTACCCACAAGATTTTGAGGGTACCATATATACTCATTTACCATTTAAAATGACCTACTCACCATTTAATGATCACTTACCATTTGAAGTGATTAATTTACCATTTTAAGTCCACTTATCATTTGAAGTGACTAATTTACCGTTTCAAATGATCTTATGGGTACGGTATTAAATTTTTTGTTAGGGTAACATAGAATTATCCAACGTTTCCGTTTACAATATATCATGTTGTTTCTATGTCAATTTATGCTTGCAGCTAGTACGACATATATATATTGGATTATTTTTTTATTTTATTTTTTTGCTAAAAGTAAGACGAGAGAAAGGAAAAAGGAGAAAGTTCACGGGACTGCACCTGCATGACTGACAAAGATTGGATTATTAAAGAGCTGTGGCTCTCCAATATAAGATTCGGGCAATAACTTTCATGCATGAAGGCATATCAGCTTAGTATATTGACAGCCTCAAGAACGAACTTAATAGCAGTTTTATGAATGAAGATGAGAGAGAAGGATAAAACCAGCTTAGATTTTATGTATGGGTGCTGCATTCACAGAGTGAAACAATGATCCACAGGGTTACAATATAGTAGGCAGACGATGATCCAATGGGAAGTCCCACCATAAGTGACGCAAAAAAATAGAAACAAAATATGCAAATTTAATACTAAATAAAAAAATAAAAAAATAGGGTCCTTCTGTTTCTTTGAGATTCTTTAGGGCGCTGAGGGTGGATTTCCCTCAAATCCAATCCTTGCATATTGGATGCCCCCTGCCCGCTGATTCGGATTTGGAATTCCACCTCAAATTCAAAATTTGATTTTAGCTATATAGATTATAGAGGAGATATCAAATACGTAAAGAAATAGATGTTCTTTGCAAGAGTGGTGCTACATCTATCAGATTCATTCATTAGGTTACGTAATACTTCTTCCGTTTCAAATTGACCGTCCTCTTTTAAAAACCACGTTTTTTAAGGAAACTTTATCACATGCTTTCACATTAGTGTATATGTTTTGAAATTTCAATTTTACCTTCAAGTGTGCAAAACTTTAGAAAAAGAGATAATACATTTTTAAAGGTATTTTAGGAATGAACAAAAAAGAACTAATAACTTTTGAAATGTGACAATAATTTAGAAACACTCCAAAAAGAAAAGTAGGCCACTTATTTAGAAACGAAGGGAGTATCAACTTTTTCAAAGCAAAATAGTTTACTATTTTTGTTAATTATAATCATTCATATCAGCCGGTGAAAAAAAAAAAAAAAAAAAGTGGACACGCAAAAACGATAACTATTATATTTTCTTTTTTGCAAGTCTCATTAGAGTAGACTCCAAGTACAAAATGATAAAGAATAATAATAATAATAATGTAACTTTTTAGGTAGTTATTGATGCTTGTGTGAGTATGGGGTCTCACACGAGCTGCTAATAGGGGTTAAACCCTCGGAGAAAGTAAGTCTATCGTACTGTTAAATCCCTAATAATCAATAAAAATAATAATAATAATAATAATAATAATAATAACAATGAGCGAAGTAACATGGATTATTACAAATACACTCCGTTTATTCAATCTAAAAGATAAGTAGATTTTTCTCACGGTTTTTAAAAAACAATCCTCTTTTTTAAAAATACTAAAGGTATACTTTCCTCCATTTTGTAAAAAAAAAAAAAAAAAAAAAAAAAAAAAAAGGTCTACCAATTACCATACTCGACTGTAGAGTAATATGAAATACCCATCCCTCTTTTTTCCCCCCTCTTTTTCTTTTTCTTTTTTTTTTTTTTTTTTTTTTTTTGGGGGGGGGGGGGTGTTAACTAAGTGAGTTTATTCCAATAATTTGCCTTCATACTAAAACATTAACTTGCACAATAAATAAATAAAATTATCTTGCTTTTCGTGAGATCCCTCATATGAAGACTACCATTACCACCACCATCCTCCGCTGGTGGTTGAGTCTCAACACACGCCTACTCTCTCTATCTCTCAACACAGTCCCAACTTTGATACACAAACCATAGAATTCATTTCAAAGTGAACACAACAGTCCAACTTGCAAACACATGCATAAAGGGTTTGACCATTCACGTCTCCAAACGGGTGATTGATGGTAGCTTCAATTCACAGTTTTCTTTCTTGTAAATGGATTCTCCCCTTCATTTTAGAAGGGACACCCCAAATAGAACCAATATCTCATACTTATACCATTGGAGAGGGTCCGAACCCTAAACCTTTTTTTTTTTTTTTTTTAAAAGAAAAGAATGCAAATCGCAAACCCCCCTATCTATAATGTGATGGTAGTCATCTTGAATTCCATCATCCCACCCTCGTCGGCCAGACCACAGGAAACGTTCATGAGTTTTTTGTTTTTTATTTTTGGTGGAGGTAGCGACACACGCTCTCCAATTTGGCATGCATCTAAAAACCACCAAATAAATAAATAAATAAATAAAGTTAGGTGTGGCTATTGAGGTAGTGGCTGCCACATTATTAAAAATGAAAATAAAATAAAAATAAGGATTAGTAGCCATGTTTATTCATTATAGCACTTTTTCATTATTAGGATTGAAATTTTAAAATTTGGGGGGACTGCATCTTTTATTATTAAATTTTAAAGAATCGATGGAAATAAAATTATATATAAAAAACTCAACCGTCAAAGTCAAATTTTATAAATCGGATGCGGGATTTGTTATTATTTTATATTCTATCTATATATATATATATATATATATACTAATTTCTTGGTTGATGTGTTGTTGCTGAAATAGAGGCCACATGTACTATAATATGTATATTTTTCCACAGTGAGCCACATGGTATGCATGACTTTGAAGGATCCTTTGATATAAGGGATGCCCCTGCGTGCCCGCTTTCTTCACCAGTCTACCACTCCAATCAGAATAGCCGTTTTGCACGATCAAGGCAGCATAGAGATTTTGGTTTATCATCCCAAGTGTAATGTTTCGTTCTCATTATTTTAGGGAAAATACTTAACCTTATTCCAAAAGTGACAAAGAAATCAGGGGGTTGTAATTTTTAGAAAATATCAAATGAACTAATAAATGATCATATAAGAGCAATTTTTCAAAATATGTTATTTAAGTTGATTTTTGACCACTTTTCATGAAAATTTTTGTAAAAACGAAATAAATTCTGTAAATGTCCAAAAAGTTCATTTAAAAGCACCCCCCACGTATTTTAAATATTTTAAGATTTTATGAATGATATAAAAGGTTTTTACAAAAATTGGACGCGTTTTCTATTATAAAACATCATTTTGAATAATTTCATAGAAGAAAGTTTTTTCAAAATCTTTTATTTAAATTGATTTTTGACCATTTTTCAGGAAATTTTTTGTAAAAACGAAATAAAGACTGTAAATGTTCAAAAAGTTCACTTAAACGGCAGATTTTGAAAAATATTTTTTCTACAAAATTGTTCAAAATGATGTTGTTTTGCGGACAACATCGCCAGTTTCATAAAAACCTTTTATATTTTCATAAACCTTGAAAAAATTAGAATTAATAGGGGGTGCTTAAAATTTTTTGTGCTGGCAATAGCCTCCCCACACCATAAACAGCCCATATGACATTAAGTAAAAGGCAAAGTCCCATCTGGTTTTGAAAAATAATTTCTTGCTATCTCTTCAAACTAAACTTAAATTATACATTCTTCTATTACTGATCAAATTTGAGTTACCTCGGTCATGATAATGATATGTTTAAAATATATATTGGCAATGTTATATAGCTCAAAATCACCTTTTTTTTTTTTTTTTTTTTTTTTTTGTCAATTTTACTTGTTTAATTGACGTCGCATCTTCATCAACCAACTAAAAATTTCGTTAAAAAATAATTACCAGTAATAAACTACCATTACAGTTGGACTCTATAGCATTTTTCATTAATATTGAAAATACAATATAATGGTTCACTTCAATGTTCATTGGACATCCATGGAGGCCAAGAGACCAAAAACAGATACTCCGTAATAAGAGGGCAAAAGCTGGTTTACACGTACATGCTTCCAATAAGCTTGTTCGGCCCAGCACAACTCATTTTAATGGGGGTTTGTTTTGAATATTAAACATTGAGTGGACATTGAGTGGATGTCCACACCCCCTCCACTTTGTGATAATGGGAACACCATCATAAGTGGGTTAGGTAATCCCATCATGTGGACCTAATTCAAACAAAGATAAAAGGGGAAGGGGAGAAAGAAGAGTGATGTATATTTTTGGAGAGAATGAAGAAATGTGTATTTAGAGAGAAAGAAGAGAAAGAAGATGAATGAGAAATTTTATTCTCCTCATAACTTGTTCTAAATTCTTGGTTTTACAACACGTTATCAGCACGAATTGCTCAAGGAATTTGGGAGCAATATCATACTATCACCATCTTCTTTCTTAACCAATTTGGTTGTGGTAAGTTGGTAAGTTGGTAATTAAGTTCTAAACCAATTTGATTGTGGTAAGTTGGTATGCTCTTAACCAATTTGGTTGTGGATTGGTTTTTACTCTAAATTATATACTTGAATGGATGAATCCATCTTCTCTTCCTGAAGCAAGAGAAGATTTAAAAATAAAACTTGAAGTTTTAGAAATAAATAAAAGGAGTGATGATTCATTTTCTCTTCTTGAAGTAAGAGAAAGATTTGAAAACTTGAAGTTTTCTATATGAAAAGTTATTATTTACATGTTATCTTCATGAAGGAAGAAACAAATTTCAATCTCCAAAATTTTCTATAAGAAAAGTTGTTGTTCATATATTCTCTTCCTGAAGCAAGAGAAGATTTAAAATAAAACCTGAAGTTTTATAATTAAAAAGGAAAAAGGGTAACAATTCATCTTCTCTTCTTGAAGTAAGAGAAAGATCTGAAAACCAGAAGTTTTCTATAAAACAAAAAAAAAAAAAAAGGTTATTATTCATTTGTTCTCTTCCTGAAGCAAGAGACAAATTTCAAAACCTGAAGTTTTAGAAATAATGAATAAAATCTCAATTTAATTGAATAAAGTGATGGTCAATGATGACCAAATTAAATTGAGTAATATATTTCTCTATTATGTGTTATGCAACTTTTTTAGATGCTTGTAAAATTTTGGTGAAAATTCGTGGGTGCACCTTAACTTTTGCTTTAGTTAGCATAGAAGAACACACAAAAATCTGCTCTTGTTTTACTATGAATTGACTGTCAACGTCACCTCTGTTGTCAGTTAACTTCTCTCAGATTTACTGGTAACTTTACTGTGTCAGCTTAAAGTATGTCATTTTATGATAAAAACCACCAGAAGTGGAATAATGGAATACCAAACCACCAGAAGTGGATTAATGAAATACTAAACCACTAGAAGTGGAGCAATAAAATATCAAACCACCAGAAGTGGAATGAATATATTTGGTGTGGAAAAATAAAATACCAAACCACTAGAAGTGGATTAATGAAATACCAAACCACTAGAAGTGGAATACTAAACCACTAGAAGTGGAGTAATAAAATACCAAACCACTAGAAGTGGATTAATGAAATACTAAACCACTAGAAGTGGAGCAATGAAATATCAAACCACCAGAAGTGGAATGAATATATTTGGTGTGGAAAAATAAAATACCAAACCACTAGAAGTGGATTAATGAAATACCAAACTACTAGAAGTAGAGCAATAAAATATCAAACCACCAGAAGTGGAATGAATATATTTGGTGTGGAAAAATAAAATACCAAACCACTAGAAGTGGAATGACACTGAAGAAATAAGCATCGGTTTATAAAATAAACCTACGAGATAAGTGTTTTAAGTAAATACATGGTTGAGGTTTTGTGTGTTATACTGTGTTGACAGCACAAACCCATTTTACCATTTAATTCATAACTTTAGTTCTAGTTATGATTTTGAGATGAAACGAATTGGATTTTGTCACTGACTTGTTGGGCTAACATCCTACCAATTTTCGTGTCATTGGGTGACCATTTGATATTTTTTACGTAATTATTTCGTGGTACACTTGAATCTGGGATTTCTGCTAGACAGCACTAACTCAATATTGAAAAATATTTTTGAATGGGTTTTGCTAGGTATTTCTCTACCAAATTTTGAGGTTACAAAGTACATTTGATATACTTTTAAGTGATATAAACCCCAAAGCCCATTTCTTTTTGGATTGAACATATAAAAATTCATTTATACGCATCACAAATTGTTTTCACTAAAATTTCAGATTTGGTCATTGTACTTGCAGCAGATTACAAATTTTTTGCTACTTATTAGTAGCATTTTGAGAACTAGAGCGACCAACTGGAGATTGTCTCTGCAGCCCATTAAGAATCCTAGCCCCATTTTGGCATGCGTTAGTTTAATTAAAGGCACTCCCAATAGTGCCAATTGCCTAAGCAAATCTTGAAGAATTGATGAAAGACTATCTATTAATTCTATTCTGCCATTGGAGAAGTACTAGTGCTTTGGGTAAGTTACTCTAACCGTGGTAAAGATACCTTGGCATATGTATCAATATGGAATTATTTTTTCTATCATATTTAAAAAAAAAAAAATGGTCATAAAGCTTTATAAAACAAGTAAATTGGTTTTACTTACTACGTGATAACAATCAATTTTGATTTATGAGTTTGAAATTATTTGTTGGCCAATTTTTTGATTATTATCAAAACCATTTCATCATTAAATTTGATGACCATTGAAATTAAATATTTGTGACCATAATTCTTTTGATATTTGATTCTTTTGAAAATGATCGATTTATTGCAAAATCTTATATAGATAAATATTTTCAAGATACTAAAATGTGATAATACACTGAACAGAGTGGCAAGATTGTGAAAATATTTTAATATTTCTTGCCTTGTAAGTACTATTGTAGGTGTACTAATTACTTCACGTCTATATCTAGTGAATATATGTTCCCCTATATACTCACCTGAAAACAAGCATAATTTATAAACTAGTATACGGGAAATCAAATATGAATTGCAATATGATATTGCAGATCTAATTTCAAGATGATTGTTAAAAATATATGTCTGGAAGACAGTGCTATAACTCACACAATCATTAAATTTCCAATATTTATCATTATTCAAAACTATTGTCAAAACCATATGAGGTTCATCTAACCTAATTGAAGGTTCCAGAAGAGCAAATATAATATTGCCAAAAAGAACAAAAATTTATGTTGACAATTCTTTATATTCTACCAGAAGTAGAAGAAATTTATTGAGTTTTTAAAATTTACATTGTAAATAGTTATCATATTGAAACCATTAACAATGGAAATGAGGAATATCTTTATATTACCTCTATAATTTTGGGGTAGAAGCTCATATTAAATATTTTCTCTTCTATACGATTATAAGCACAATTGAAACACATGTGGTAGCGCACCAGAAGTGCTCTAACATAAAGATCTTTATACTTTAACATAATCACAATGATGGTAAGGGATGGTAATCACAGTATGGTAAGAATTCACACACCCAAACTCACAAAGTGATGTTTTTACAGTAAGATTTGCAGATTGTCCTTTTGATGAAACACAGTTCCCGTCGTTAGGAGGAGGAAATCCACTGATAGAAGAACGACGTGAACTTTCTTAGAATGTACCATCTTTGTCCCATCTTGATCCACGTACTGCTCAATGTGAAACTGAAGTACAGAGGATCACTCATCTTCAGAAGATTGCTAATCAAATGCCTGATGCATTTACAGATGCAGCAAAAATAACTAAGTCTTATATACCGGCTGCAAGCACACCAGCAAAGATCAATGTACCAATTGGTAAGTCTACTATTATTGCAGCAAATTAATTATCTACTACACGCCTGAAGCGTAGTAGACCCTTGGGTTCAAAAGATTTAGTTCCCCGGAAGAGGAAAATAAAAGGGCAACAAAATATAGAAAATAGTACTCCGGAAGAGGCTATTGAATAAGAAATAAATATTCCCACAAATTCTGATTTAATAACTCCTGAAGAGGAAAATGTCCCTGAAGAGACAGAAAACAATAAAGAGGCATATGTACATGGAAATGAAGAAATTTCCATAAACTATACATGTACAAAAGAATTGTGGGATCGCTCAGAAGTGGTTATTAATGAATCATCTATTGGTACACCAGCAAAGATCAATGTACCAATTGGTAAGTCTACTATTATTGCAGCAAATGAATCATCTACTACACGCCTGAAGCGTGGTAGACCCTTGGGATCAAAAGATTTAGTTCCCCGGAAGAGGAAAATAAAAGGGCAACAAAATATAGAAAATAGTACTCCGGAAGAGGCTATTGAATAAGAAATAAATATTCCCACAAATTCTGATTTAATAACTCCTGAAGAGGAAAATGTCCCTGAAGAGACAGAAAATAATAAAGAGGCATATGTACATGGAAATGAAGAAATTTCTATAAACTATACATGTACAAAAGAATTGTGGGATCGCTCAGAAGTGGTTATTAATTATGTATTTTCTTTCGCAGTAGCTACTGAAATTTCGAAAGATGATGATGATCTCGAACCACGCACTGTAGACGAATGTCACAGTAGACCTGATTGGTTAAAGTGGAAAGAAACAATCCAAGCAGAATTGGATTCGCTAGAAAAACGTAAAGTATTTGGACCTGTAGTCCTAACACCCAATGATGTGAAACCCGTGGGTTACAAATGGGTGTTTGTAAGAAAGCGTAATGATAAAAATGAGATCGTCAGATATAAAGCTCGTTTAGTAGCACAAGGTTTCCTGCAGAGACCTGGGATTGATTATGAAGAAACATATTCACCTGTAATGGATGCCATTACATTTCGATATTTAATTAGTCTGTCAGAAGGACTTGACATGCGTCTTATGGACGTAGTTACTGCATATTTATATGGAAAGTTTGATGCATATATATATATATATATGAAGATCCCTGAAGGATTCAAATTGCCTGAAGCAAATACATCACAACCACGAAATATGTACTCAATTAAACTGAGACGATCCTTGTATGGATTAAAACAATCTGGAAGAATGTGGTATAATCGTCTCAGTGAGTACTTAGTTAAAGAAGGATATATTAATAATCCTATATGCCCTTGTGTATTTATAAAGAAATCAGAATCTAGATTCGCCATCATTGCAGTCTATGTTAATGATATAAATTTAATTGGGACTCCTGAAGAGCTCATGAAAGCTGCTGAATATTTGAAAAAAGAATTTGAGATGAAAGATTTAGGGAGAACAAAATATTGTCTCGGCCTGCAGATCGAGCATAAATCAAATGGAATTCTTATCCATCAATCAGCTTATACCGAAAAGGTATTGAAACGTTTTAATATGGATAAAACGCATCCACTAAGTTCTCCCATGGTGGTTCGATCTCTTGATATTAAGAAAGATCCATTTCGCCCCAAAGAAGATAATGAAATGCTACTTGGTCCTGAAGTACCATATCTTAGTGCAATAGGTGCTTTGTTATATTTAGCACAATGCACTAGGCCTGATATAGCATTTTCAGTCAACTTATTAGCAAGATTCAGTTCTGCCCCAACTCGACAACACTGGAATGGTATTAAACATATTTTACGCTACCTTCGTGGAACTACAGATATGGGTTTGTTTTACTCAAAGGAATTAGCCCATGGTCCTTATTTAGAAGGATATGCAGATTCTGGATACCTTTCTGATCCTCACAAAGCTCGCTCACAAACAGTGTATGTATTTACATGTGGCAATACAGCGATCTCTTGGCGATCTACAAAGCAGACTTTAATTGCTACATCTTCTAATCACTCTGAGATACTTGCACTCCATGAAGCAAGTCGTGAATGTGTATGGTTAAGATCTGTAGTCCATCACATTCGAGACACATGTGGGTTACCTTTGATTAAAGGTATGCCAACAACAATTTATGAAGATAATGTTGCATGTATTGCACAAATTCAAGGAGGGTACATCAAAGGTGATAGAACCAAACACATTTCACCAAAGTTCTTCTACACTCATGAACTCCAGCAGAGGCATGAAATTGATGTGAAGCAAATACGTTCCACTGATAATCTTGCGGATTTATTCACCAAGGCCTTACCATCGTCAACATTCAAGAAATTGGTATATGGCATTGGAATGCGTCGGGTTTGCGATAAGTTAAGTTGATACTTATCTTCTTATCAGGGGGAGTATTCATTTTTGGACATATGCACGCTGTACTCTTTTTCATTCGCCTAGGTTTTGTCCCATTGGGTTTTCCTGGCAAGGTTTTAATGAGACAGTTTCTTTAGTGTGTCCAACACCACTCTAAGATTTACAAAAATGTTGTACTCTTTTCCTTCACTAGTTTTTTCCCACTGGGTTTTTCTAGTAAGGTTTTTAACGAGGCACATTATCTTAGTTTGGTGGACATCCAAGGGGGAGTGTTATGAATATTAAACATTGAGTGGACATTGAGTGGATGTCCACAGCCCCTCCACTTTGTGATAATGGGAACACCATCATAAGTGGGTTAGGTAATCCCATCATGTGGACCTAATTCAAACAAAGATAAAAGGGGAAGGGGAGAAAGAAGAGTGATGTATATTTTTGGAGAGAATGAAGAAATGTGTATTTAGAGAGAAAGAAGAGAAAGAAGATGAATGAGAAATTTTATTCTCCTCATAACTTGTTCTAAATTCTTGGTTTTACAACAGGGTTTCAATTATACGGACAAAATTTTGACGTGTCAAGATACAGACAAAATTATGTATGTGTCGGCCGGACATATTTTTTGGATGACTTTCTCACGGTTTGGTTACACTTATTTTAAGATTTTTTTTTTACTTTTGGAGACAAAAGATTGTAAAAGCAATAAACACTGTTTGGTTAGAGGAATTAAAAATAATTTTTAGCAAACAAAAAGCAAAATATTGGATTTTAAGTAAAAGCAATTAAGATTTGTTTTTAAAAGTCATTTTTATCTTTCGAATGAGTTTAATATTAACTCGAAAAATTTGGGATCGAGATAAGTTGTGCCTCTCCTAGGTTTCTGTTTGGGCAACGATGATTCAGTAGAGTTTTTCATGACATTCAAAAGACCATCAAAATCAATTTTACCAAACACGCTTTTGTTTTTGTTGTTCCTACTTAAAAGCAAAAAGTAACAAAGTAAAAAAATGACTTTTTCTACTTAAAAAAAGATCTTTTACAAAGTGCAACCAAATGGTGCCTTTGTATTAGTGAGTTTGATGATTGATAATTTATATCCGTTCCTCACCTTGGCATAAAATTAGTTGTAGCACACTACATTGTACATCATATGTGAACACTTTTAAAAAATGCTATTTAGTATTTATTAAAAAAAAAAAAATATTATCCAATCACTATTACTTGTAGACTTTGTGTAGAGAAAGAACAAACTTTAAAAAGGGATAGAAGGTTGGTGGGACATGGCACCTAAAAATATTAGAAATTCTATTATTAGCAAATGCTTTCTTATGTCAATACCATGCGTTAGGTGTCACAACCCAAATTAATTAAGCCGTGATCAATAGTAATAAAACAAGTTTTATTTTAATAAATCCTTTGATAAAACGTGGATGACACATGTCAAAATCTCAATCATTTTAAAACTTTTCCCAATTTTAAAAAATGACCCATCCATAGATAGGACATACCATCATAAAAACCTGTTACAAAAATCCATTAATAAAAATTTCCTGTCATCCATGAAAGTGGTATCATCCCATACATCACATTTCACGTATACAACCATAGTAATTAAAATTACAACCCTTAATTACAATTACATTGGCCTAATAGAAAACCAAATTAATTACATAGTCCTTCCCATGAAAATACATTCATAAATAACAAAATGAAATTTCCAATAAGATCATCTTCCGCCTTTGATAGCATAACCAATGCCTGGATTATCTGAAAATATTTAAAATAAAATAGGCGTGAGTCCGACGACTTAGTAGATACAATTTAACATAGTAAACTAAAGCAATAATATAAATAAAACCAATTATATCATTTAAAACAAAATATACTAACCAAGTATATTACAAATCCAGAATAAGTTATAAACCATAACTTAAAACAATGATGCATAATGCCCAATGTATGTGACTCATGTCCAATTTACATTAATTCCATTAATTACCGACCACTCCCGCAGGAGTCTTCGTGCGGAAATAGAGGATTTAAACCCAACCTCCAAGAGGACAACATAAGAGTTTCTACTTTGAATCAGAAAGTAGCCTTTGATTCGGGAATACAAGGGTTCCTACCTGGAACCGGAAAGTACCCCAGGACCAAAGGAATGGAAAACACCGTAAAATCCCATTGACTGCAAGTAGTCCAATTCCAATGACCCCTTTTTATGCAATACTTTTACCAGTATTCATTAAATCCATTTAATGCATGATTATGCCCAACATGCAGTGTGATAAACCATAAAATGATTTTAACCAAAATCATTTCCAAAATATGTCGTATAACCCATAATCAAATCACGTCATAATTATACCAAAATTATGATAAATAATATAAATTCCCATTATGATTATAGCCTTAAAATCATAATCGAAAATATCAATTAAACCATACATCTATATTCCATAGAATGTATAAAATAAACAAAGCTCATTTATAAACATAATTCCTAATTTATGTTATCAAATAGCCAAGTTCCATTTCAAGATTTATTCCATAAATCATTTATATACATATTCTAGGCCCAAGAATACCAAATACTATGATAATATATACTGTATTATCATGTCAATAGTTTAATCCTATGTAAATTGCACCTACCTCAACCAAATATGTGAAAAATGTAACCTTGTGTGTCGTGGGTGTGAAATCCCGGTCCTAGCATGCACATGCAAACTCCAAAACCAAGCCTTATCTCCCAAATGCTTTGGTTGATGAAGATAATGGAGGTTTCAACTCCAAATCACCATCAAAACTCCTAATATGCATAAATAAACCCATAAATGTAAGAATGAGATGATAAACCCTCAAAGGAATACAAGCCCTAACTCTTAAGTGTGAGAAAATACCTCTAAAATGCAAAGCAAATGGTGAGGATGAACATCCACGCCCAATCCCACGAAATCCAAGCTCAACCCATCAAGAGAAAGCTCCAAGAACACATGTATGAGCCAAAACAAGAAACCTTAACCCCAAATGCCATGAATAATGCTCCCCCATGCCATCCAAGAATAAACCCTAGCTGGAAATGGAGAGAAAGTACCCAAAAATGCATAAATCCCATGCAAATTGAGGAAAGAAATTCATCCAAACACCCATTCTCTCTCCTCCACATTCTCTCTGTCTCTCTAGCTCTCTCCCAAGCCAAAAACCAGAAAACAAACCCCCAAGGTCGGGTTTGAAGGTATATATAAAGGGGTGGGGGCATATGCGTCATTTCACCACTTAAAAACATGGATTTTGGCCAAATCCGAGTGATATAGTCGACTACATGTAATGTGTAGTCGACTAAACATTCTAGAAAGCTAAAATGACACATGTAGTCGACTATATGAAAGATGTAGTCGACTACATCATGACTTGTAGTCGACTACATGGCACTTGTAGTTGACTATATCCACTTCAACACATATATGCATTATTTTCATTCAAAACATTTAAGTAAAAGGGAGAATATTTACTTTAAGTTATTTAATGAAAATAAGCAAATAACCCCCCATTTGAATCCAAATAAAATATCAAAAAAAATTAAATACCCAATATATCAAAATCTCATTTTCCAATTTTAGTACAAAATCTGTCTCCCGACAGATTTTCCTAAAACAAACATGTGTGGAACCTAATCCAAACATGCTAATAAATTCCTATAAAATCACCAATGTCTTATAATATTATAAACTTCCATTACCGCCAAAAATTATCTTTAAAAACTAAGATTTAAGAAAATTCATTTTTCCCCAACATTTAGCCAAATTTCAACAGCTTAAACCCTTAAGTTGCAAATAAGACCAAATGCACCCAAAAGATACTCGATGCACAGAATCAAGCATCAAAACACATACATCATCATCATATACATTACCCAATCGTGATGTCATCCAAAAAATCATGGGATTAACTATGCTAACCATAGATTAAACCCTTAATACCCTATTTAAAAATTACAAGTGTTACATTAGGAGTTGTACACTTGTATCTATACATTGGTCCAATATACCTCGTAACTAGGACTGTAAATGAGCCGGGCCAAGCTGGGCTTTTGAATGCTTAGCTCGAGCTCATTAGAAAACTTGTTTATTAGTTAACGAGCCGAGCTTTAAACGAGCCTTAATTTCAAGCTGGAGCTCGGTTCGTGAGAAAATATTAAAGTTCGAGCTCAGCTCGATCGGCTCATTTAGAATTAACAAGCCAAGCTCGAGCTCGAGCTCAAGCTCAAATTCAAGCTTAAGCTCGAGATCAACCTCGAGCTCGGCTCGTTTAGATTTTAAAATTAAAAAAAAAAAAAATTCCCCCTCATCCCCACCAAAACCATTCCCAGCAGCTAGCAAACAGCACTGATGGTAATTCTATTCTATGCTTCATTAAAACCTAATTGACACTAAAATAATCACTTAAAATACAAGTTGATTTACATTAAAATAATACAAATCAATCCATTGTCTCTAATGATCAAACAACCAAATAAGATCCTCTTAAACACACATTGAAAAAAAGTCAAAAAGAAACACACTTCCATAGTGTTAACCACCAGATTCACAAATTGCCCAACCCACGTGGTGTTCCAAGTTCCAACCACCATTCGATTTGCATTGAGCTTGATTTGAAGCTTCTTGTCCATGTACTTGTTCAGATTTGGAAGCTGACCTGATCTGCTTATGGTGAAGACTGAAGAGTTGAAGACCTTTAGAGAGAGAAAGATGTTGTATTATGAAATTTAGAGTAGAATTTACTGATTTAGAATACAAATATGTGAACTATAAATCAATAGCACCCTGTTCCAACTACAGTGGCATCAGAATTAATTACTTAGGTGCCATTATTAGTGAACATTCAAAAAAATAATACCTCTTTCATTAGGGAATGAGTATCTCTTTGATGCCATTTAATCCACTTTACAAAGAGAAGTAAAACATCAAAAACAAACAAAAAAGAAAGAAAGAGTGAATTAATAAAGGAAGGGCATTCATAGATTTCAACAAAATATGAACAAGAATCAATATAATATATAGTTTTAAACTTGTAAAAACACTTACCCTAGGTGTCTTCTTAATCCCACGAAGATTACGTGCCCAATTTGCTCCACACATTAGAACTTGCACTGTTTCAATTGCCAAAGATGCGCGATATGGTTCAATAACCCTTCCTCCAACGCTAAAAGCAGATTCTAATGCCATTGTAGTAATAGGAATTGATAAGATATCGGCCGCCATCTTAGACAAAATACGAAACTTAAGACTATTCGATTTCCACCAATCCAAAGCATCAAAATTTCTTCTACACCATTGTCAGAAGCCCCACAAATATAAACACCTTCTTCCAAATACACATCCAAGTCAGACTTCAAAAGCTGAATATTTTCAGTTCTCTTGACAAAGGACTCAAATCTTGATCTTCCTGAGTTAACACTTCTTACAAGATTACAAGTGTCACCACTAGTAGAAGACACACACGGTCGAGCATCTTGACATGCACTTAGTATTACATTATTGCTTATGCTTTGGTTGGTAGTATACTCTTCAAAAATCTTAGATAATGCCTCCCGAACAATCTTAATTTTTCTAGCAGCTTCATGTTTTGGGTATATCTCAGAAAAATAGTATTCAACCAATTTCATTTTGTATCTCAGATCCAAAACTACACCAATAGCCATCAACAAATTACATTCAGCCCAATACTTGTCAAATTTTTCAATCATCTTCATAGTCATCTCTCTAATTTAAGGCCTCTTATCTACTCGCTTCTCATTCAAAACTTCTTTTACTCTCCATATCTCAGTAAGGAAAAGATTAGAAGTTGGATACTTGCTCCCCGAAATGATATTAGTGACCTCATTAAAAACTTCTAAAAATTGGCACACATTTTCTACTTTTTCCCAATCTTTACTAGTTGGAAGATAGTGATAACCTAGATCTCTCTCTTGCTATCTTAGAAAAACCTCTTTAAACTCCAATGCAAGTGCCAACATTAGGTATGTTGAATTCCAACGCGTTGGGCAATCAAGAATCAATTTTTTTAAAGGCAATTGCAACTGTTTTCTGATCTCACCAAATAGGTTAGGACGAGCTGTATGATTCACATATTTCACACTTCGACGAACATTATCAATGATTTCTTGTATCTCTTTAAGACCATCTTGTACTATGAGATTGATTATGTGTGTAGTACATCGCACATGAAATATCTTGCCACTAAACATAAGCTTGTTATTCAATGCAAAATTTTCCTTTAAGATCCTCACAGCTGCATCATTGTAGGATGCATTGTCTACTATAACTGTAGCTACTTTATTTTCAATCCCCCACTCAAGAAAACACTTATAAAGAGCATCAGCTATAACAACTCCAGAATGGGGAGGAGGCACATCAACAAAATTCAATATTCGCTTTTACAAATTCCAATCAACATCTATAAAGTGCCCTATGACAACCATATATTGGATATCCTAACCAGACTTCCATAAGTCTGTAGTGATGCTAATCCTGTTGATACTCTTCAACAATGCTTTCATCCTTTTTTTTTCATTCTCATACACGGTCACACAATCAGATTTTGATGTAGCACGTGATATCTTCTGCCAATAAGGACTAACAGTCCTTATAAAAATGTTGAACATTTCATGCTCCATGTGCATAAATGGGTATTCATGTATAAGTACTATATGAGCAGCAGCTTCTTTGACTTTTGCATGATCATACCTAAATGTTGCGAATGGATTAGATCCAGACTTGTTAAGCGACAAAACAGCTTGCTTCTTGTTAACGAGTTTGTGACTCGTACAAACACTCAAGTGTCTTTTCAAGTGAGTTGTAATCCCACCCTTACTGGCAGTCAACAACTTTTTGCAGTGATGACATTTTGCTTTCTTAGTACCATCATTTGTTGGTAATTCTGTAAACTCATTCCAAACTTCGGATCTCTTATTCCTTCTTTTCATTTGAAATGGGTCCAACCCTTCATCTTGAGAATCATTCTCCTCATTGTTTTCAGTATTATCATTTTGAGGATCATCTTCATCAATTATTTCCATAATTGCGCTTATAGTTGAATCTTGTGTAGAGGGATTGGGATTAGAAGAAACCTGATCAGGAGAATGGAGATTGCATTGTCTAGTTGACATATCTGTACACAATTACACAACCTACAAAGCAAAATGAAGTCCTCAATTTTTAACAGATTACCAACAAGCCAGCAATGGCACTTATGCCTATAAAAGAAGATGCTATGATCTCTTACACAATAACAGTTACAGAGAGATTAATAAATATATAGACTAAATAATCTCAATCTCTCATTTTGAATTCTCTCAAGCTACAGGGATATGATACGAAGCACATCAATTGTACAGACTAAATAATCTCAAGCTACTCTTAAGTTACAGCATACGATTATACGAAAGCACATCAATTATACGAAGCACATCAATTGAACAAGAAAAATAAACAACATCATGTACAGACTAAATATATCAATATAAAATCCATAACTTTTTCCCCTTCTCCTGGTTAGGTTTCAAGTTGGGGGAAGACTAACAAACAAAATAACCTCAATATATTATTTTTCGCATAACAAATTGTGTAGTTTGAAAAAGTAAGAACAACATTTGCAAACTCAAACCTGGAGAGAGAGTACAGCCAAAGACAACGGCGATATGAGAAGACGACGTGAGAGTACGACGGTGGGATGGTGGTTTGCCAGGAAACCCCTTCAAGATAACTGCTTTTTAGCCGATCCCAAAGATTAGACCACTATTTCTCACCACAGAAGATCAGAGAGCTAAGAGATGTTGATTTGGTGGAGATCTGGCGTGCGCATGACTATAGACGGTGCTAGTAGTGTCAAATCCAGTGATGCTGGTGCAAGTGGCAGTGAGTTCTTTCACGGTGAGACAAACTTTGATGAGGTGAGTGCAGCGGTTTAGAAAAGAGAAACGACAGCTGTGATCAACAGTGAGAGGTCGATCCCAGCGATGAAGCTTATGCGATGAATTGTTGGTGAGAGCTTGCGATGAACTGGTGCAGTCATGCAGAGCGTGGCTAGCTATGAGGTTCGTTTGGATCTGGATGGAGGTTGATGTGAGACAGTGAAAGGGAAATAGAGAAGAAGGGCTGATGTGCTTACCGAAAAAGAAAGGCTGATGTGACTTATCATATCTACATCTCAGCCGTTGGTTAGAGTTAAAATGGAATGGAGGGCCAAGATGGCTTCAGATTAGTCTGGCTACTGGTAAGTGGTAAACAAGCTTACTAACGAGCTCCCTAAACGAGTTTCTCATCGAGCCCTAAACGAGCTTATTGTCGAGCTCTTAATGAGCTTGTTCACGAGCCTAAACAAGCCAAGCTTTGGTATACTCAAGCTCGGCTTGTTTACTAAACGAGCCTAAGATTAAAGCTTGAGCTTGGTTCATTTAGTTAATGATCGAACTCGATCCGAGCCTTTATTGAGCTTTCTTACGAGCCGTTAACAAGAAGCTTAGTTCGTTTACAGCCCTACTCATAACCTACTAATGCACAGGTACAACCCAAATATGGGACTAATATAAGTTATATCAACATGTGCTCACCTGATCGTCATCTTTTATCCTTTATTATCACGTACAAGATAAATAATAATTTATGTAGTCTATATAAGATCTTTCTTTAACGTTAGTACCCAAATATCTTCTAACTCTAAACTACAAGAAAATTGACATATTGCAACAGCGCATATCATTGCAATAACCGTGAAGTTATTGCAATAAGTATCTATTGCAACGACAACTTGGTCGATGCGACCTGTGGCAATAAGTCATTGCATCTACCAAAGTCATTGCAATAAAGTTAATATAATGCCACGACATTGTTGTTGCGATAAATAAGTCGTTGCAGTAAGTCTGATACAATGCCACGACCTCATCTTTGTAGTAAATCTAAAGCTGTTACAATAGATATGTATAGCAACGACACTGTTGTTGAACTTAATGTCCTAAATAACATGCCAAATTATCATTGTAACAATAAGTGTCATTGCAATAAGTTATTGCATGAAATTATGTTGTTGCAATACAATAGATATGTATTGCATCAACACTATTGTTGAAATTAATGTCCTAAATAACATGCCAAATTATCATTGCAACAATAAATGTTGTTGTAATAAGTTATTGCATCAAACTGTGTTGTTGCGACAAACTTGTATTGCAACACTAATTTTTTTGTTGTAATTTTTTTTTTTTTTGGGACATCAAGTCTATTAAAATCATAGAAATATGCTATTTCCCTAAAATTATAATTATTGGTCAATTTTGCTATTATGCAATACCTGTTTCCTAATATAAAATAATATATTTCAAGAAATAAATCCCAAAACGGTTTCATATTCAAAGAAAAATAATATAAAATAAGAAATTTAAAAACATTCTCCAAATAACTTCATATTAAAAAAGGATGCAATGTATACAATATTGTAGCTAATATAAAACTATTTCCAAACATGTTTAATTTATAGTCAACAAAAATGTCAAAAAGTTGCTACTTTTTTTATCAGCATTAAGTTTCCACGTTGAGCTTCAAAAGTACAATCCAACCATGAATCCATTACGAACCATCATGGTAGTCAACCTAAAAAAATGAACAATATCAATTAGATTCAAAAGATCAATCGATGCAATCAAAAGACTAATTGATTTTGTAAGCCATATCAATGACATCTTCTACAGAAGACTATATTTTAGTCATATAAGACATGCAATTTAGATTAATTACACTGATGGATTCTAAATTAGTAATTCACTTAAGGTAATAGGGACATCGATCAATTGCCTATAGTTTACTAAGCAATGCAACCCTATCCCACTAATCGAGATCAACTACATTGAATCTTCATGTATTTACAAGTAATTAAATGGGTACCACAGAAGCCCTTGAATCTGCCAAATGAAGGATATATAGTATAAGAATGCATAAATGCTATGTTTAAATGATAGGGGCAACACTTATAGAGTTATTGAGAGAGAAGGGAAGCACCTATAGAGCATTTAGAAGGGAGGCAACAGTAGAGAAAACTAGCCAAACATGTTAGAAACCAAAAAACACCTAAACTAAATTGGGTAGAAAACTTCTTCTTTTTTTTTGGTTTGACATCTTTTAGTTCCTTTTTATATTTTTTTGGGTAGAAAACTAAATTTATTTTAAAAAAAAAATTAGATAACAATACACCCAAAGAGACGCTAGCAATACCTAAACACCCAAAGTGGACAAGAGAACTAGACAACTAAACACCCAAAACTAACACCCAAACTAGAAATGCCTAAACACCAGAATTGGATGACTAAACACCCAAAAGAAACTAGAAAACCAACCAAACTTGCTAGAAACCAAAAAACAAAAATAGCCCAACAAAAAACAATCCAATAATGTGAACCCATTGAGGAAGAAGCATTATTGGCTCACACTTAATGAGCATTATATGCTTGCAACCGCTTCATTTGATTCAAAAAAATGCTAAATTAGCGGTAGGTCAATTATTTTTAGCCTATAGTTCCTTCTACTTCTTGCTACAAATAAGTTGGTTAAGAAATCTGTCAATTCAAACTTATGCCTATTAGTTATCCAATCACGTCCTACATTTTTCAATTAGTTTTTGTTTTTAGAGGTATTACAAAATACAATAAAAAAGGAAGGACAATATAGTTAGAAATAGAATAAATGATGACATATCAGTTGAGTGCTACAAAAAAAGGAAGGAAAAGTAGACACTGACCCTGTAAAAGGGAAACTAACATGATCTTACTGTCAATAAGAAAGAGCATCAAATAATTCTATAATAAATTAGCATCATCTATAGTTAATTTAAAATTTTCCAGTAGCTGAGAAACTACGTGCTAGAATATATTACCATGAGGAGTATTTGTGAAATAAAAGGCCTCTAATCATTTCTAAACATTAAAACCCATATAATAAAACTGGATAAGGCAACTAAATAAACATGAATTTAGATAATCTGGTATATAGAAAATCAAATCAAGGCACCCTGTCAATGCACAAATGTATAGAACAAAGCCAAAGTAAACCATTAACTGATTAAAAACATGAACAGGAAACTATGGTGTATATGCAGAGAGGAGAGGTTGCACTTCAAGGAGGATGACTTCTAATAAAATTTAAGTACTAAGCTAGTGAACTTTATCATTTATCTATTTCTTAATAGCAAGAGGTTAATGTTGAAGTTATTGCTAAAAGAAGCAAGAACAAAATTGCTCCCTTAAAGGTGTTTTAAATGGACATTGGAGATTGCAGCAGAAGTATGTTATGCATGCCCAAGCCATTACTGTTACCCCTATAGGAAAGCACCTAAACGACAATAAAACTCACTCTATTGGGCTTTACATTTTGTGTTCCAAATTAGTAAAATTGATGAAATGGCAAAACCTAGTGTAAACATTCCATTTTGTCCCTATATTTGATGGTGAGTTCCTGATGATGAGGTCTGTGATGTTTATGGTCAACCTGGGTCCTTTTTCTGCGAGTAAAGTAAGCAATTGGGTTAGGTCCATATATATGTGTGTGCATGTATATATATAAGACCACTTGGGTAGAGTCCTCCCTATACACCCTTCTCACCGTTCTCATTCATCTTTCATTCATTTCAACTTATTCCTTCTCAGTTGTGTTCATTGCCTCTAACCAAAGCCTCCTTTATAGAGGCTCACATTTACCTAACATTTGAAGTGGTGATGAATTCATCTCCCATTTACCAAGTGGTGTATCCACCATTTAGCTCAAGTGATTCATCCATCATTATTAAGTGGTGTATCCACCATTTATCATAAGTGATTCATCCATCATTTATCTTAAGTGATAAAAATCTGATGCCGTTTTTTTTTTTTTTTTTAATCAAAAAAAAAAATCTGATGCTGTTTTGCTTCAAAATGACTGTCAATTTCACTTCTTCTGACTGTCAACTTATGTCAAATTGACTGGTAACTTAACTGTTTCAACAACTTTCCTTTTAAAGTGAGAAACCCACTCCAAGAAAGGATAGAAGTGAGAAATGATGGGGAAATTCGGTTAATGGGAGATGTGTAGGATGGGAAAAATAAAAGAGGTGGGGAATGGTGGGGAAAATTAGTTAAGTAAATAAGCTTGCACTTTGATTCTTCCCTATAAATAGCAAGAGTTTGGGAGAGTTCATGGACACCAAAAAATTAGAGGGTCAAGAGGGAATGCTGAGATTCTGAGAGAAAATAGAAAGAAAGACAGACATGGGGAGGAGAGTTCTTGTAAGGAAAATACTAAAAAAGAGAGAAAAGTTGCATTGAAAGAAAATAAAAGAAAGTTGACTTGTGAGGAAGGGAAATAGCTTACTTGGCTCAACGGAAGGGACGTTACTAGATTGACAGTGGACCTAAGAGACGGTTTGAACACCAACCAATTTCATTTGCAAGAGGTATGAATTTATATTTGATAGTAGAATCGTATAAATTATATTTATTATTTATTTGATTAATATGTCATTTTTGTGTGTTTTAATTATTGTATGATATATGGGTGATCCAAATTAAATTAAAATACTAAACATGGTTAATTAATACAAAATGAGGGCCGGTCTATTACCAGGCATTATTGGGTGCCTAGCACTTTCCCAACATGTACCCTAACTCCAAACCTTTCTTTGGTCAACAAAATTGGTCCTGGACCCTTCCAGGTGATGACTCTTATTCATATGCTAATCCTCCAGGATTAGCACCATCAGAACCAAAAGCAGGTAAAATAAAGATAAAAAAGAGCGCGTGGTGAAAACCGGTGGCACTCACACTTAGAATATGCCCAAACCAGCATGCTCAAATTTTAAACACAAAAAGGGTAAAAAAGAAATAAATTTCCTAACCAATAATTAAGGAAAATAGATCATTTTTCATTTTTACTTTAAGGAAATAAGCAGGACCACGTTTTCTTATTAGATTTCCACAAGAGTGAGTTTACCCTACTATATAATAAGCAATAACTACATAGTAGATAAATTATAGAAATAATATTCATTTTAAGAATCTAAACAGCATACCAATTCTTATTGAAAAAGAAATGAAATATCTCACAGTTAAGACTAATAGTACATCAAAAACACTAGCTAAACCAAGTACCTGTGATTCCCATCATATGGCAATGCTTGGATCTATTAGCAAGCATGCCTATATTTCCCCCAAATCCTATGTGAGCCAATAAAGCATTATTGGCTCACATAATCATCAAATTTGTAACATTTATAAAGAATTTCAAAGAAAAAAGCTAAATAAAATAAGAGTTTGGTGTACCTGTGTAATGCCCCAAAATTTATAAACTATTAACACGTGCAATTTTTTTATGAGCTCCGTACAAATAAACCTTTTCAAAAAATACATCCCTTTGAAAACATAGAGTATTGCGCATCTACGGGTAGCCATGGTTAACCCAAAACTCATCATCAATATATATTGGCCAACTAAATAAATAAAATTACATCAGCTTTAAATAAAAATAAATGTACATAATAGTCTCTCCAAATCTTGACCCCAATTCTACTACGTGTCTCCAACAATGATCACCTGAAAATATATTGAGGTGAGCAAACAATAGCCCAGTAGGAAATCCAATTCCTATACAATAAATAATGTTTCAAATATCACATGCAAGCATTTATATATTCAAAATAATATATAAATCAAATAATATGAACTCCAAATCATAAACCTCAAATATAATCCACTGATCAATAATAATTCAATTTCCAAATATATTGGCCTCAATAAAATCAACCATCATAATCCATGACATCAAATAATATCACCATGCCATCAATAATTATCACTTTGTATAAATCAAATCTTAACATATGCTTCAAAATAATCATCATTCACTGTACAAGAATTAAACCCCCTACCTCAAAAATGAGTGAATAAAATGATTAACCACAACTATAGACGTGTAGATCAGCTCAAGAAATACAAAATCTATATTCGCAAATGTGAGATTAGAGCTCCAAACTCCTGTAAGCATCCGTCCGTCCACCCCTGCCTCTCTTGGCTTCCTCCCTGCCTCTTTCTCTCCTCCCTTCTTCTCTATTTATTTCTTCTCTCTGTCTCTCTTTCTCCCTTCTTCTCTTTCTTCATTTATTTCTTCTTTCTTTTCCTTCTTCTACCCGTCCTATCTCCTTTCTTTTCTTCTCTTCACACGCCACTTTTTCTTCTTTCTTTATTATCTTCTTTTCTTTCTTCTTTGTTTTCTTCTCTTCTCACCTAATTCATTTATTATCTTTGACTTTCTTATTCTTCCCTTATTTCTTTTCTTCTTATCTTCTTTTCTTCTTTCCACCAAAAACTAGTCTTTTTTGCTTTCTTTCTTTTTTTCTATTTCGTTTCTTTTCTTCTTTCCATCTATCTCTATATATATGTATATATATATATACACACACACACACACACAATTTAGTCATCTTTCTCCACACAAAGTAATTTAATGCAATGTCTCCCAACATCCATCTAACCTCAAAAATATTTTAAATTATCACCCTATGTACAATTCCACCGAATATACACGTAAAATAAATCAATAAATATTCGAGGTATCACAACCTAAGAATGATTGGCTAGCATCGCCTTGATCTCCTATGGCATAGTTTTTCACATGGCCTCTATTTCAGCTTCCCTACTTGCATGCTCTGCTGCAATTGCTACTACTAGTGCTGATTCCCTCTCAACACGCATTGCCTCTATTTTAGCCTCCCTATTTGCACGCTCTGCTGCAATTGCTGCTGCTAGTACTGATTCCTTCTTAACACGTTCTGACTCCTTCTCCTCCCGTTCTTTCTCCAGTTTTCTCAATACATCTTAAAGCTCAGTATATACGCGCTCTACAGAACTAGGAGTCCCCATGTAGCCTCGTGCACGAGTATAGCTTGATTTTTTAGCCACAACTGATTAGAATATCATGTCCCATTGACTACTAGACAAAACTCGATCTTTTTTAGCTTTAATTTCAGCAATCTTCTTGTTGGCTTCATCCTACATGGAAAAAATTAGCACATATTTTAAAAGAAGTGAAACAAAAATATCTTTACTCTTTTGGCACTAAAAACACAAAAGGAAAAAAAATTGTAATACTTACATAGATATGTTTTGACTCATCATTACTCCATTGGCCTTTTGGGCTATAGATTAACACCCATAATTCAAGATCATTGGGCTCCTCCAGTGTTTTTTTGTCTTGCTATGACATAAAACAAACACAACCATATTATCAAATACTTAAAATTATAATACAATTATTACCATAAAATATATGACAATTGTTATAATTAAATCTTACATGCTCAAAGTTGATTTGTGAAAAAGATTTGCTTCCAATATGGTGGGGGCTCTCTAGATTCTTCCTATTACAGCATTTCTTGAACTTGTTCTCTAAAATATATATTTTATGTCACTTGGATTAGTATGTCTTTTTATCAAAATGATTCAGTATATAATTTTAAATACTAATAAAATAAACCCATTTCATAGTCATAGTCTTTTAAATGAAATTTAGGACTTTCAAAGTATAATATCCTCCTATTCTGTAAGGGTAAGCTCCTCAAGCTTATTTTGAATGAGGGTCTCCCTATTCTCTTTGTATGCTTTGTATGTTGCTGATAAAGCTACCTTCTAACCTTGATACCTCTCTTGGGCAATTTTGAAAATCTTAGATTGAGCTAATTCATCATCAACTAGTCTCCACCTCTCCTCAAAGCATCAGAATGTGATATACATTATAAAAGTAATTAATTGGAATCAATAATAATACATAACAATTTAATTGAATAATTAATCTTCTTAAAATATTAACAAAATATGTCAAAATTCTTGTAATGTGTAGATCTCGTACATACCAAAACTTTGTCCTTTATGGTGTTTTGTGTCTTAAGTGATATCTCTAACCACTTATTCACACCAGTAATAGGTACATGCTTTCTCATTTGAAACACCATTTCATCAACAAATTCCCAATAGTGTACACCAATAGGCCCACCTAGTTTTCTTGAGAACTTAACTGGTAATTTGCCATCACTATTCTCATTAGCTTTCTTAACCACCTTTAATCCTTTAAGAATTCCTTGACTTTTTTTAATGGCTTGTGTAGAATTTAAACATTATCCAATAAATAAAGAAATTAAGATATTATTAGGAAAAAATCTTTTTAAGTAAAAGAAGCTAAAAATAAATACAATGACGATAAATTAAATGCTAATTAACATGCAATATGAATAAATGGTAGAGATCAAGATAGTATACTATAAATATGATATAACCTGATGAAGCGAGATGTGGACGATAAGCATATGATGGAAATGAGTATGTAGCTGGTTGTGCTATGGATGGGTTCCCTGATTGCTGAGTTGATAATGGCATAGAATGTGATAAGGATGGAACTACACTTGACAATGGCAGTGATGGTACAGTAGATGGCTAAGAAGATATCCTTTATGAATAATGTCACTGAGATGATAGAGGAGTCATTAGGAATGTGGAGGCCTCAACATCAAAATTCATAATATAATAATGGGAATGAAAACAAATACTCAAAAAAAAAAAAAAAAAAAAAGGACTTTCACCAGGGTATTACATTGCATTACTTCTAAGTAATATAAAAAAAGAAAACATATACTAAATAATAAAACTATAATATTCAGTTCATAAAGTGATTACATTGCATTCAATAGCAAAATTATAAAAACAAACAAAAAACAATAAGTTATCTTAGCAAGTCATCATTATCAACACCAAGGCCCTCCACTGACCCATCACTAACATACATATCGTCTTCTTTAATATCAGTGTCATTATTTTCAGAAATGTTGTCTTCTTTTAACTCAATAGCCTCAACAACATTTGCATCGATACTTAATCCCTTGATATCACTTCTACACCATCTTAACATGTCTTCAAAACCTTCTTCATTACCACCCACATCATGTTGGATGATTGAAACCTCATTCAGTTAGTAAGGCTCAACATCAAAAACATTGTTCTCATCTTCTGTTTGGCATTGCAAAGAGTTTTCTAGGTTTCACCTTTATCACAGTTGCCCAATTTAGGCGTTTCGCATCCTTTGCATAATAAACCTATTCTGCTTGAGTCTCTAATAATGAAGGGTCATCTTTATAGTGAAAGAATGTCATGTCAATATCAATAATCTCATACTCATCCTTCTTGTATCCTCTACTCTGGTTCCTATTTTATGGAGGCACTTTAAACTAATCGCATTTAAACAGAACAACTTCATTACTTCCTAAATAATCTAAAGCAATAATATATTTGATGACACCAAACCAGTCTATATTGCCCGTTTGCTCATCACCCTTTACAACCATACCACTATTTTGGGTTTTTAAAGTTTTCTCTCCTCCTTTTGTTCAGAACAAGAAACCATTAATGATGTATCGAGAGTAAAGTCATGCATGAGCATCTGGCCTTCGAGCTAAATGCAATATTTGATTATTTACCCATTCGTCTCCACTAGTGTGAAGATGCACGACATATATTACAAACAATAAGTCACAATGTTAAAAATTCAAATTTATTTAAATAGCAATTAACTGTAGGTTTGTATAAAATTATCATGGTATTGATGGACTTACTCGAGTTTTAAACCATTCGGAAAATTGTTCTTTGCGTCTTTACTCTACATTTCAAGGGTTTATTGCCTTAAGCTCCTCAATATGTTCGTTACTTACAAAAGTACATGTGAAAGGGTAAAAGTAAGTAATAATAACATAAAAATATAAATAAATTATCATCTCTAGGCCAAAAAGAAAAAGAAAAAAGACTTACTCAACCCATGGAGCAACTTCTCCATTGTTGGTTAGAATGTAATGATATGCCGTATGAAGCTCTAATTTATCGAGACATTTAAAACTATAGCTTTTCTTGTTACGATTAACTGGTGCAAATACACTTAAACCAGTTAGCACTTCAGTTTGACAAGAGTCTACATTCCTTTCTAACCGATTAAGTTTTGTATCCATATCATCTAAATATCAAGAGCAAAACTTCATACATTCATCTAAAATATATGCTTCAGCAATTGACCCTTCTGCATCAGCTTTGTTACACATATAACCCTTATATGTACGTAAAGATCTCTCAACTGGATAGATCCACCTATAATGCACAGACTTGCCACCTTAACTTCATATATTAGGTGAATCGATAAGTGCATCATAACATCAAAGAATGAAAAGGGAAATACATATTCCAATTTATAGAGTATTCATGGAATTTGATGATCTAATTGCTTTAAGTCTTCCACATGCAATTCTCTTGAACACAACTCCACAAAAAAACCACTTAAAGTAATTAGCGGTTCACAAATCTTCTTTGGTAACAAACCACGTATAACAAGCAGAAGTAAGCGTAGAAAAATAACATGACAATTATGTGATTTCAACCCAACCAGCTTACACTCCTTCACTTGCACACATCACCCTATATTTGATGCATAAGCATCGAGCACTTTCACATCTTTTAAAAATTGGCACAAGTTTCACTTTTTATTAGTGGTCAATGTATAACATGCTGGAGGCAATATGTATTTATTACCCCTATGCATTGGATGTAGCTCTTTTCTTATTCCCATTGCTTTGAGATCAAGACGAGTTTTTAAGCCATCTTTTGTCTTCTTTTCTATAGCAAGCAATATTCCCAATACACTATCATAAATATTCTTAACTATGCGCATCACATTCAAATTATGCCGAAGTAGTAATGTCTTCCAATATGGCAACTCAGAAAAAACTCTTTTTTCTCCAATTATGCCTTTTGATCTCGTAATCACGTTTCCGCTTCTTTGTCATTTTACTAAAGGTTGCCTGCTCAAAATTTTCGTATTGCTCAATCACCTCATCCCCTGATAATGGTTTTGGCGCTTGCCTTATTTCCCTTGTGTTATTGAATAAACTTCTATTCTTACGCCATGCATGATTAGATTCTAACCATCGACGATAAGCTATATAACATTGCTTTCGTCCATACTTGAGCCTGTAAGAACATGTATCTTTATGGCAACATGGATATGCAAGTTCTCCTTTTGTGTTCCATCTAGACAACACTGCATATACAAGAAAGTCAATGATTGTCCATAAAACCGTAGCACACAAACGAAAATTTTGTTCTAATAAGGCATCATATGTCTCCATACCCTGTTCCCATAATTGTTTTAATTCTTTTATTAATGGTTGCAGATACACATCAATGTCATTCCCAAGAGACTTTGGGCCAGGTATAATCATGGACATTATCTAAAAAGGTTGTTACAAACACATCCAGGGTGTAAGTTATATAGAATCAATACAACATGCCATGTATTATATGAAACACTCATAAGCCCAAAAAAGGGATTAAACCTATCAGTTGCAAGGCCAAATATGACATTATGAGAATTTGATGCAAACCAAGGATGGAACTCATCTAATCGTTTCCATGCTGGAGAATCAGCAGAATGCTGACCCCATCATCTACATGACCTTCCTTATGCTATCTCATCTTAAAAGCTATCTGTTTTGTCATAAAAAACCTTTGTAACCAAAGCGTCAATGGAAAATAACGTAGAATCTTTTTAGGAACCTTTATTTTCTTCTCCTTCTTCCCAATAACAATTTCATCACTCTCATTTTCTATATTTTTACAGCTTATCATCCATCTGGGCTCTTTGCATATAGGACATTGTTCTAAAGCAGCATGCTCATTTCAATATAACACACAATCATTAACACAAGCATCAATCTTTTCATAATCAAGTCTTAAATCCCAAATCATTTTTTTAGCACTGTATAATGAATTGGGGACCACATAATCATTAGTTAGTGCTAACCTAAAGAAGTCAAATAATCTCTCAGCTGATTTGTTACTCCACCCATGTAAACACTTCATTTGAAACAACCTTATAACAAATGACAACTTTGTTAACTTCTTACAGCCATGATACAACTTCTGTTCAGTATCTCATAACAATCGAAAGAATTTGCTAGCATTCTCATTCGATTCATTATGATCATGCATGTGCAAATCATCATCTTCATCAACTGTGGTACTACCCAAATTCTCACCTCTAATCATACTATCTATCATCTCGTACGCATGAGCATCATCACATCTTTCCTCATTCATTTCATTGTCTATGCTATCTGTCACACCCCATTTTTGCCACCTTAGCTAGGGTTTGTCATTTCATGTGTCTTTTTGTTTTCTTTTTGAGTCTAGTCTTTTGCATTGAGTTTCTAGGGTCCTGAGGATGATGTGTATGAATATGGGTTCGATTTGGAGTTGATCTTGAGGGTTAATAAGAACTTTTGTGACTTGAGGGGCATAATCGTCTTTTAGGTCACAAACTTTCCATTTGACCTCAAAATGATCTCCAAGTTGCCAATTGGAGTTCATATAGATGCATTTAAGGTATTTATGGGTTCAATTCGATGAATTGATGGTTCGGGATTAGAATGGCTCAACATGGTTCAGGTTGGTTAAGAGACCTATTTCGTGTTAGTTCGAATCGGCTCATGATTTTCACTCTATGATTATTCATTTGACCTTGATTAGTCTTAATTTCATCCCCAAATGTGTTTAGGGGGGTTGAATTTCGAATTGGAAAGCATTTGGTGCAACCCTATGTGCATACCTAATCTAAGCAACGGTGGGGCATAGCGGTTAACCGCCTTTGTAGGACCTAACCATGCAGTCATGGCTAGGGTTTCTTGCCCTCAAGTGACTCAAATTACATTCCCCTTCGAAACATGGTCGTTTTGGCTTTCGTTTCGTCAAAATCGGAGTTGATTTGAGCCCTGAAACACATTTGGAATTCAAAAGGGTAAAAAATGGGCTTGAGATGACATGGCCTCAGGTGACCACCCAGGCCTGGGCGGCGAGCCGCCTGGGCCCAGGAGGCTAGCCACCCAGCCCCAGGTGGTCACCCGAGCCACTTTCCTTTTTTGAGTGCTGAAGTGGATCCCTTCCTATTTCCTCGAATTTGTCCGCTTCCAGCCGCTATTTAACCCTATTTTCAACCCTATTTGACCTACTTGAGCCCCAAGGGAGCCTCTAAGAGCCCTTGGATCAATACCTAGGGTTTTAATCCCAACCATTGAGGGTTTCCCCTCAAACCCTATAAATACCCCCTTATACTTTAGCAATAGGGGAGGCAATTTTCTAGAGAAAAGGGAGACTTGGAGGCTATGACAGCCATCCTTAGGATAGTTTAACCTAAATTCTAAGTGAGAGAGTGAAGGAGAGAGCTTGAAAGAAGGCTGGAGCTTTGCTTGGAGGCTTGAAAGAGAGCTTTTCAACTTGTCCACAAGAAGAGAAGAGGAGTTCTACAGCAGCAACCATAGATATACCTCTCCCTCTCTTTCTTCTCTTTTAGAATTAGGGTTTTGCATAGAATAGCATTATTTCATGTTCAAACTTATGTTTTTATCATGTGTTGATGCTTCTAACGCTTAAAATACATGATTAGAATAATGTTTATGGCTGGATTTGCATGATATGATGTTATTTCATGTGATTTTATGAGTGGTTGTGTTTTTAGGGTTTCTAGAGTCTTTTCTAGGGTTTTGCATTGAATAGCTATGATTTCATGTTAAAGCATATGTTTTTATCATGTTTTGCTACTTCTATGAGTTAGTATGCATGATTAGGATGATGTTTATGGGCTGTTTAGCATGCTAGAGTATTATTCCATGTGATTTACTGCATAGTTGGGATTCTAGGGTTTCTCTTGTGCTGAAATTGAGTTTATGCTTAGAATAGCATTATTTCATGTGAAAGTCTATGTCTTTGTCATGTGCGGATCATTTTATTGGATAATATGCATGGATTGAATGCTGTTCATATTCTGTTTTGCATGGTTTAGAGTTATTTCATGTGATTTACTGTACAATTGTGATTCTAGGGTTTCATTCATCCTTGTTTTAGGAAAGTTGCATATAGCATGATAGCTTAGGGTTTCTCTTTAGTTGTTCTTCATAGTTGCTATATATGTGCTGCATATTAGATAACTATGATGTTTTTGCATCCATGGTTGTTAGTTTTAGAGTTGATTGCATGTTATTGCATATGGGGCTGAATTAGGGTTTATTTTATTTCATGATTCGTGTTGTTTACATGATTTATGGGTAATTTTAAGCTTTATTTCAATTCTGTCCAGATCTGTTTAATGGCTTTAATGATGTATTGTGAGCATATGTTAGCCTATGTTTTAGCATGATAATTGCTTGATTGGAAACTAGCTTGGTTGGTTGGTATTTTTGGTATGTTTTGCATGGAAATTGCAGGTGCTTGACAGGTACAACAGGTGCAATTACCTCACCAATGTGGGGTGGTTATTTTGGCTATTGCAAGATTTCATCTTGCAAATAAAGTAACTACCTTATGCAATAGGGTGGTTATTTTTTACAGGTTACTTTTGCTTAAAGGTAAGTTGGGTATGAAGGTGCCCTAATTCACCTTTCTTTCTTTTCCTTGAAACTTTCCCTTTCTCCCCCCACTAGGGTTGTTTCCTAATAGAGGGGTATGGTAATTCCTATAGTTTCCATTCATAAAAAATGCCTTTTAAATTAAAGTTTCTATCTTTACTTGAAATTCCATATTTTCTAAAGATTTTTCGAGAATCATTTATCTTTGGGAAACTCTTTAATCTATAAAAGGAAACTTAGGGTTTACCATAAGCCTCTATTAGGTTATAACCCTATTCCCCATTCGAACTACATGGACTTTGATCCATGTATTTCTATACATGGTACGTAGGCGCTCTTCGTGAGGTTCAAGTCTGCCCTAGGATACTAAATATCCTAGGTTTTCTTTCTCCTCTTTCTTTTTTTTGTTTTTCTTTGATTTATTTGCTTATATGGATGAATGAATGGATGATATGCATGCTACCTTGTGATAATAATTGCTATTTCTTGAGTGGTTGAGACATTGATTTAGCCCAATTAAATTAAGAGACCGTTTAGGGCGATATGGGTGCCTATAGGCTTTGCCTAGAACCTTCCCATATCGTAACTTAGCCTCCGAATCCACCATCTTGGATTTCCTTTCCAAAAGACCTTTTGCCTTACCATTTTTAAACATGGAGTCATTCTTTTGTTTTCTTAAAACAAAACTGTTTTTTAGGGTTTTCCTTGTTTCCTTTAAAAAATAAGGTGGGGACTCCTTTCTTTTTTTTCAAACCCTCCCGTAGGCCCCATTCTTCAACCGTTTTTCAGTGTTCACACTATCACTATTATCATCAAACAGCTCATTAAAACTTTCTTCCCCATGAAAGGTCCATATCTTGTAGGTTTGATCCATTCCATGTCAACACAAATGTAATGCTACCTCATCACGTATCCTATAAATTGCATTAGCACACCTACGACATGGACACCTAATCATATTTCCAGGTGATACTTTTGCAAAAGCCATATCTAGAAATGCTTTCATATCATTTTGCCATTTAGCTAATTTTTTGTCCTTAAGGAACATCCAACTCTTATCTATTGACATCTTCACACTGGACACGACCACAAAATGCAAACAAAATATATTATCAACAACAAATGATAGCATATTATTAGGTGTATCACCAATCATAACATATTAACAAACAATCCTATATAAAAGAATCCAAAGTACATAAAAATTGAAAGAAAATGAAAATAAAAAAATTGAAAAATTCCAAAGGAAAAAAAATTGAAATAAGGGAGATAAATATCAATACAAAATCCCACATAATAATCATCTCTATATGATATATGTTACAGATATAATTGGGCAATGCCCAACAATTCATTAAATTGTGTACTGTGTTTTCTATAAAGGCAACAAGTAATTAATTTGAAAAATAATAAACAGCAAAGACACTGATGGAGAGAAAAGTGATGTATTAATAGTTTCAATTTCAGTGCAAATAACAATATAATTAATAGCAAGATTCTAGTATGGAAATTATAGTATCAGATGATGGCAGAGTTACATCATTATTCACTTCTGCCTTCACATCTTTTGCCATTAAAGTTCCATAATATCTTTGGGTTCGACTCTTCTCCAGTCTATTGTCCACCGGTTCCCTCCTGTTCACAATTCTCAAAACTCCACCACATTTGAAGTTAATCAGAGGACTTACAGCAAGCCACATCATCTACGTGTTAAATTGTTCACTTCCTTGCCTGAAAACGCTTCTTTCTTAGTGGAGTGTAACTCCCCTAAAACTCTCACATTTTACAATTTTTTTCCATCCTTCTGAAAACTAGTGACTAGAGAAGTTTGAATTTGGATAAGTATAAAAGTGACAAACAACCATGATGGATTCAACCGTTGAAAGTTATTTCTGACTTCCTGATTGATTGTGCCCAAGTTTCTTCTAATCTAATCTTTAATAGTCATGGACTCATGGTTGCTTATGTAGAAGGAAAGAAAAAGAGAGAGAGGAAACTAGGTCAAGGATGGAATCTAGCACCGCCCAACTCCAACCCTTAATCTTAGCCAAAGGGCAGAGAACATTACGCCCAACTCCAGCCACCAACAACAGTAAACATGAAAATACAGTGGAAATATCTTCTATTTTTAATTTCTTCCATTATTCTCATTTATCCCCAAATTGGCAACATCGGTAAAGGCCATTTATCTCGTCCGTACATGTATAATTTACAACAGCAAATAAATCGTTTTTTTCTATAAATAAATAAAAACAAAGAAAACAAAAAACAAAACAAAACAAAATTCTTATCCATGGTCGACTGGTTCTTTTGATCACATCCATTGTTCAATTTATAGTTGATGACAATTAGACTAATCTAACCAAGTTGCATGCCCTCATCACTTATCGTCAATGATTTCTTTGATTGGGATTATTTTTAGATTTGACACTACCAAATTACATAACCAAGTTGCCATTATCTCCCATTGCCTCTGACAGAGCCTGTTTCGAGATCTGATGCGGTTGGGTATAAGTTATAGAAGAAAGAGCCAAGGGCATTAGATGAATGGATTGAAAATTTCTCCATTAAGAAAGAAGCCGTTAATGTTTTAAGAGCAGTAAATGAACAATTTAACATATAGATGACATGGCTCGTTGTGAATCCTCCGATTGACTTAAAATGTGGTGGAGGTTTAAGAATCATGAACTAGAGGGAACCAGTAGGCAAGAGACTGGAAAGGAGCCTATCCTCGATATCTTTAGTTAAAATGAAAGGGGACATCATTAGAGATGAAGTGATAGTTAATATCCATGACCAGGAGATACATAATATATATATATATAAAGATAGATAGTTCCAACTTTTTCCATTTTGATATTCCATTATGATCGTGATCTTTATTGGCATGTATATAACATCATGATCTTCAATTTCCATAAACTTCCAAGAATTAAGGCATGAGATCTATTCTTACTATTATTATCCCTGTTCTTTCAATTGATAAACAGAAATTTTATAAGACAGATAACTTGTAGAGCAAAGTATTTGTAGTCAAGAGATAACATTTTGATATCTTAAACATAGCAATAATAAGAAAACAAAAATGGATGAAAGACCACTAAAAGAACAAAATTAATAAGGAGACTTAGGAAATTTGCCACATCTCTGGAAGATAGAATTGCAAAACAAAAATTGCTCAGCAACTTGGAATAGTTAAATAATAGAGTCCTCGTTCTGTGCCTTTGTACTTGGGTGTTTAGCAACCCAGAATAGTTAAATGAAGGGAACTTTTTTTGGAGTGGTAAAGAGGTGAAAATGAGATACCCACCTAGATTAACACTTTTTAATGATGATGCTCCAAGCCCAACAAGTATACAAAGACCAGGCTTGAGAAAGAATAATGTGACAATGAATAAGAAACTCTTTTGCTTTAAGTGAAAAGATATAACAAATCACAGTTTCAGGAAAGATTATCAAAAGATGAAGTCTTTAAAAATTTAACAGCTATATGAAACTATCATATGATTAAACCATGAACTTAAAAAAAATATATCAGAAAATCAATTTTATTGTTTTAAAATTTTATTCGATTCAAAGATCTTCAACATTAGAAATTAACCTACTACCAAAATACACAAATTGATCAGACCAAAAAACAAAAACAAAGAAAGAGATTTGTTAATCTGAGATGAAAACCAAACAAAATAAAACCCTAATATTAGTTACATTGTGCAAAAAAAAGAATGAAAAAGGGGGAAAATAAAAATTAGGGATACAAAACTTTTTGAAATTAGAGAAGTGTGATAAATAACGACTCACCAGATGATGAAATCCTTTGCTGTTGTGAGGGTTTCAGAGAAGGAGAGGGAGCCAATGATGATGGAGAAAGAGCCCCCGATGATGGAGATGGAAACTGTTTCTCTGTACTTCATTGGTGGTACCTACGAATGTGCAGGCTGGGTTCTCGTAAAGAAGAAATAAGAGGAGAGAGAGAGAGAGAGAGAGATTTATTAGGGCAGTGGATTCGCGCTAAGAAGAAGATAGAAAAGAGAGAGAATTTAGGGCAGAAGGTTCACGCGAAGAAGAAAACAAAGGAGAGATATATATACATATATATATATATAGATATATATATATATATTAGGGCATTAGGTTTGTGCAAAGAAGGAACCAGAAGAGAGGGAGAGATATCTATTTTAGGGCAGTGGTTTCGCATAAAGAAGAAAGTAGAGTGATATTTTAGGGCGGGATTCTACACAGTTTCATGCTGAAGTGAGCGTGAAATAAAAAGTGGGAGGTGGGAGGCCAATTGCAACGAAGTGAAGCCTTTGTGGCAATAAATGCCACCCCTATTACAATGAAGGTCTTCTGGGAATAAATGCTAGCCCTATTGCAACGAAAGGAGTTGATGTGATACCTTATTGCAACAAAAGGGGTCGATGCGATAACCTATTGCAACAAATCGGGTTGATGTGATTGCTAATGGCATGACTAATGAGAATGTTGGCGGGACAGAATTTATCCTATTGCCACAGTTAATTTCATTGCAATATATTATTATGATATTGCAACATAAAGTCGTTGCAATACATCTTATCCATCGCAACAAAGAATCAACTGGTGCTATGTTTTAGTACCTATTGCAACGAGTAGAAGGAATTGTTGCAATACTTGGCTTAATTGCCACCGTATTTTTTTATTGTTGCAACAGTATTGTGGTAATAAGTTTTCTTCTTGTAGTGTAAATTAATTTGTTAAATTACAGGAGAATTTAAAATTCTCAAGAATTCTAAAACCCTATTAAATTGTATAAAATCAACAAAAATTACGAAGACTTTGTAGAAGAAGATCCATATTTGTTTTAAAATTATATTATTTGGTAAAGATAACTGTCTCGAACCAAGGGTAAAAAATGATACTCCCCCGTTTTTAATTGACTATCCTCTTTGAAAAATCATGTTTTTTTTAGGAAAAACCTATTAAAATGCTTTCACATAAAAATATATGTTTTAACATTTTTATTTTCTTTCAAGTGTACAAGACATTGGAGGAAGATACAATAGCTATGAAAAATTGTATTTAGGAAAGCAAATAAAAAGAATCTTTGACTTTTTAAATGTGATAATAATTTTGAAACATAAAAGAAAAAAAGAAGAAAGAAAAAATGAGACCAATAAAATAAGAACAGAGGGAGTATATAATTTTAAATGGGGTAATATTGTCAATCAAAATTTATTTATTTGGTTTAAGAGACTTTTATAAGGAGTATATAGATTATCATATACATTTTTTTTTAGATAGAAATTATCATATACATTTCACATGCATGAATTCTCAAAGGTGGTCGAGTGATAAGAAGAAAATACCATTAAAAAAAAAATAAAAAACTTTCTACTCCCTTCTAGTGTTAGTCACCCACCACGATAACAGTATTAACCATGTGAATAGCTAAGAAACACCAACATGGACACGCGACACAGTTACGACACGACACGGACACTTCGACACGGCAATTTCTAAAAAACCCAAGACACGACACGGTAGGGATACGGCAATAAATAAATAAATAAATATATATATATATATAGCATTATAGTTTTATAGTTTTATTTTTCAATTGAAAGATAGAGTTTAAGACAAAAATCACAAAACAAAAAGAAATTTTGGGCTTTTGCAAAATCACCCCTCAATTGTTAAAAACAACTAAAATTACCCCTTTTAAAACAATTTAAATTTATATTTTTTACCCCGCCGTGTCCCTCCCGTATCCGAAATTATTTTAATTTTTTTATTTTCCCGACACATACGGGGCGTGTCGGACACGTGTTGGAGACGTGTCCGTGTCCGACACAACCACGGCACCATTTTCGGAGTGTCCGTGCTTCCTAGGTGAATAGGTACTGATTTACTTGTGTCCAAGTGATTGGTAGGACTTGAAGTCGTACCCTGTCAACAGAAGACATACATGGCTACTACTGACCACTTTGGTTATTTACTTTTATTTTTGTTATGAGTAAGGTGGGAAGAAGAAAAGTCATAAAATCCTAAATCGGGATGGCCGGATAAAACTCCATTTATAGTGGCTACTTCCAATAAATAAAAAGGAAGAATTGCACAATGGGCTGCCTAGGAAACAATAACTATAAAGTGGCCAGTTTTAGAATTTAATTAATTAGTGTAACACCAAAAAATTTTAATTTTCAAGACATGCAAATCACTATTTCTTTCCTATAATACCTTTTTTGTTACTTGCCCAACTGTCTAAAATACCCTCCCAAGTCCCAACAATGAAGAAAGGACGTGTTGGGTTATGAAGATGGCTATGGAAGAAAATCCTTCCTCAGCTTGTTGGCGATGACAATAAGAAGATTGACTACAAGAAGGGAGTCGATTTAGGCCGAAGCCAAGATTTGAAATTATCCTGAATTGCGTAAAAAAAAAAGAAGGGATAATTTATGATAGGGCACTACCCTTATGATAGGGCACTACCCGGCCCATCAAAATTGATGGTATAATATCATTGTATATACAAATGGTGAGACTATAAATTGATCAAGTACATTAAAATGGATTTAATCGCATTAGATTAGATATATTTTAATTTCATTGGGGATCAATAATGCAAAATGTTAAATGTCTTAGTTTTTATTTGAATGGCCAATATAATTATATGGTTGAGCAAAAAATTAAGGCTTAGTTTTTTAGTGCATAAACTTTTTAATGCTTTTTTTTTTTTAAATTTCTTGTTACTACTTTTATAAGATGTCTTCAATGTATTTAAAGGTCTAAAATGTCAAATAGACTCATCATTTTGCATAGAAAGTGATGCTGCTCTATCATGTTTGATGGGGCGATGTCCCATCATAGATATATTCTCTTACATATATATATTGTTGAATTGAGAAGCTTCTCGATTCTCCCATTTCTTTTCTTTTTTTCTTTTTTTCTCTAGGGTTTTGTTTGGGAACTTCAAAAACTAGATCAAACTAAGTCTGATTCATAACTGTTATCTGATTTTTAAATAAACCAAATCACAATTCATTGGAAAAACACTGTATTTATGTCTTGTTTTCAGAATACAGTTGAACTGAATAATAGGAAAAAAGGGATTTACTAAACAGTGTGAAATCAAAATTGGCTAAACTTATCCTCAGTTGGCCAGGTTTTCAGGTTTGCTAAACATCCCCCTAGGGAACGATTATTGTACTCCTTTAATTTTATTTGTACACCCCACTACTTTTAATTTATGAAAGTTTTAGAAAAATATAGAAAAAAAAATTGAAAATTGGTCATGCTACTTACTAGAAAACATCATGTTGGACAACTTTGCAGAAGATAAAATCTTTTGTTTAAGTGGATTTTTTTGGCCAAAAATGAGATAGAAACGGTAAATTGTCGAAAAATCCACTCGAATGACAAATTAGGAAAAACATTTTTTTTTAATGCGAAGTTGTTCAAAATGATATTTTCTAATAGACCATGTGAGCAATTTTTATATAAAAAAATTATATATTTTTTTATAAAATTTTGATAAATAAAAATTAGTAAGATGTGCAAATAAAATTAAGGGGTTGCAATAAGCTAATAGCCATTCTCCTTTTTCCATTACTTTTTAGGCTTTTGGTTGTAAGAACTTGGCAAGTCTCTTCTAGGCCAGGGGCTCTCAGATTTTATCATCTCGGCTAACACTAAAGCCCACTATAATTATAGAAGTAAAAGAAAAAAATTTGTGTAGGCTACTTGGGCTATAGCCTTGTATAGCCCGCAACATGCCTCCACCTTTGGAGTCGATAAGGTAGTTTCATCATTCATCGATCTCAATGAAGAGAAGAAAGGAGAGAAAAGAAAAACAGTAATGGAGAGAAAAATGATGAGAAGGGTAATTTACTAAATAAGTGAGGGATTTTTGTCATTTCATTTAAGGCTCTATTTGTTTCAATGTAAAATAGAAAAGGGAAAATCAATTATGTGTAAAACATTAATTTTATGATATATGGTTAGGCCCAAAAACTAAAAATAATGTAATTCATTTTAGCCATATGGAGTAAAAAGAATGGAAAATGGATTATGAATTTTTTTGACGTAAGTCGTTTTACGATACAGCATAAAAGAACATGATATGCAGATTAACTTCCATAAAGAAATAAAATTTTATCGTATTTCAAAAAATAAGCCAAGCAATGAAAAAAAAATTTGAAAATTCAAATTATACTTCTAATTAGATTTGCATGGAAAAAGATATTATACCATATAGTATAGTACGCCAAAATAAACAAAACCTGAATAGTAATTTTTATATTTTATAAAAAATTGTAGGCTCTCCAATGACACAATAGCGTAGTAGCATTTGTCACACTTGTTATGTGAGTGATATTAAGTTAAGTTTATGGAGAACAAAGAAGTATTGATATTCATTTGTTGACATTAAATGGAATGGTTGGTTCTGTCAATTTTTATGGGAGAAAAAAGGTCGGAAGCCCACTATCAAATTCTAAAAATGGCATCCATTGTAATTACTATTTTCTAGGCGACTGAAAGTGCAAATTTTCTTAAATTAGAAAGGGGATCCATCTCAGCATCTTACTAGAACACGTGTCACACACTGATAGTTTGTAAGATGATATTATCTGCACCAACTAGTAGGGTCCCCTTTCCCCCTAACCATTTTTAAATTTTGAAAATGCCTTGAAACTTTCTAGCCGTTGAGCTTGAAAAACCGGAGCCTGCAACTTTCTAGTCCCTGCTCTCATCTCCTCAGGTCTCGATCACAACTTAGAGACCCCATTCCCTTTCTTTGAATTTTCTTGTACATATTGAATACCCACATCAGATTTCAACGGCCAAAAATTTTTAAAAAAAAATGAAGGGAATGAAAGGAAAGATCCTGAAGAAGCTGAAATCGATTCGACCCATTGGGTATCTGAAGCAAGATCGATTTCTTCAAGTGAGTGCATCAGATGGGTTTGTCGAAAATTTTGTCGATAATTCAAATCTTCAAGTTCAGACCACCCAGAATTTTTGCAAAGAAGCAGAGCAGAAGAAGATCATTCAGAGCAGTGTGACAGAGCAAGAACCCGACATTATTGATGCAACGGAGCTTATGAGAGATCTTGAAGACGATGAAATGGAGTTCGACGATGATATTGACAATAAAGAAAACATTGGGCCATCAATGAAGGCAACAGACCCAGTTCCTTTAAAGGGTAAATCGGAGGCATCGATGCTATCAGAGCAAAAATTTCGAAGGAATGGAACGCCGGAAGGTCCTGGATTGTCAGAATCGGGGAAACGATAATGTGAAGCACACCCCTTTATCAGAGATGACGTCTCATCTTTCCGGCGGCCAGACTTGAACTCGGGAAGCCTCTTCGACCCAAACCTACTCGCTGCCTTCGAGCAAGCTGTGAAGGAACAAATTAGAATCAGTGAATTAGAGAGGAAAGCTAGAATTGAGGAAGAGAATCGCGAAAAGAGCGAAGAACCTCCAACGAAAGTTCAACGAGTAGAGGAGAAGAGTGATCCTCTTCTAGACTTCGAAGAGAAGTGCCCCCCGGGTGGAAGCGAGTCGGTAATTCTCTACACAACGAGCCTCCGAGGGATAAGGAAGACGTTCGAGGACTGCAACAGCATTCGGTTTCTATTGGAGAGCTTTCGGGTATTGTTTTTCGAGAGGGATGTGTCGATGCATTCGGAATTTAGGGAGGAGTTGTGGAGGATTTTGGATGGTAAAGCAGTACCTCCAAGGCTTTTCATAAAGGGGAGGTATATTGGCAGAGCAGAGGAGGTTTTGGTGTTGCACGAGCAGGGGAGGTTCCGGCCGCTATTCGAAGGTATTCCAATTGATCGGTCGAATGGGCCATGTGATGGTTGCGCCGGAGTTCGGTTTGTGATGTGTTTCAAGTGCAGTGGCAGCCACAAGATCATTGCCGATGATGGGTCGTCAACGCAATGTGCAGAGTGTAATGAGAATGGATTGATTATATGCCCCATTTGCTGCTGAAGAATCATCCTCATTGTTTGTTCTTTCCTTGTGTATCTCTTGATATTGATTCTTTTTTCTCTATTTTTTTGGGTGGGTTCTCTTTGTTATTAATATATTTTTTTTTTTTTGCATTCTTTCTGTGATGCTTTGGCATATGTACTACTTTTGCAAATGGACCTATATTAGAATTTACTCTGTATAATTCAAACAGAATAAATGGAAGCATGCTTTCAGGGGCTTTTCTAAGCTTCATTCTTTGTTTTGAGAATATTGAGGGATCTCAAGGATGGATTCTTTCCTTCCTTTTTCTTTTTCTTTTTTTTGTTTGGTTGGTGATAGGAGACGTAGATGGGATAAATGGTTTGGTATCTCTCTCACTTTTTAGCAAACAGTCTCACCTTCTTTCTGGATTGAAAAAAGGTTTGGGATTGGGATTCAATTGTCCTTCGCCCCTGGCAACCACATTCAAAGCTGCAGAGAAAAACACGCGAATATGGTCTCATTTTGGCCCTTTAGATGCTCTGTCCCGGGCAAACCACATTAAGACTTTCTCTGCCTGTCCTCTCTTTGGCACCCTTATTCATTTCAATTAGATTCAAGATGCAGAAATTTTTCTTGGTTCCATTGATGTACCTTCAAGAAACTTATCATTCTACTTAATATAAATGATTCTCCATATATCCCCTCAAATTTCTGAGCAAATTCCTGTTTCACATTGCCATAAAGCAACCGATTTTAACTACTTTTCGGTTTTACATTCTTCACCCTTCCCATCTAGACTTTGGTAGCCGTTCTCGCACCTATCTCCTTTTAGTAAGAAAGAATAGTAATACTCTCAACCTTCTCCACCATCTTCTTCAATAGATTAGTCCTCCTAATGTTTCAATGATTCTTCACTCCACCCTCTGTATATTTTAAAGGAGCCACATCCAGCTCCTCTGAAGTGGCAGTTTTTGCATTGATATCCAATATCCAATCACAATTTTCCATGTAAGCATCAAAAATGGTTTGGACAACCTGTCTGATTGAACACATTTAATTGATTGAAAAAAAAAAAAAAAAAGAAGATAAAAGATTTTTTATTGAAATTGAATGACCTAATCCATAGTTATTAAAGTCATTTTTGTAATTATTTTATGGGAATCGAGTAGTAATTTTTGAGACTTACTGTTTCAAGAAGCGAAAGATTTAAAGTTTGATTTTCTACTATCTCTTGGAGCTAGCAACCAATCTAGCTTGTCTTGAGCATTAACTAGTGAAGAATGAGCTTTGTCATTGCCCATATTCGAGAGATTCTCAGATGGAAGGTCTAGCTCTCGATATCTTAGAGCATCTCTAATGGGAGTATCAAATGGGGGCAAAAGAGAGGAAAAAATAAAATTAAAAATAAAAATAAAAATAAAAATAAAAATGAAAATGAAAAACCAACCTCCCCAATGAGGGTGCCAAATTTTAGCACTATAAAAAATGGTTCCAAACATATATAGCACAACTTTTGGCATTTGGACTGAGTGCCAAATGAATAAAATAGAATTAAATCCATCAAAAAGGCAAATGCAATGTGGATCTCATATGACTAAATAATATTATCTTCATATTAAAAAAAAAAAAAAAAAAACAAATAGAGTATAATGTTATTGTAATTGTGCCATTTCAGCAAGCATTGAAGGAGGTATTCAAAGAAATAAGCCAAAATAAAGCATTATGATACCCTAGTTATGCCAAATTATAGTTTTAGCATTCCAAATTTAACACTTACCAGAGGAGATGGTCTAATTGGCCCAAAAGGAGAAGAAAAATGAGTCATTTCCAAACAACTTATGCGCCTTTGGTCACCTTAGAAAGGTTTTCGAAATTGCACCGAAAATGCTCGGAGAGCTTTCTGAAAACTTTAGAAAACATGTCTCCAATGACAAATACATGTGGACCAAACAAAGGAAAATAAATCATTTGACCCTCAAACTTTTTTATTCTTTGGGGACGCATTTGGGTTTAGGCAAGTTCCCGGAAAAATTAGCTTTTGAAATGCACGAAATAAATTTCCAATTTTTTTTTTTTTTTTTTTTGGACAAAAAATGCATGTGATATAGCCATGGTTGGGGCTTGTTTGGGATGCTCGACAAATTATTGGAAATGCTTCTCTGTTGGGAGTATTGAGATGTCACAGTATTGTTTGGGGGTGCTGTTATAATTTTTAAATTAAACAAATTCAATTAGTTGGATGCAACCTAGACTTTGGCTTTCTTTTTTTTCTTTTTCTTTTTTTTTGACAGTCGATAGAATTTACTCTTACCAAAAGATCTCTTAATATCAACAAATATATATCAATCAATGTTTCTCCATAAGCTTAATTATAAAATTACTCACTCAACAAATGAGGAGAATGCACTAACTTATTATGCCATCAACAATTAAACTATACTTGGTTGGGACAATTTTTGTTCAAATACAAATGTAGAATTCTAGTATTTCAAATTTTGGCAAAATCTAAGACTATTAAGGGAAAATGCCCAAAATATTTTACCAAATTTATGTATGGTAACATGGACAAGACATGTTATAAATGCCTACCAGTTTACTACTCCGTATTAATTATAGGACACTTTTCCTCGATATTTCTGGATTTTAAAAAATTTTCCTCTGTTCCCTCATGATATCTGAAATGTTAATAATAAAACTCATACATATTTTTTTGACAAAAATACCCCCAACTAGCACCAACTATCCTAGTCTCATTCCTATCCGGCCAACTAACATTTTTCCCCCTAACAAGGGCATCCAAACCTTTGGCCGACTAAATCCCTAGAACAGGGTTAGAACCACCGCCCACATCACATCACTTAAAGCTCAGGGTAAACTTGGTTGGTAATTAGTCCCAATGTTAGTCGAAACCAAGCCTTTTTACTTTTGAAGTGTAAGTCTCAAGAATAACTAGTCCACCTCTTGAGATTGCCCAACCATCTTACTTTCAAATAAAACAACCATCCCCAACCAAATATGAGCATCTCTAAGACCACTACAAAGAAGCATCCCCAATCATTTCTTTACCATCCTCCCAGAATCCCAATCCACATCCTAACACAATTTCCCAATATGTTTGTCCTCTGGACATCTCTCTCAAAGAAAGAAGCCCTAAACAATTGGGTAATTCTACGGTACCCTAAAAATGGTACCCACAAGGTTTTTAGGGTATCACACCCACTTACCATTTGAAGTGACCCACTTACTATTGAGTGACCACTTATCATTTGAAGTGATTAACTTACCATTTCAAATGGCTAACTTACCATTTCAAGTGATTAACTTACTATTTCAAATGATCTTATGGGTATGGTACCCAATTTTTTGTTAGGATACCATAGAATTGGCCCTAATAAACTATTTGGCATATTTCTGCATTTCTCTCTCTCTCTCTCTCTCTCTCTCTCTCTCTTATATATACTAGTTGGTGCACACGTGCGTTGCACGTGAATTTTTTTGAGTTAAATTATTTTTTCAATAATGATAATAATTTTTTTAATTTAATAATTTTATTGTGCCTTTGCATAAGATGAAAGCACAGATCACTCAATCCTTTACTTTTTTTCATATAATTACTATTTTTTTTCATTATCTTTCCCAAATCATAGTGCTTAAAATTATCTTTGAAACTTCATTATAATAGGTTCTTTGAAGGGTTTGTGAAACTTTCAATACTAAAACAAAAGGCTCTCTCTTTCACTCTTTATCTCTCTCACCAATCAAAACATATTTACACTATAGTTGAAAGATTTAATAGCAAATTATTATTACATTAGTCTTACAAAAATCAAAACCAAGACCTGCGCAGCTTTGCAAACCCTACGGACATGCCATCCTTTTTTTTTTTATGATGTACTACAATTTACACCCCTCCCATAGATTCATGCCACAAAAGCTAACTCAAGTTCCTAATAAGGCCTACACTACCACCTTTAAAAAATCTAGTATTTATGGGATTGGAAGGTTCTCATTTTATTTATGAGTAAAGTAGTCTTTGATATATATGTATTGGAAAAATATAGGAGAAAACAGATACTCCATGCAGGATCGAAACCAAGACTTATGCAAATTCAGAACTTCTATTGGTCTTCGATTAAAATAATAATATTCCTAATATGTACTTGTTTAGGATTTTTTTTCCTTTTAAAAATCTAGTATTTATGGGATCAGGATATTCTCATTTTATTTATGAGTAAATTAGTTTTTGATGATTTTTTTTATTTGGGAAACGATAGGAGAACACACATAGCTTACGTAGGGTCTGAATCCAAAGACTTCTACGAGCCTTAAAGCGACAGATTAATAAACTCAAGGACCATTGATTTTTCATTAAAAAATAATACTCCCTCCGTCCCGTAAAGATGGGCTACATTTGACAAAACACTGAATTTAAGAAAATGTAATAATTATATTGACTTGTCATTGATTAAGTTCCATCTTTCCAAAAATATCCTTATCTTTTTTGTATTGGGTTTTGTGTTGAAAGTAAATATTAAAATAACGAAGGGTATAAGAAATTTTTAAAAAATATGATTTGATTTTTAAAGTGGCCAAATATTTTGGAACAAAAAAAGTTAAAAATTTGGCGTACCTTATTGAGACAGAGGGAGTACTCGTTTTTATGTATTGCCTTGGCAAGTTGGCATCATGAATTTACTCCATAATGTTAAATTTTTCTGACAGTTGCTACCTAGTTGAATCTGTATAGTTGTGATGAGAAGATGACTTTTTGGTAATCGCCTCTGAATATAATACCAAATAAAGTTTGTTTATCAACTTATTAAATATCAACTGTCAATATGGTTTGGATCCTCGTCGGTTGGTTTCCTTGATGGTCTTTAGGTTGACAATTGCAAGATCTATGAGTCTTGATCGCCACGGATCAATGTTGCACTAATAGATGCCATCAATCTATGGGTTTTTATCTAAGGTATGTCCTGTACATTTTTATCAAATTACCATTATTTAAAATAAAATTAAAAAAACTATGATTTGATTTCGATATATATATATATATATATATTTTTTTTTTTTCTTCGTCGATGCGTGGTGGATCATTGCTTGTGATCTTTTTTTTTTGGGCCTGTACATTTTTTTAAAAAAATGATTTTGAACTTTTTTTTTTTGGGGGGTTATGATCTAAGTTATTTTATTTATTCTTTTTGGTTTTGTTTTATTTAGTTTGGTATTTTGGGTTTGCAGGTAAATATTGTGAAGTTTCATGAACCTCACGATTTGATAGGGACTTTTTTTGGTGATTCATTAGACCTTCCCTTTTTATTTTCTTTTTTTCTTGTGCATTCGTTAATAGTTTTTTTTTTTTTTTGGGGGGGGGGGGGGGTTTGTTTTGTTTTTGTTCAAGCCTGTTTCTTTTTAATTTTCCTTCAATTGAATCGCCTTTGATTTTCTTCTTTTTCTTGGTGATTTGACTTGATTATTTTCAAAAATCAGAGATTATATATGAATTCTCAACAAAATATGAAAATTATGCAACAGCGGCAATTTAAAAGTTCAATAATACAATTCAAGTTTTTTCTGATATGCGAATCCTTAAAAAATAATCAAAAATTATATGTGCTATTCAAAACTTTACTTATGCAATTCAAGTTTTATTTATTTATTTATTTTTTTGGCCTCTTAATTTGGGTTTTCATTTGTTTTTGTTTAAGCATGCGTCTTTTTAATTTCATTCAACTGATTCGTCTTTGATTCTCTTCTTTTTCTTACTAATTTTGCAATTCAAATAGAGATTTAAAAGTTCAATCATGTAATGCAGGCAGAGATTTAAATGTTTATGTAGGTAGAGATTTAAATGTTTAAACATAATTTGTATGTATGAAAGGAGACGCAATGAAAGCACATAGAAGAGGCAAAAGAAGGAAGAATAGTTGCTATTTCCTGTGCTAGGGTTTTATGATTTTTATAATGTGTTTCTATTTTTATTTATATTTTAACATTGTTAGGGTTTTACGAATTATAGTTTCCGTTTCTTTAGAATTCTTATTTGGGTTTGGTTTTATTTAATTATTATACGAATTATAGTTTAATTAGAATTCTTATTAAGGTATGTGTTTTATATTGCTATATTTCCTATATATGCAGAAGGGTAGTTGTGTATTTAAAAATTAAAATAAGGGTATATTAGTCAATCAAAAGTTTTTCTCACATTCATCTTTTTATAGGTAGTATAGATATAGATAGATAGATATAAATATAGATATGTATATTTTAGCATATATTACCAATTAAGAGAGGTCCTATTTCCACACCCTTTTTTTTTTTTTTTTTTTTTTGCATCTACACATATTCATGGATAAAAGGGAATGTTTATTGAATATAAACCAAAAAAGGGAATGGATGCAGCAAAAAATGGTGTGAAATAGGACCTACCCTAATTAAATTGGTAAGCATTAAACATTTCCAAAATTTATTCTTCCTTCCACTGGTCCTTGTGACCTAACAGTGCTATCAAGTGGGTTGAGGTTTGAGTGATCTTAGGTTTAAGCGTCGATTTACTTCTAATATGACCCCAAAAATTTTATTCTCTCTTTTTCAAATGAGACGAAACATCAAACATTCCAAACTTCACTTGACTTACAATCTTAAGCGATAAGGAATATGGTGGACCAATGCCGATCCAAATAGCAAAATGTGTCATTTAATGATAGAGAGCTGAGAGAGAAATCTAATGGTTCTCATCATTTTTTGAATGAATGACATGGAATTCGAGCTTATAGAAAATAATTACTTTGTTGGTAACTGGGAGTATCGATAAATTCTATCCATTGTTAAAAAAAAACTCAACTACGTAGCCACGGCATCGCGGTACACAAGTTTTTCTTGTTCCACGTATAAGTTTCGCTCCTTGTTATGCGTGGTGTTACTGACATTAGACTTGTGTCTCTATGAGTTATCGGCTCCAAAGCATCATCCCCGTCCACTGGAGTAGCATTTGCACACACCGCTGTATTCCGTCCCATATCAATTCCAGGTTTCTAAGGTTCCTCTTACCCTTCTCTCTCTCTCTCTCTCTCTCTCTCTCTCTCTCTCTCTCTTTCATTCCCAATGCCCATTACCAAAAAGCGTAATAACCCAATATGGTATCCAACCATCCACACACCCACATCCGTAAACAGTTGACATTAATTACGTCATCATTGTGTATATATATGTGTGTGTGTGTGTAGGGTTTGGTGTTGCGGTAATAGCTACAGAAATCAAGGAGAAATGGAGGAAGTTGATGGCTCGAAGGTGTGCGAGGTCGTAGTGGGTGATGCAGAGTTGCTGGAGAAGAAAATAGCTGCAATTCGAACCGCCGGTCCCGCAAAACTCCAGGTTTTCTTCGGCATTTTTGTCCATTCTCTTCGTCTTCTCCTTTTCGACACATACATATTGCCCAATTTTAAAAATTTCACACAAAGAGTGCCCTGGTTTTCCAGTACTCATTTATTTGCTGAAGATAGTATAAGTTGGTTCTGTAGTGTTTGAATTGTGGGTATCACTTGTGTTTTTTAATTCTCGATTCCTATTGCATTTCCTTTAACTCTAGGATTTGTTCCAAATTTATTGGTCTGACAGCTCTAAAATGTGATGTGTGTGCATACATACATACATACACATATATATAGGTCAGGTCCTAGGGACCATTTTTTTAAATTTTTTTAAAAAGATCCAAAATTCAACATCTCAATAACCTTCCCACATTTTGTTATGTTGGATTAGATACCCTCCACATCCTTGCACGGTGGATTGCTGATACGTCCACTACGATCAATGAATTATATAAAGATATGAGAAATTATATTATCTTATTAGTTATTTAAAAGATGAGACAGATAGAGATTATCTATGATGGGCACCACCATTTATATACAAATGGTGGGATCATATATTAATCTATACCATTGAAATAGATCTAAGCACATTATAATAGATATGTTTCTAATTTCACAAGGATCAATGATGTAAAATGTTATATATCTTCCTTTTATTTAAATGGAAAATATATAGATGTATATTTCCGCAAAAATCTAAATTTAATTTTTAGATGAAAAGATTTCTTTAATTGAGAATTTTTATTTGTTTTTACTTAAATAAGGTTATAAGACATCCTCAATCTATTAAAAGGTCTATATCCTTACAAAGACCCATAATTTTGCATTTAAAATGATATAGCCCCCATACAACAGATTCTCTGAAATGTATAATGACATGGTTATTTATACAAAAGAGTTAGGATCAAATTACATCAGGTGTGAAACTTTTATTCTAACACCCAGCAAATATTTTTATGAATGTTCCACATTCGTCAAGCCGACTGTTGGATTATGTGTCCCTTCCTTGTCCGTCATTTGCATTAAATATCAAGTCAATCAAAAATTAGGAACTATCCCATCCATAGATTGCCCCAAATTGTAGTATTATTTACAAAACAAGAAATGTGAGTTTATGGATTAGACACTTACCTATATCCAATCAATGGAAAATCTGGCATGCATGACATGCATGAAAGAAAATCTAATTCAAAGGTGGGCAGGGAAAAATGTGGATCATAGAAAAAGATACTATTGGGTGTAAAGTGTAAAAAGTTTACACCAGATCAAAACCTAGTCAAGATGAGGAACAAATTTTGCTTTGACATTATCAACCAATTTGAATTCATTAGTGTAAGCCGGCTATCTATCAAAATTTCAAGGCATTAATTACTCAATAATAGAAAGGAAGATGGCCTCTTGCCCTCTTGGGCTAGATTTGGCGACCGATCCCCCTGTCTTTTGTTCTTGATTAGTTCTTTGTTGGTGAAATGAAAAGCTTTTTCAGTAGCAGGCATCCATGTCTCCTGGTGATGAATTGCAAGGACATGAAACAAAATTTGAAAAATAACAAAAGAAAGCAAAATGTTTTCTATTTTATTTTATACATTCAACAAGCTAAAGATGAGACAATTAATGAACTGCCACTTGGGAAATGGGAACCCTTAACACAATTGCAAAGGAGGTTACATCATCAGCCAGTGCCTTATTTGAAAATTTTGAGGTCGTTAATATGAATAGTATTTTAAATTCCAATCCAGTAACACTCAAATTTTCAGTAAGCATCTATGTAATGATTGTTAATTTGCCTTATGTGGCTTGTTTTCTTATATTGGAAAAAATATCACATCCCACATCAATTAAATATCAAGTTTAACAAGGCTTCATTTAATTGTTTGGGCCCCCCACCTAAAAGCTTAGGCTATTAGGTTGGAAACTTAGCATGGTATTAGAGCATGTCTTTCCTAGGCTTGTTTTCATTTGTTAGCCCATCTTTGTTGTCCATGTGTAGGCCTAACAAGAGGCTTGCACGTGAGGGAGAGTGTTGGGAAGTCCCCCATCCCACATCGATTAAATATCGAGTTTGATATGGCTTCATTTACCTATTTGGGTCCTCCACCTAAAAGCTTTGGCTCTTAGGTTGGAAACTTAACAACTTAGAATGTGGAAGATGATCAACATGTTCCTAGCATAAACGGAGGTCAAAATGGTATGTTTTTTATTAAAGTTGTTTACATGCCCCTATGGTTAATACCTTGATAGTATTTAAGACACATTGAAGGGAAAAACCTCACGATTCACTAGAACATTGGGAGCATTCTTGTGCCGAAGAGTATGATCGTGTTTTTGTGTGGAAAGATGCTTATATGATCGTGTTTTTGTGCAGGTTATATCATACTTGTTTTTACTAATAGAAGTTAAAGAAAAAATTAATGTTTTGCTGATCTATTAATAAATAAATTTTGCACCCCCCAAGGTTATTTTTTATTAAATGATTGATTGTACATTATATTTACAGATATTTATTCTCAGGTAATTGCAGATTTTGATGCCACACTAACGAAGTACTGGATCAATGGTCATCGAGGGCAAAGTAAGTTGCTAGTGTTTATGCTCTCTTATTGTTATTATTTTCCCTTTGGAATCTGTTTTTAGTGATTTGTTTTAAAATTCTCTAATAACATGTGTAGGCAGTCATGGTCTTTTGCAACAGGGGAACCCTGAGTATGATGTCAAGAGGCACAAATTATATGAATATTATCATCCATTAGAATTCTCACCAACAATTCCGATTGAAGAGAAAGCAAAGCTTATGGAAGAGTGGTACATGACTCAGTTACTAGCTATGGGAATGCTTTACCTCAGCTGGAAGGCTAGCAGACTATGCTTCCTCCATGCAGCCTCAATTGATTAAGATAACCATAATCGTAGCCTATAAGCATCTGAATGAAATTTAAACATTATTCACGTGGAAATTTTTGTTGCTTGTTAGTGATACTTTGTTAGTTTAATGTACTGGGTGCAAGACCTTTCTTTCCTTTGTATTCTCCAAGTTTTGGCTTCCAATAAATTGAAGCTGCTACTTTTGTCAATACAGGTGGGAAAAAACCCATGCTCTTCTTATTGAGGGAGGTCTCACATATGATGCAATAAAGAAGTCAGTGGCTAACGCCTCAATTGCTTTTAGGGAGGGTGTAGTTGAACTTTTTGAATTTTTGGAGGTACATGCTCATCTTTCTCCAACGTTACTTTGGAAAATGTGTGAATTTATTCCAGCTCAAATCAACTAGCCTGATGGCAGTTTGATCTTTTGATTTTTGAGAATATTTTCTGGAGAACTTATTGATCCAGATAATGTCAGCAGAGATAACCTTCACCGAACATAGGTTTACTTGGTATTATGGTTCTTTTAAATTGAATTGACTAAACATTGCAAGTTTATACTTCTAGACACAAGTTCCATAATACTATGCTACTTGTGTTATGTTCTCTTATTCATGGAAAACAACAACCTCAGTACAAGTTTTAAAAGTTACATTTTCTTACTAGCTATCCATGCTAAAATCAGTTAAACCTGGAAAGCTGAATTCTACAAAACACGTTTTGAGACTTTCGTTTTCTTTCTTCCTTTCTAGCTTTTTCTTTATGTTTTCTAATTTTGTTGGTTGCCTGCAAGGTGGCGTTTTCGGGGGATAGTAAACTTCTTAAACTTGTGGGGACAGTAGACACAGCCAATTAACAAGCAAAAGAATAACTGAAGAATTAGTTGATGGTATGCTGCCTCACTTTCTGTTTTTCCTCTATAATATGCAGGAGAGAGACATTCCTGTGCTTATATTTTCTGCAGGGCTTGCAGATATTATAGAGGAGGTTAGTTTTATAAAATTTGCTTTGTGGTGATTACAATTGACAACATATGTTTATTAACCACTAAATTCAAGCTTTAATATGCATCCTTTCCCCTGAGGTGCCTCTTTTTCTTACTTTCCCAGGTGTTGAGTCAGAAACTTCACAGATCTTTTAAGAACATTAAGATTGTATCAAACCGAATGGTTTTTGATGCGGATGGTCGGCTAGTTTCTTTCAAAGGTACTTTCTCATCCTGATGTTGAAATTATATTTTTCTATTGTTTATTTATTCAACTTCATAGTTCTGAGTAGGATTTCACCTTGCCAAAATTATTTCAGAACTTCCATTTCTTGAAATGGTTGCTTATATGTACGAGAATATTATTGCCATGGAGGAGATAGAAGTAATTATGTGCAAACTACACATATTGTGAGGTTCCGTAGCTTTAAGATTTAGGCACCATATAGGAGTTCTTTTTGGGGAAAAGCTTTTTCTTTAATAAAACTAAAATCTGATTTGCAACATTGCTTTCTTCGCCTTAACATAGAAATGAGTGGTGGGCATCATTAATAGGATTATCAATTAGATTGACTTTTCCATCCAGGAGTTCTTTTTTTTTTTTTTTTTTTATCAGCAACAAAAGAATTTTATTTAACAAAGAAAGAAAAGTACAGGAGGGGGACAAGCAGTCCACCTAAATAGCATCAACAAAAGAAGGAAAAAGAAATGCAATGGCCCAACAAAAAGAAAACTAACAACAGACAGCCCTCCAATCAGACTTTAGAAGGAGCAATGGAATATCACCAAACTCCTTTGATGCATGAGCCCAAAAAGAACCCCAGAAATGTACCCTATCCCACAACCTATCTAAGCAAGATTCTCTATCCTAAAAAATCCTCGTATTCTTTTCCAGCCAAATGACCCAAAAAACTGCTTAAAAAGCACAATCCCAAAGAATCGTAGCTTTCTTGCCTCTACCAAGCCCCCAAAAGTGGATCTCCAATAACTTCCTAGCACAACCCAGCACCACCCAACACTCACCAGAAATGCCAAAAAGTTTTTGCCACAACCAACTAGCCACAGGGCAAAATAGATAGAGATGATCAATACCTCTCCACCTCACCCTTACACATGAAACATTGTGGGCATAAATAATAGGAAGGCCTTCTTCTCTGAAGCATATCATTGGTATTAACTCTCTTGAGAGCAACAGTCCACATAAAAAGCCGAACCATGAGAGGCACCTTCGACTTCCAAATCAACATTGGAGGGAGAAAGAAAGGAACATTAGGAACCTCAACCAACTTCTCAAAATAAGATTTACAAGAAAAAAACCCTAGAGGAATCAGCAGCCCAAATACTCCTATCTAGAAAAGAAGAATTCGAAGAGAAACCATCCAACAATAATAATTGACATTCTTTGTCATTCAAATTACGAAAAAAATTAGAAATTCCAACTAAAATCAGAAACATCAGAAGCCACCAAAGAAGAAATAGGAACATTATGAGACAAAGAGAGTCTATATAACCGGGGGAATAACGAAGAAAAACAAGCTTCCCCTCTCCAATGATCTTCCCAAAAACAAAATTTATCCCCAAACCAAACAGAAAGGGACGTGAATTAAAACAGAATTAAAACAAAACCAGGATTGCTTCATCTTACCATTTCAGGTTGATGTTAGTATCTTTGTTATACACATTTTTCCTTAGTGGATCTGGATAGATATTCCTTAATTTGAATTTCATTTAATCGCATGTGTACTATATTTTATTTTTGCTTTATATTGTTTTATTATTTCAATTAATTCATAATACAGGGAAGACGATTCATGTTCTAAACAAAAATGAACATGCTCTTGATATGGCTGCACCTGTTCATGACCGATTGGGTGATATTAATGGGCTAATTGACGACAATGCCTCAGTGAAGAAGAGAACCAGTGTGCTTCTTCTAGGCGATCACATTGGAGACTTGGGAATGTCTGATGGTTTGAACTATGAAACTCGAATATCAGTGGGCTTCCTGTAAGTTACTAAAGTTTACTCAATCTTCATAGTTCATGTATGATATCTCTCTTGTATATCATTTAGTGCTCAAACATTTATCTTTGGCACACACTTTTGTTTGAAAATATGTCTCTTTCATCTAATGTAGTATGAAGCTTTTTTTTTCTTCCCCCTTTTACCTTTAAGCTATAAATCAGTAAAGATTTCAATATGATCAAATACTCATATAAATCACTTTTATGAGCTATAGATTAGTTAAAGAGTTCACTATGGTGGATATCAATCACTTTTATTTACAAGTTCCAATAGTGAAGGAAGTGGAATATAGAATTCATTGGTGAAATGCTATGATGCCTAATATTTGAATAAGGAATGAAATGTTGTAAATTTGCATTGGTAAGAATTTGAGTGAACTTGATAATGGTGTAAAATTAAAGGTCTTTCTCTAAAAGAATGCTCAGTTCTTCTAAAGTGGCTTCACTCTATACTTTTGCCAAAATTAATGAAATTGTATGCAATTTGTGTTATTAAACATTGTTTCTTGGAAATGAGATGCCTTTTTTTTTTTTGGCTTTTGCTGCATATTATATCATGTTTCTAGTTATGTGAATTAGTCGTGTGTTATACTCATTTTCTCACCCCAAATTTCTACTGTTTTGACATTTTTTTTTGTTTTTGGTCCCTTCCTGGAGTTGGTTATAAGTATTTGTTTCAGGAAGGCAACTCTATCATTGAATCTATTATTTAGTTTCTAGGTGCCCAATGAGTATTTTGGTCATTTTTATCCTCCTTGAGCTTGTGGTTTTGGATTGGGGTTTAGAGACGATGTATAGTGTGGTATACTTTTTAAGTATAGCTTGTTGGGGGTATAGGTGTTTTCGAGATGGTTTTTTGTAAGCCTAAGGCGGCTTTGGTTTTTGCTTTGTCGGACTCCTGGTCCACTTTATAATTCTCCTTTTTTTTCATTAATACAATTTTATACTTATTAGAGAAAGAAAAAGTCAGTAATTGATGACTACATATTGATATCAGATGTGAGGCCAATTCAAGGGTTGTACGTATGGAGAAATATATCAAAATTATATGGAAATTGGTAAATCGTTAGCAAAATTATCTTCAACTGTAACAAATACCAAAGTTGACCTTGCTACATGCTTAAAACTCAATTGTCATCTTTTTTTTTTTTTTTTTTTTTTGATGAAGTAAATGTGTATTAATAATAAAGGCTTAGCCCAAGTACATGAGACGTATACAAGTTCTAAATAACACCCCCTTAAAACCTAAGGGCATCCACAAAAAGTAGAAAGGAAAGATGAGGAGAACTAGAAAAATTAGAATACCACAAAAAAAGATTTTTCAACAAGGAGGATTTAAGGTCAACAATCAACTTTTCAACTCCTTCAAAAGTTCCACGGTTTCTTTTCCACCAGGAAAAAAGTATGATAAATCATGTTCTACAGGGAAAAAAAAGGTCCTCGCCACCAGGAAGGTATGATAAATCATGTTCATGATAATGGTATGGTGTTATATTTATGTTATTGAGATGTTGTTAGTTATTGCTAATATGTAAAAAATTTTATGGGTTTTATAAATTAATGATTTTATTTTAAAGTACTTACATTACGCGTAGTCCCCAACAATTTTGTCAAAGAGAACCCTAAAAGATTTCATTCAGAATATAAAACTATTTTTACTAATATATTTATTTGTATTATCTAACTACAAAGAATCCTAAAACATCTCATTTAAAATATAAAGCTATTTTTACTATTATTTTAATTTGTATTATCTAACTACTAATGTATGGATGTTTAGGGATTGATGTAGTCAATGTGGAATTCTTGAAATAATGGCGATTTGTGATGGAATTAAATGAAATTTCTATTAAGAAATTGAGTTTTTTTTTTTTTTTTTCATAAATAATATTATTTTAATAAAATTTTCCCACAATAGATGAGTTACAAAAGTTTTTCCCACAATAGATGTCTGTACACCACATCATATGCCACATGAGTATAGTGGCTTCCATGTTGCCAAATTGGAGGTTGAAACCGTTAATAGGAGTGACGATTTCATTGAAGCTCCCCAATTTGATGTGTGTACCATCAATATTGATGATTACGGAGTACCCCACCATCGCTAATTGTCTTTTCCTACCAGCTTGATGCCGATAGCTTCTTCTCCCTCTGACGAACCCTTTCCTCTATTTTGTGCTTGATCTATCCGAAGTAGCCTTCTCATATGCATCTAATGTCAACCCCCATAGATGCACTAGGCCAATTCCAAACTCTGCTTCGCCGTCCTCGTTTAGCCTCACGTTGCTCCACTTTGTAGCCGTTGACCCCTCCTCTGTTGCTCCTCCCCTCTCGTTGCCGATTATGGCACTAGTGGCTGGATGGTAGCCATGGTGAAATTACAAGCCACTGGAGGTTAGGTGACGACATTAGTGAAAGCGAGGGTTTGGAGACAACAAAGGCTGATGCTCCATCAAGCTTGGTTTCAACACCACCGATGATGTTGTTGTTGGCTGTTGTGAAGCTCCCAAAACCCTAGTTCACGGGTTCATCTTCAAGTTGGGGATTTGCAGTGGTTAGTGGTGTGGGTCTTGCTCTCTGGATCAGGCTTGGTAGAGGAAGGGTATCCCTACGGATTTGGCTCTTAGGATTCAGGGGAGGGGACTGGTTCTTGCATTTGGGATGATAGTCAACAGAGAAAAAAATAAATAAATAAAGGGAGGAGAAGATGAGGGAAGAGGGAAAGCTCCATTACCAATGATGGGGCAGCCATGAGCTCCCTATTTTTAATTGTTTAAAATTTGTACTAAAACCATCACTCGTATTAATGATTTCAACCTCTAGTTTGGAAACATGGGACCCACCATACCCACGTGGTATATGACGTAGTGTACAAATTTCTATTGTGGGAAAAAATTTTGTAAGTCATCTATTGTGGGAAAAATTTATTAAAATAATATTATTTAAGGTAAGAAATTAGATTAAATCAAAACATTTTTATTGAGTCCTTAATATAACGAAAACATATGGGAGAAATTTTTTGCTATAAATCGTAAACAATAACCAAATTCTTCTGAAATTAAATTGTGCTAACTGAATGGGGGGGGTTTTTTTGGGGGGGGGGGGGGGGGGGGGAGGAGTAAATGAAAACTAAAGAAAGAAAGAAGAACCGTTTAGGCACTTACCGGTTAAGTTGAAAGGAACAATAACAATGATGCAATACAACACTAGATTAATGTTGTATGTGATTGTTTCCAATGATTGGGTTCAAAGGAAAAGACCTTTTTTGTGCCTTTCTCTTGAGTGGTGTGTTCTTTGTATGAAGAAGGGTGAATCTGTGGATCATTTATTTTTCCACTGTGAGATCTCCTTTGTTCTTTGGCAGCGGCTCTTTGCCATGGCTGACTTGAGATGGGTTACACCTGAGCACCTTCATAGTATGTTTGAGGTGGATTTCAGAGGTTTTGGGCGCTCCAAAAGGGAGAAGGTTTTGTGGAGTAGTGCTATTTTAGCCATTTTATGGTGATATGTATTGAGCGGAATGCTAGAATTTTTAGGGATGTTTATGAGGACTTGGATAGTATTTGGGATAAAGTTTGCTTTCTTGCTTCCTTATGGGCTTCGGTGGACAAATCCTTTGAGGGTATCCCTTTGTTTTGTATTGTTAGTAACTGGAAAGAGATTTGTGCTTCGAAGCCTGTTAAGAGTAGAGCTAGTGGGAATTCTTTTTACCCTCCTTGAGGTGTTTTGGAGTTGGTTTTGGTTTGCTTGTCGTCTTGTTGGAGAGGGCTGTCTATGATTCTTGGCATGGTTTTTTGGTAGTGTTTAGCCATTTTTTCTTTTTATTTTTTTTCCTATTTTTGGCTTCTTGGTTGGACTCCTTGTCCAATTTGTGTTTATATCTGTGATTGATACAATCTGTTATTTATCAAAAAAAATGTTGTATGTGATTGTTTTGATGGGCTAAGGCTTGTGATTTTAAGTTTTGAATGCTGATAAAAGCTACTAGGCTTTGTAGGTGAATTAGAGTTGGAGTATTTCAAGCTTTAAAGGTGACAAGTGGCTGGAATTTCAGAAAATAGGCTCTATTCTGTACAGCAAACTTTTTAGCATGTAGGATGTCAAGGTAAAGGCGTATGGTTGGGTTTATGAGAGTAGGATTTTGGGTTGAGAAAACAATGAAAATGATCCTTATTTATTGACTCTAAAAAACTTGGTAGGAAAGCAAAACTATTCTAAAAACAAGATTAACTAATGTAGAAACCAACTAGGACTCTGATGCTAGACAACCTCTCTGATAACAAAGTTAAGGTAGGACCACACAAATTAATGTAGATGAGAAAAGAAGAAAGGGGAACCCTAGGCTTCAGCACCTAAGGGGTTGGAATCGACTAATGGAAGAAAAGAGTAGAAAGGAATGAGTAAAACCCTAGGAGGCAGCACTTAGGGGTGTTTGGAATTCACCAAACAAACAAAAATTGTAAAATTTTATTTGTATTCCATCATAATCATTTAACCTTAAGAAAATAGGAGTGCCTTTAAATAGACTCCAATTACATCAAATTTGGTAAATATTAAACTCTAAAATCGTCCAAGAAAATAAAAATAAAAAGGAAAAAATCCTATTATTCCATAAATAAACTAAAATAAAATAAGGTAAGTCAACTGAATGTTGGTCATCAAGTCATAGGACCACTCATTTTAGCCTATGTCAGGTGTTTCCATCAGATTCCGTTTACATGACATAAATAGTCGACAAAGCGCCAACATGTGGAATCTCAAAGTAGTCTTACCTCCTTCAGTAGAAGATGATTTGGGCCTAAGGGCTTTCATTTTCAAGGGGATTATTTGGGCCTAAGACATCTTTTAATAGGAGCTTATTCACTATCAGGGCAATAAGGGCTTGGGATAATTCAATACCTCAGAGATCTGTCCCTCCCAATTATCTGCACCTGACACCCACGATCTATGGGCCAGTGACTTACCCATAATGGGACGACAATATAACATGCCTTCTGCCTTAGTCGCCATGGGGGAACGAAGTCCATATTGTCCATCGAGCATGCATTGGGCATAATGCGGGTTCATTGAATGGGCTCATGGGTTTACAAGCTTTAAAATCCCAAGGCACCATGGTTGGGAAGGTCTTTCATTGGTTAAAGAATTCAATTGATAGAATTCCTTCACGTGGGAGCCTACATTCTTATATGAAGGCCATGTATTATTCTCAAAATTGAAAGGATTCAAAATCTACAACTCACAAAGACCAAGAGCATTCTCATTCTTTGGATCCTCTCATCCTGCCATACATCAAGATTCCCCCTAATTGCCTTGTTCTCCCCATTGGGATAGCTTGAGGGTTTTAGATTGGTGGCTAGAGTAAGGTGAACCAAGCTAGTCAAGTGGCTTGCCCATAAATGGGATGACACGCCTTCCACTTTAGTCACCATGGGGGAACAAAGTCCAAATTGTCCATCAGACAAGCACCACACATAATACGTGTTCATTGAATGGGCTCATGGGCCTTCAAGCTTTGAAATCCCAAGGAACCATGAGTGGGAAGGTTTCTTATTGTTTAAAGAATTCAACTAATAGAATTCTTTCACGTGGGAGATTACATTCTTATATGAAGGCCAAGTATTATTTGCAAGGATTCAGAATCTAAAACTCACAAAGACCAAGTGCATTCCCATTCTTTGGATCCTCTCATCCTGCCTACATCAAGTTTCCCCCTAATTGCCTTGCTCTTCCTCTACAACACCCTTTTGCTATCTCATCAACTCAGAAGTCACTAACCCAAATAGTTCACCTATCGCTCTCCTATACGAATCCACCTATCAACATTTGGCGACTCCACTGAGGAGGTGATTGTTCGGGATGGTGACTAAAAGGATTAATCGCCCTATTGCAGATAATAAGTCTTCAAGTGAGGAACGAGATCACCAAGGGGTGCCTAAACCTGACCCTTGGCAACCCTAATGCTTCTCATGGTCTCCATGCGAGAGACCCAAAAGCAAAAGCTAGCTATGTATCAATTTTAGTTCTTTGCTTCTTGGCTAAATTGCAAATGATTCGTCTCAATGACGAAATAGAAGTACTCATTTAAAGTGTAACTAGATCTTCACTTTAATTTCCAATAAATATATCTTTAGGCCTTAAAAAAGCATTTTTAGAAGTCACTCTTCCTTGAAACTTGAAAGACATTCTTAAATGCAACTGTATGGCTTCAACAATTGACGCTTAAGAGTGCTTGAAAATATTGCCACCCAACATTGAAAAAAGGAAATTATTATCTTCACAATTTTGGAACCAAAAATAGCAGCAGCTAAAGACTATATTTTGAAGCTTCCCTCTCAGTATCCTGCCTTCAGCTGCAATTTCTTCAAAAAATAGGTGTACAGTGTACTACACCAAGGTGTAATCTAACAACAGAAGAAGAATTTCATTTTTGTTTCTGCACCAGAACCAACATAGATATTCTAGATGCCCCATTATGAATCACCAAAATCTTCCTACTCCATTATTTCAATTAGATCTGAAAAATGAGAAATCAATCAAATGACAATACCATTCCAGCTAGTGAAAGACCTCTTTCTTGCTTTATAGTTTATTAGGAATAGCTGTTGGCTGCCTTACTATTAGTCATTTGTTTTCTGTATATAAAATAATAATAACAGTGGACTTGTATATAATTCAGTAAGGAAGAATAAAGCTGCACAATCAGAGAGAGAGAAAGGAGTCGTTGACTAAGGTTTTTTATATATATTATAATTTAAATGAAAAGTGGGCCGTACACGAAGAGAAAGGAAGCTTGTCTAGTTGGTTCTTAGTTCTTACTTGTCTGCTTATTGGCTCTCATCCCACTAGTACACCTATTTATACATGTGGATGGGACATTCCAGAGCACTACAGTGACTGATTTAAATTAACACCTTCGTGGAAATTTCAAATGATATTAAAGTCTACAAGTTCTAGAGATACAGGGAACTCCAATAGTCCACTGATTCCATGGTTCCAGATTTTCTAATTTAATTTCTAACTCTCTTCCTTAATTTTGAAAAATCTTGCATTTCCATTTTTTCTTGCTTTAGTGAATATGTCAGCCGATTGCTCCCCCATCTTGCATGTAGACCTTGTTGATTGGAGTGATGCTGGTGTTACAATTTAGTTTGAAGCCCTCTCTTCTCCTTAGGCATTCCAGTTTAGGGAGATCCATTTGAGCCACCTACTGCTTCAATCCAGAAAGAAACTTTCTTTTAAATTTATCATTTGTTTTCAATTGACACTTTTTCCTGGTAGCGTAAACCCATATACCTGCTTTTTAATTTTTCTTTCTTTATTTCTTTTAAATGTTATCAAGTGATGATGAGGTGCTTTCCTCCATCTTTAAGGTCATATGAAGTAGGTGAGCATAGGCGTCACCTGCGCCTCACTTTATGAGGCGTACATCTTGAGAACTCTTGCACATCAGTTTACTTTTGTAATTTCTGAGGGTGCTTTGCCGTGAGGCATGCCTAGGGTCATACAACTACAGCCTATGTATTTATAAAATTGACAACTACCTGTGCATTTGACTGTTTCTACATGGAGGCCATACTTGTAACTCATAACTTCATATCATGTTGACTTGATGTGCTTACCTTGTGCAAATAGTAGAGTCCATTTGACAAAAGGCTGGGCATGTCATTTAATGTACTTTCATAGAAACAAACACTTCCACTGGTGAACTCTTGGAACTACTCACCAGAATACAAGCAAATGTCGAGATATACTAGTGAAATGCTAGGACTGAATGGTATGTTTTTTTAATATACAACAATTATGAACTATAATTGATCAAATTGTGCCTTGATAACAATGGTTAGAAAACTAGGTTAGCATGCATAATGCACTGGTTTTTAAGGTTATAAAATATTTCGTGAAAACCCAACAAACAGTTGTGTTTTCCTTTTGTATTTTTTAAGACTAGATGCTAAATCAATAACACAATCTCAAAATTCAATTCTATCAAAAGTAATCTATAATATGGAAACTGTAACTAATTGATTAATGAGCCTTTAAAAAATATAAGAAAAGAAAAAGATAAGGGAAAAATAGGAGGCAGCTCTAGTTTCAGAACTAGTGATAGTCTAATGAGTGCAAATCTTTCATATGATATTGAACACAGGTGTACCGAAGAGCTTCCTGGTCCATATGGGTTGTGGGGTCTTATATGGGCCGGGTTTTGCCCGAAGGGCTTCCTCGTTATAAAAAAACAAACGAAAAAAAAAAAAGAGAGCTTCCTGATTTTGAGAATTAGCTGGGCTCCGGATAGAAGAATTCCTTTCCTTCCCTTCTGTTTTATTTTATTTTATTTTTTTTCCCACTAGGCAGAGGTGCTTTCGATATCTTTCCTGAACTGGAAGAAAAATCTGTCTTGTGAACATTATTTATGAGAGCTTTTGGCTTCTCTTTTCTTGCATATCTGCTTTTTTCATTTTATATATTGATTCCACTTGCGTTGACTCAGTAAACATTAGATTATGATTTGTGTCTACAAACTGCTGTTTCAGGAATGACAACATTGAGAAGTCTCTTGATAGCTACCGTGAAGCTTTTGATGTTTTATATTTGGTGAGTTGATTTCCATGACATTATAGGCCTTTGGATTATTTTTTCCTCCGTTTTAAGTTCATCAGCAATAATCTAGCAAATATAGATATTTACTACCTGGCCTGTTATAAGTTGTAACCTCTTAGGGCACAGGGTTTAAGTTTAGAATTTGCGTTCATAGGATTATTGCGTTATTTCTTAATGAGAAAAGCTATAAAAGAGGGCACCCTCAGGGTAAGGGGCATGAGGTCTCTCACATGCACATAAGATCTGGGCATTCCTTAAGATTGCTTTCCTCACTCCCCCTTATGTGCATGTGTGTGTGTGTGTGTGTTTTTTTTTTGTTGGTGGGTGGGGGGCACTGCACGGGTTGATGCAAATGTCAAGGAAATGCTTCTAAATGCGTTGGGGAGAGATCATGTCCTTGAGCAGTTGAGCCTGAGTTTCCTTCTATACTTAGACAGAATATCTAAGAAAATGAAGTATGATGTACTGTTTTTCAACTCCTGTTGTATTGTTTCCTGCAGAATGATGGATCCATGTGGGGAGTTGTCAAGCTTGTCTCTCAGCTCTGTTCGAGTGGAAGTGATTAAATACCATACCCACATGTTATGTTCAAGGGGAGGTGCTTAAATGTAATACCCATATATATGTTTCCTTCGAAAGTGCTTCTTAACCAAAATTCATTGGATGAAGTTTTCATTTCTGGGCCATGGTCAGCAAACGGGCCTTTTCCTTGAGCAATATTAGTGGTTAATTTATGTCTAGAGAAATAGAATTCTTATATTTTGTCCTGTACTTCTGTGGAATGTTTATGTTTGGACCACAAGTTTTCCTCTTGATCATGCCCGCACCAAAAATCCTTTTGATTTATGTTGGACGCAAAAATGGCTGTGATGATTAAATTAAGGTAATTTTTCATATCGGGGACGATCAGGAGATTCGGAGCCAACCAAACCCCCCCACACCCCCAAAAAAAAAAAGAAAAAACCAAAACGCCACACACACAAAATAAAGGCGCAAAAAACAAAGAAAATTTTAATCAAATGTTATTGGGGAAAAAAAAAAACAATTACATAATTTAGGCTAATATATTTTTTTTATTTTTTTTTTTTTTTGGGGGGGGGGGGGGGGGGGGGGGGTTGGGGTTGTTGGGGAAAGAGAAGTGGGGAGGAAAAAACAAAAAAGGTTTCAGACACCCTCTTGCAACCCTACAAGGATCCCCACTGACTACAATAGCAGCACCATAATATTTTGTTGGTGAGGGTGGAAATGTTAGGACTGAAGCAGAAGGCCAGGTCCCCAATTTAGATACTTTGGGATTCGTTACATGCCTCTTTTGGAGAAATTAGCAATTACCCCTGATAGGAGACTGCTTTTAATAATAAATCTACTATAAGAATTTTTTACTCCACTCCACAACCCCTTAGTGTAATAGTTTTATTAGCGGTAAGAAAAAGAAATTTTAAAAATCCTCACTTTACCATTTAAAATGTTATAAACTTATTTAAAAAAAACGAGGGTTTGGTTTCCATGGTAACTCGTTAAGGCTGACCAACAACGACGGTGACAGCGGCAGCTCTTCTCCGACGTCGACGAATCTCTTCTTTTGATAGGCCAGCAGGTGACGCCTCCCTCTCCGACTACTGTAGCAATAAAGGCTCTTCTTCAGTGTGGATGTTCTTCTCCGACGTCGACAATAGTTTCTTCTCTGGCGGCTCTTCATCAAGGCCATGACCAGACCTTCTCCAACGACGACCTTCTTCGAACTCCCTTTCTCTTCCACCGCCTCGCCATGGCTATCGTCTTTTTTTTTTCTTGTTCTTCTTTTCATCTCCAAACTCTAGATTTGGGATTTTCTTTTTTTTTTTTTTTTTTTTTGTTGTGTCTTTGTTTGCAACTCTAGATCTGTCTTTTTTTGGGGCGCTGTTGCTTGGTGTTTGAGTTCAATTCGTTGTAGTATTTTTTTTATAATGTAAAATAGAAGGTTGTTACTGTGTTGTTATATAATTTTTCAAAGACAATAGTAAACTGTTACTATTTGATGTATAATTTTTTTCAAAACACATAATAGTAAATTGTTACTATTGTTTGTATAAATTTTTCAAAGCACACATAGTAAACTATTACTATTGTCTGTATACATTATACAAAGCACACAATAGTAAACTATTACTATTGTCTATATAATTTTTTCAAAGCAGGAAATAATAAACTGTTACTATATAAAACATGGTATCAAAGCCAAGTTGAGAATCGACCGCCAATAGGCGAGTCTTCTTCGAGAATCAGCAATTTGCAACCTTTCTCGAAGACTCGACGACTGCCAACGACTTGTTGGAGAGCCTCGATAACCCACCTCAATATCTTCCACTACCTAAAGAAGACCCTTTCTTTTCTTCTCCTATTTGTGCCTCTCTTACTAGGTTCGACGCTCATCAACAAGTACTGTGATGACTCCAATAGCCACTTCTTCAGAGATGGAAGAGGTTGAAGCTCGATCGCTGGTGGAAGTCATTACCAATGGAATTCCTAAATTGCCGGCAACAATAGTAAAGTCTCCCAAATGGCACGGTTGAAAATTGTTTGAGAAAGTAAAATGAGGGGTATTTTTGTTACTATGGGGTGAAAAGGGGTTATCACAAAAGTGGTTTTGTTTATAGATCTATTGTAAAAGAACTCTTATAGTAGGGTACTATGGCCAAAAATCCCATATCTTTTTCCAAGCATGGATTCAGCGTTGAGTTATCACTTAATATGGTGCTAAGGTGCTTGGGGTCGTTGGACTGTAAAGATTAAAAATTTTAAAAAATGAACTACTAAAATTACTAAAATAACTTTAATGGCAACTTTTTGAACCTTTAATCTCAGTTGTCCAATGACCCATCCAACTGCTCCAATCACTTCAGCATGATGTTGAGTTTTTGCAACTCAGCATGGTGCAAAGCTCTCTTTTTCTTGCCATAGGGATTGGTTACCATGTCATAAAACACCAATTTTACAGATAACAATACAGCATTAGGCCAAATGTGTGTGAACTCTCAAGATTAGGTAAAGGAGTGGTCAAAGCCAACAGAACCATCCAACAAAGAGACAGTTGGCTATGAATTGGAAGCTACGGACATTCAATAAGGCTCTTAAAAATTGGGAAGTGATTCAAACTTTAGCAAGAGAGGATTTTTGGGAAAGTTGTAGGTGCTCACCTTTTGGAATTTGGGATTGGGGGTCATTGGAATTGGACCTAGGCTTAAGGCCCAAGCATAGCATAGTATAATGATGATATAGAATTGGGAACAGGGAGCGGCTATTACAACCCCCCAAAATGATAAGTTTCCCTCCCCTTATTTCTCAACCCTCCAAATTTACACACCCACCCCTCTCAAAGACTAAAATACCCCTCATTCTCACCCACCCCATACCCCATAGCAGTCCAGCGAGAAGAAGAAGAGACGGCGACGGGCGACGAGTGACGGACGACAGCCCTTCTTCTTTTTCTCTCTTCTTCTCATCTTCTTTCTTTCTTTCTTTCCTCTTTTTTTTTTTTTTTTTTTTTTTTTTTTTTTTTTTTTTTTTTTTTTCGCTCTGCTGGGTCAGATCTGTGTGTGAGGCAAGGGAGGTTTTTTTTTCAAAACCTCCATTTTTTCCGGCGAGTGACCTCTCTGTCCTTCTTCTTCTTCTCCTCTTCTTTCTTTCTTTCTTTCCTTCTTTTTTTTTTTTTTTTTTGGGTCAGATCTGTGTGTGAAAGGTAAGGGAGGTTTTTTTTTTCAAAAACTCCATTTTTTTTGGCAACGATGACGGCCTTTCTTTTTTTTTTTTTTTCCTCTGCTGGTCAGATCTGCTGCCGACGGGAGGGAAGAGGAGAAGAAAAAAAAAAAAGAAAAAGAAAGAAAGAAAGGAGAAGAAGAGGAAGGCCGACGGGAGGGAGGGGAGGGAGCTTTGCCGACAAGAGAGGGGTTCTGGGAAGGAAAGAAAAAAAAAATCAAGAAGAGAAGAAGAAGGAAGAGGAGGAAGCAGGAAGAGGGGTGCGGGAGAGGGTTGCCGGTGGGGTGGGTGCCGAAAAGAGGTAAGCAGGGATAAGCCCTTTTTGGTAATTTTTTATGATAATTTTTTTAATTAAAAAATGTGGGGGGCAACTTATAGGTTTGGGGAGTTGCAATAGCCGTTCCCTTGGGAACAAGATCTTCAGTAACTCTTAGCCTGGATGGAGCTGGTGGGCTTCTTTGTGGGCCCAATTAAGCATCAAATTACTGATTCACATACAACATTGATGCTGGGGAGAAAAAAAAGGTCTTTTGATGGTCGAGTTATAGGCTATTTAACTTGAGGAGATGGACCAGTAGTTGGTGAGACTTACGCCTTAATAAGAGAAAGGTCTTGGGTTTGACTTTCCGTTTTCTTTGGGGGTCAGCTACCAGGTGGCTCTATTATAAGCGTTACTTGATGAGGAATTAGTGGCTTCGACTGTGTTCAAAGGATTAGTTGGGCTAAAATTCCGAGATATTTGTTGGCTGGGGAAGAAAAAATAATAATTATTGGCTATATATCAAGGGAAGGGCTCAATAATTGGATTCAAATAGAAGCCAAATAATCATGGTCTGCCAACTTTGCTTCAACTGCCCTGGGAAGTTTAGGTTCACCACCCGTCCAGGGAGGTGAACCAGCTGAGTGTGCTGAAAGGTTGTCAAAAACCATAGCTTGTGGGCCTAACGGTCCCTAGAGGCATCCCATTGGGGACCAAGCTGCCATTTTAAGATGACAAAAGGAGTGAACCTCCCACACTCAACCAACATGATGAGTCAACTAAACTCCAAACCATTTGAGCTGGCATGTTTCCCTTTTTTTTTTTCTTTTTTTTTTCATAAGACTACTCAAAGTTAGGTTCGGTTTCAATTTTCATAAGACTACTCAAAGTTAGGCAAGGAAAATAGGATGGTGAGGACCACGGCATCATCCAGACAAAAAGCACAGCTAGCTAATTAAGTGGTAGAGGCAATGACAATATGACCTCTTCTAAAGCAGCATCTCTGCATGTAAGTTGCAACCAGTAACCTGTGAATTATTCCTACAATATAGATCACAACTGTCAATATATATATATCCAATTATGTTCCCATCAGCATATGTCGATGTAAGCTATATCAGTACTATGCATTGGGAGTTGTACCCCTTGCATTGGTCCAATGTACCTCATAACCCACAAACGCACAAGGTACAACTCCCAATGCAGGTGTTGATATACCTTATATCATCACGTGCTTACCTGATCATCATCATCATATATAAGTGGTTTTAGTCAAGATTCTCAGTGTCTCTGTATGACCATAACCCTTACTATGCTTCCTGGAGCTGTTCGGGAATTTCCAAAATTTTTTGACATGTGCACAGAAAGAATGTGATCCTAGAGTTCATCTACCAAAAGATGATACCAATAAACCAGCCTAAAGGTGTTTGGAGGTACAGCAACCTGCAGTCTCTGGGAGGCGCAACGAGGATACGATCAAACCACAAGGCCAAGGGTCATGAATCCATTTGATAAATTCCACAGAATGAATAAATGACTAAACTGATGAAAAAGAATCCCCAAGCTATGCTGGAACTTTATGTTTCTTTCACAAAACAGATGTGGACAAGAAAGACTTACTTTGTCTCCACACAAATCTATATGAGCTTCAGACTCTTGAACAAGTGCTTAAAATATTTAAGTGTGTTCAAAAAACATGAGCTGCAGCTAAATCAAGAAAGAAATTAAAGACATGAATAAACAGTCATTTACATCATCACTCTTACCGAAGAGAGACGGAAAAAAGAACTACAACAGCACAGACAGAGAGACACAGACTCCAAAGTCCAAAACGAGTGAAGGAAAGAAGGGTGCTTTCATTCCCTGACCTTACAAATAGAAATGAAAGCATACTGGGCTCTCAAATGGGCTTTTCTTTATGACCCATTCACTTAAAACACACCCACAACAGTAGTGGAAAAAGGGTTAGAATATCACTCTTACTGCAACATCTAAAACTCTGTACTGAGTCACCCTATGCAACTGCCAAAACAGCCACTGATGGTGCATCAGCTAATGCTTCCACCACAGGATATTCAGTCACAGGCCATAAGAATTTGGTGTAGTGGAATTCAATTTGTAGCCGGCGATGAAGAGGTGTTGATGCTATTAACCCCTTCTTGATATCAGCTTGCAATTCCCTTATAGGGATTGCTGCCAAAAAGCTCTTAATATACTCCTTGCATGACTCCTTCCCACTGCACACAATTGGTTCTTCTCTCTCAATTTTGTCTGACTGATTTGGGGTTATCTGTGTCTCTTCAGCTATAGCCTCCTTAGAGTTGTTTGGTTGCACCTTATCACTAGCCGGTTTTTCATCTGATGCTCGGGTCTCATCAGGTAGTTGTTGGATTGTCGTGTCTTTGTCAAATTTCAGGACATAGGCTTGATTGCATCCCTCATAAAGTCTCTCTCCTAATGTGTCAATGATGTAGTAAGCATCCTGCTCGACCTTCAGGACAAAAAAATGGTCATTCCAACTAACAATGTAGACCAAAGGGTCACCATTGACAGGGCAGTCAGACCCATGACGGTTGATCTCATCCCAGATGCTGTCAAAGGACATAGCACCATGCAGGAAATCGAAACTCCCCTCTTCCAGTCCTTCTGGATGGAAAAACCCAATGAAGGACTTCTCTGGGACTATAGAGAGAGGACGAACTTTAGCCTGGAGGACTGTATCAAGGTCAAAGTGCTTGTCCGGGAACCGCTCCCTATAGGCCTCATTCTCACAGAGATTCCTCCACTCTAATGAGCCTTCTCTGATCAGGCTGTCAAATTGGGACTTGATAGGCATTTCACCTCGGTTGGATTGGACCCAATCAGCAATGACAGCTACCAGGGCTGTGCATGCACTTTCACCTGCAGCACGTTCACTCCTTTGATCAATTGAAGCAAAAAAGAGTTGGGCTTTGAGCTTCATGTGTCCATCACGGCTTATTACTTCCTTGTTCTCCCAGCTGCCAACGGCAAAATTGTCGTCCCCAAATTCAGAAACTGACGATCGATTAGCAGTTGAATCATCTTCTGTTTTACACCACTGCCAGAAAAATAGAAATTATTTGGATTCAGAACTTTAAGTAATTTTTTTCATTAATTATTTTAAATATTAAAGGATTTAGTATGTAAATTTCAAGATATACAATAGACTCAGAACAACTGATAAAGAAATTTTTTTGCATCATTTCAATTATTTAACCCAACTATGAGGTATAAAAATTTTCAAATTCCATCGGGCAGAATATGGAATAACTAAAGTTACCAATTAGTCCCTCCATCTCACAAAGATAGGCCATCTTTGACAAAACACGTAAATTAAGAAAAGCTATCAATGCATTGACTTGTTACCCATTCAACTTTCTTTCCAAATGTATCCCTCTCTTACTTGGGATTTGTGTTGAAAGTAATTCTCGAAATAACAAAGGATAGCTATAGGGAAGTTCAAAAAATTATAACTTGACTTTTCAATGTGGACAAACATTTTGGGACAGCAAAAGTAGCAGAAATGGCCAATCTTTGTGGGATGGGGGGAGTATTCAGAAAGCCTACTAATCAACTCATGAAGTTCTAAGTCAGATATTTAAATTGGTAAGTGTATAATGCACTAAGAAATGAACACACAATTGAGTATGATCTATCAATATAAGTGCTGCAGTTTTTCAAAACTCATTAACTTTTGGTTGTTAATACTCTATTAGAAATCATTGGCAGAAACCAAAAAGGGAGCAGGAAATAGTTGGATGTGTACCCCAAAACGGGACTCGTCGGAGGAGCTAAGCTGCCGGCGATCAAAATCAATGTCATCCCCACCCTCTTCTCCATAATCCTTTTTTAACAGTGGTTCCCCTTTGGCTTTAGGAGATCTGAAGCTCACCTTCCTCTTCCTCCAAGATAGTATTCTGCGCTTCGAACTCTGCCGCAAGGGCTGCTCAGGAACTGATGCAGTTGAATGCCCAACATGCAAGCATCCAACATCTGGTTTGCGGTTGCTATAGTATATCCAATCCTCATCTTCACCACTGCTTATAGTATTGGAGTAAAATGATCCTCCAGCCCAATTTGCATAGGTCAATGTTCCATAACTAAACGATTTCCGAACACAGGAATCCTCCTTACTCTCCTCTGATTCTCCCTCATCAAAATCATCAAGCGAATCTGTGTCAAAAGGATAACTGTATTCACCATCCATACTTCTCACAGAGCACCTACCATCACTGCCCTCTTCTTCGCGGCATGCCTTCTTTGCTCTTCGGGCTGACATATATTCTTTGAAGATCTTTACTTTTCTCAGACCTGCTTTAAGAGCAGAAAGTTCATCTTTCTGCTCATCTTTTTCTGTTGATGAAGTTTCAACAGAACGGGGTGACAGTGGAATTGGCATTAAACATCCCTGAACTGTCTCTGAAGGTTCTAGGGTAGTTCTCAATTCCAATAAGCTGAGAGATAACTACATTTCAGATGAACTTGCAGTTAGATTAATATAGGTTTAACATAAAAGATTGATGGTAACATCAAAACACTAGCAATAGAAACTGAAAACATATTGAAAGGCACTTACACAAAGTGAAGGACTACACTCAATGCTGCCAGCAGGAAGTGTGAGAGGAACATTAATTTCCACCTCTTTCTCCTGAGCTGCTGAAGCAAATTCTGCAAGGTTCAATGATGCAGTTCCAACAACAGGGACCTTGTTCTTTGGCCCTTGGTTCAAGCCCTGCATCATAATAAAGTGGATCAGTATTATCTTAAACAATTAATTGACCACAATCACAAAATCATGAACTGATCAACAAATTAACAAGATTCAGGTGAGAAACATCATGGGCTTCAAATACCCTAAGACATTAAATCCCAAAAGGCTCAATAAAACTCTAAAGCACATCTCACCCAAAATTTTATAACAAACAAGCGTTTTAAGGCTTCAGTTTCTATAGTTTTTTCTATGGGTAGTTCATTTGTATCTTCAGGAACAGCAAATTCTGATCGTCCTCGTGGCCACTCAACCTCTTTATAATTTTGTTTTATAGCCTTCCTTTTTTTGGAATCATTCCTTTCAGATTCATATTCTTTTGAACTATCAGAATTATTATCCTCTTATGATTATCCATGTTCTTGCTACATTTAGAACCCCTACCCAACTACTAATCAACTATACATTAGTATACCAAATCAAATGTGAGTTTAATATAGATCTATTCATGTGCCACAAAAATCCTCTTAATCTCCATTTGTATTCACCTAAAATTGATAATTATGACAAACCCCCCCCCCCCCCCCCCCCCCAAAAAAAAAGAATAATAATAATAAAATAATAACGACAACAAGAAGAAGGAAAATTGCTTGGTTATGATGTCTTGACAAGAAATAAAACATAATTAATTTACCCCTTAAAACCTCGAAACTATCTTTAACTCAAGCACAGACTTCTTAGGAAAACAAAAATGATATGGAAACCAGAAAATTGAATATCAAACTAAATCATTAAAATAGAAAAAGAATCAAATAGGAACAATTAAGACCAGAAAACACAAAAAGCTAATAAGTCATATATTGATCAAATCATTTTCCAATATTGATACACATCAAAAGACCCAGATTCCAGAACCCATCAATTTCAACTCCAGAGCCTAGATAGCGACGAATTAAATGTAAAAGATCAAAAAAAAAAAAAAAATCTAAACCCACAAAAGTCCCACTAAACTCTATACGATCAATGAACCCCCTTCAGAAAATCAACTACAAATTCCACAATAAAAGGAAAAAACCCATTGAAATTCCACAATCAAGAGTCGATTCCCCTAGAAATATAACATGGAACCAACACAAGCTCTCACTTCTAATCCAATAACAACCTTGGCAAAAAATTCAAAATAAAAAAAAAAAAAACTGCTTTTTAAAACGAAAGAATGAAAACAGAACTCACATTGAAGACTGTAAATGTGACCTCCCACGGATGAAAAACACACTCCTTGTAAGCCGAGAAATTACACACGCTCCGAAACTCCTCGTTCCATTCCACAGTCCCATTTTCAGTGACACCCCCTTCTTTGGTGAAATTCCTCCTCACCCTCCTCCGCCTCAGCGAACTCAAAGCGATACTCTTAGAACCCTTCCACTTTACCTCAACCACCAATTTCGTCAAATCCTCCAGCAATTTCCCCTCGCTCTGCGCTGAATCCAAGCCTTCGAGCCGGCGAAGAACCAGCCCCGCCTCGAATTTCTTCGACGACAGAGGCGGCCACGGGCGCCACTTCATCATATTCACCACCATGGTAAAGACTCAAAGTGATCAATGTAAAAAAAAAGGCACAAGAAGTTGGAGATTTGGATGAGCTAGATGGGGGTGTGTGTGTGTATACAAAAAAAGATAGTTGTGGAGTTGACTTTGCAGGTGGAATGATGGGGAAGGAAGCTTTGGCGATCTTCAAGGAGGTTGGTATGATTGTGGAGATTCAAGAGAGAGCAATGGGTTTTTGAAATTTTGTTTGAGGATTGTACCCAATAGAGCTTGGAGGAGATGTATATATATATGTATATTGCGGGATGTTTGTGGCTTTGAGGTGTGCAAAAGCCTCGTTGGAGAGAGACAGAGACAGAGAGTGGGGGGAGAGGCCGGCACTAAAATACACATAAGAACCAACGTCTCTATTTCCTCCAACAAAGTTTGGTTTTTTTTTGCTTTGGTACAACCTGTATTTTTGTTTATTTCTACTGCAACCCCCTAGGTCGTAGGCGTATGAAAGGTTTCTACCTCTATCCGATTCCTGGAATTCTGGGATCTTTTACCTGTATTCCTATCACTAAGAATTTGTTTTTATTTCTTTATTTATTTTTAGTCTTTTGTTTTTCGGTTTTAGTTACAAGAAGATAACATCATAAATTTAAAACATGTATTATTGAAAGAGTACAAGAAAATATTTCGGAGTTGATTGTACGGCAAAGTAACTGTTTTTATTCTTTACTCTCTCTATCTTACTCCCTCTATCTTATAGGGATAGATCAAATTTGACAAAACACATATTTTAAGAAAAATCATTATTGCATTGACTTGTTACTTGTTAAACTTTATCTTTTTAAAAATATTTTCTCCCAATTATTACCAATTGAGTTTTGTGTTGAAAGTAATTATTGAAATAATAAATTAAGGGTAGCATAAGAAAGTTTAAAAAATTTGTAATTTGAATTTTCAAAGTGGTCAAACATTTTAGGACAAAAATAAAATTACAAAAATAATCTATCTTTGTGAGACCAAGGGAGTATTTTATTTCGTGTAAATGTCTCTTATAAATATTTTCTCAATTTATCATATGTTTGGTATATCCACCTTTTTTAAAAAAACTATATATTGAGTATGTACGTTGCGGTGATTTTTTATTTAATAACAAAATGATTTTATCTAAGTAACATAACAATAAAGAGAGAGGTCTCCATTACGATTTAAAGCATTTTTATTTAGGGAAGGATCAACTTACACCTAATGTAAAGTTTTTTACTCTTATACTCATTAACATTTTTTTTATAAGAATCATATTTCACCCAATCTACCATTGGATTAGATAATCCCCAATGCACATCATGCATGTCAAATATCAAGTCAATCAGATATGGGGAAGTATTTGATATGTAAACATATATTTCTTTCGTAAATAAAACTATGATTTTGAGCACTTTATAGATGGCATAGCTCCTAATCTCTAATTGATTTGAAATTTAACATATATAACGTGCATGAATGAAGTATTTAATCCAATGATTAAATTGATGAAATATTATTTTTACAAATATATATAATATATATATATATATATATATATATATATATATTAAAAAATCTTACACCGCATTTAAACAAATTTCTCCTCCTTTAATTTAATTTAATTTTATTTAGACAAATGAAAGAGGCGTTCCAAGTAATGAAATGATTAAATACCATTTGTTTTTCTATTTCAACATCCCATGTTGACATTTTTTTTTTCCTTGGGTAACCTATGTTGACATCTCAGTTTGATTTTGGGATCTAAGTCAAGTAATAAAGCTTTATTAATGCACCATGTGAATAGCTAGTGTCCTGTGATTGCATCAACCAAGTTAATTGAAAGCTAGTAGGCGCATTCCCATAAATAAAATAAAAAAGAAGAAAGAAAAGAAAAGTCAATTAAATTGGGAAGAAGTTTTATGAATATGATCACATGATTACCTCTTTTCCAATTAAATTGGCTGGAGAAAAATAAACATAGCCCTAAAGATGCTTTTTATGAATGACTCGTTTAAATCATATACTGCGTGTGTTTCACTATTGTTGGCCTAGACTGCAAGTTGTAGGATTAGGGTCGGTATTATACCGGTTGAGATTACTCAAACCATGTTGCTTGACTGCTGCACTGTCTTCTAAAAGATTTGAAAGCGTCTCTTGACACTAGCTGGTCTTTGATAAAATAGTTAGCACTCGGTCCTTCAATTGGTATCAGAGCAACGTTACGAGTTCGAGTCCCTGAGAGGGCACTACATGTGTTGGGAGGGAGATTGTTGGCCTAAACTATAGGTTTCAGGGTTAAGGTCAGAATCATGCCAGTTGAGACTACTTGCCCGTTGTGATTAGCTGCTGCACTGCCGTTTAAAAGATTTAAGGACACCTCTCTTGACGTCAATTGGTTTTAAGTGAAATGGTTAGCACTCGGTTTTACAACTATCAAATTTATAAACACTATTTGCATATTAGGAAGTGGAAAGAAAGAGAGAAAAAATAGAATCTCTTCATACAACAAACTCTCTAAAGTTTTATGAATATGGTCATATTGGGATCAAAAGTGTAATTAATAAATGATAAATTATTAATTCACAAAATAGAAATAAATTAATTCACAAAGGATAAAATAGTCTTCAACAATTTCAATGGAGGTAGAATAGACAAGCAAAAGTCTTTCACCTTGAACAACTTTTAGAAGTAGTACAGATAAAATACATCCACCATTGAAATAACAAGCTAATTGTAATACAAAGTCATTACTACAACCACATGCACATAAATACATTTTGGTAGGAAGAATGATTTAATGTAAAATGAATTTCATATACCTAATTTTTAATAGTTGTGATTAAGCTAAGTTGAAATGATGAGACGGTTGAATAAATTAGGGAATTTTGGTCATAGCCCCTATGTATAAAAATCATTTTACAATAAGCCCTAAATAAGAATTAATTTTGTGAAAATAAATATAACAAAAAACACAACTGCATTCACATTATTACGAATGTAGTGTGCAACAGTATCATCATACAATTGAAATAAGAAAAAGGGGTCAATAAGCTTTCCTAAACCCATATTTCTCAACAGTATCATCATATTGCTCGAAAATGTTAGTTGTAGAGTAACAACATACTGTTTTATACAATTACACATACTTCCACCGCAAAACAACATGCTAAACAACACAACCCAACATATGTGAGCAAACACAAACTAAAAAAATGCGGCAAAACACAAAAACGCTTGATCTACTCCTCTTTTGAATAAAACATCATCTAGAAAGAAACTAAAATGAATCACATGAGCACAAAATCTAGTGATATCTATTCAAAACATGCTAAAACACCAAAAAAGGGAGTTCATGAACATAAACTATTCAACATAGTTTACATCGATAACCCAGAAATTTCAGAACAAAGCAATGAACACTATACAAACCCAAATCTAATTAAATCTCGAACACCCTTCAATCCCCTGTTGTCATTGCCAAACTCAAAAAATACAAACAATGGCTGACTTTCATTCAAAATTCAAAAAAAAAAAAAAACAATAAAAATGGCTGCCAGTGCTTGGAGAAGATGATATGAGTGAATACATTCAAATTCAAATTTGAATGCAACACACAAATGCTAAGTTGAAGAGAGAGAAAGACAATATCCCTAAGAATCCTCTCCCACGAATGGAAACCCTTCCCCAAACCGTTACCCATCTTTGCATGGAATCCGTTCTTCCCAAAAAACAAGTATAACAAAATATTGAAAAGTCAAAAAAAGGGTAAAATAGGGATGGAAAAACAGCTACTTACCTTCTCACAAAAGAAACTGTTAGAAAAGGGGTTATGGAGATATAAAACAAAAAAAAAAAAAAAAAAAAAAAAAAAAAACCCAATGTGGGATTTTGGTTAAAAGCATATCCCTAATAGGGGTAATTGCTAATTTTCTCAATAAATTACTATGAATTTTCAAACTTAAAAGACTTGTGCATTCATTAAGCCAACTTCAAATAATTAGGATAAGATTCAATTAAACCATCTACTCATCAATGGTTGAAACCTCAACACATAAGAAAATAATTAAAATTGGATTATTAGAATTTGTGTAACTATATACTCCCTCCGTTCGTAATTGAAAGTCCATTTTGAGAAAGAAAAAAAAAAACATGTTTTTTTTTATGAAATCTTATAAAATGCTTTCACATCGACATATAGATTTTAATATTCAAATTTTTCCCTTAAGTGTACAGAACATTAGAAAAAAATAACTTATCACAACTTAATACATGATACTTTTTAAATCTTAAAAAATTCATCCGATGCATAGATGCATAGTGTTTGGTGGTAAGATTGTTATCTCATCAATTATTGTTGATATATGTATATAATATAGCATCAGAGCTTGGCTTAGGTTAGTTTGTGGTAACCTGATGTTACCACAATGGTAACCTGAGTTACTACCAATGTGATTACTTACCACAAAAAGTGATGGAAGTTACCACAAATATGACCAATACTGTAAAATGTGACTACGTACTTAATGTACAGTACCCCATTTTTTGTGTGGTTACCATGGAATACCCTTTTATATCCTTATTATTCATAGTCTATGACTGTATGTACCCAAAAAGGAAGGAGAAAAAAAGAAAAGAAAAATGAAGAAGTCTTTTGATCGATAAACCCTCATTGTTTTTAGTGGCTTTTGTGTCATCTAGACAACTTATAATAATTTGAGGAATAGATTAGTGGTTCTTATGACTTGTGCCTTTAGAAGTGAACGCCTTAAATATATAATTGATTTATTTAGTGGCTTTTGTGTCATATATACCCATTTTGAGCTTTTGAAAATCAATTGAAGTTGACGCACACAAAACATATTATATTATTAGTGGTTTAGGTAGACTTGAAATCTTCAGTCTTATTTGGCATTGGGCTAAGATTATGACTAAACTTTAGATATGGGTTTATATATTCCATAGAAATGTGAAAATTTTGAAAATGAATCTTTTCTTGTTCACTTATAATTTGTGGATGTAAATCGACGGAGAGTGAGTATCTTTGCTTCTTTACCAAACGCATACAAGTCTTTGGATTCTTTTTGTCTCCCAGAGTAGTACTATACTATCCATTTTAAATCATCGATCTTTCATCATGGGTGCTTCTAAGGTACTCATAAGGTAAGGTCAGTAGCTGAGCCACATGAAGGCAAGTGGGGGCCTCGGCCCCCATACTAATATTTTTTCCATTTCAAATTTTGTATATAAAATTTAGATTATTTACATATTGGCCTCTATAATTATTATTTTATTTCCTTCCTAATATCAATTTATCATTTTTCTCCACTACAGAACTTTCTATAAGCAATTAATTTGTATACAATTGTCTCATTCTTTTTCATAAAAACTAACTTGATTTTGCTTAAATTCAAGACATCTCTCTCCTCTCTCTCTCTCTCTCTCTCTCTCTCCCTCTCTCTCTTGTAGGAGCACACACATATATATCTATTAGTTTACTTAAACGTTATGAACAAGTAAATTAATAGGACCCATTGTTGCGCTCTAACATAAAACACTTTCAACTAAACAAAACTTCGGAAAGAAAAAAATGCAAATAAATATGGCTCCCATTGGGGTAAATTCTTAGTTCCGCCACTAAGTATGCTACCCAATAATGATAACCAATCATATTAATTTTATGGTAAATAGTCACATTTTATAGCGAATCGGCAAAATGTGGCCAAATTACTAATTACTTCAGTTATGACCAAATAACCATAAAATGTGACTAATTACCATTTAAAGTACCATATATATATATTCCAATTTTTAATATTTTTTTCTTTACCCTCTATTTGGTTCGTGGATTCTACCATGGAAAAAAAAAGGAAGGGAAAAAAAGTACGGAGGAAAGAAAATAAAAGGAAAAGGTGATATCATACTAAGCCAAAATTATTTCAATTATTGTTTTTCTACCAATTTTCCTTTGCAACCAAATAAGAAAAAGTACAATTCCTCATATTTTATTTTTTTTCCTTGATAAAATCCATGAACCAAATAGAGCCTTAAGGTACCATAAAATATTCTCTTAGGAAAGATAGGTGGTCAAAAATAGATGAAGTAGCAAAGTCCTAAAGCTTTTAGAAAACCAATATGGTTGCAGAAGGAAACGGATTGGATAATGCATGTAAACGTGGGAATTATCTTCTTGGGAAATGTTAACCAATGTTGTGTATTGACTCGATTTATGGTGACAGACATCCTCCTAACCTTGCATTTATAGAATGTGGCCATCAATCGTCCCTAGTGGAGGGGTCGCTGCATGGACTAGTATTTCTAAATCAACATGTGCCCGCATTTACAGGCACAAACAACTTGCATGCATCCCACTAGCTTACTCAACTACTCCAGCAAGGGTCATTCGATGCCCATAGCAGGAATTTTCTTTTTCCACCTTTTTTTGTTTTTTGGAATTACAAATTGGTTCCAATGCGGCCAAATAATTATAGTCAGTAGTTATTTATTATGAAATTAATAATTATTTGTATTGAACTATAATTATTTGTCTGTAGAACGTACAAACATCCTAAAAAGAAAATATGCCAATAAAATAGAAACAAATGGAGTATATAGTTATAGTTATATGGGAGAACCTATGATAGGATACCATCAATTCGCTGCATCAAACATGGAGTAATATCATTTTATATGCAAATGATGAGTGTATTTGAAAATTTAGACCCCTACATAGATTGAGTTAATCTTATATGAATAATAACAAAGAAATATTTGAATTAAGAAATTCATTTAAAAAATAAGTTTCATGTTTTGTTCTCGAGCCCATAGGTATATTGTTCGTTCAAATAAAAATAAAGATATAGTATTTTACATCATTGGTCATTGTGAAATTATATATAATGCGATTACATCTATTTCAATGGTCTTGATCAATATATACTCACTCTCTTTGCATATAATTAAATTGATATTGCCCCATCAATTTTGATGGACCAATGCTCTATAATATATGATCTCTTTATATGTAATGGTTTGGCCCTGGGTTTATATCCTTTGAAATCCTCCAATCATAGAATTGATTTTTATGATTGTACTCTAATATATTGTCTGTTTTTTTTTTTTTTTTTTTTTTTAATTTTATCTGAGGAAGTAAAAAAGTCTAATATAACTTTAATTTACATATACTCGATTATACTCGACAAAAGCTTGCTCAAGGAACTAAAGACAAACACATTGTGTGAAATTATATATTGACATACACAACAACGGGAAATTGACATGTACGGCATGGTCTTTAGGTTGCATTTGGTTTGAGGGAATGGAATGAGATGGGAGTGGGATATGGAATGAAATGAGTATGAGAATGGGAATGGATTTTCCATCCCAATGTTTGGCAAGGGATGGGAATGGAATAAAAAAGCATAGGTGAGACCCATTTTTAATGATATTTACTCATTGAAAAGTGGGAATAACCATTCCTTTTGGTTTGGGAAGGAATGACTAGCTATTACTTTATTGGAGAGAATAGACCCTCCACAAAGGAATAGTCATTCCATTCCCTTGTGCAACTAAAGACTCAAATATTTTTTAGAGAATGGAATCACCATTCCATTCCCTCCCTCATTCCCTCATAATAAACATTTATGCCGTATTTAATTTATTTGGTTAGAATAGAATGGATGGGAATGGAATCTGATTCCATACTCAAAATAGTTTGGAATGGAATGAGATTGAAATAAACATTGCGAAATGAATATCATCATAATTCACTACTACTATTTGATTCCTATTTCCTATTTAATTACCTCATTCAAACATGTTGTTTGAAATTAATTAGAATAGGATTCCATTTCATCAATTTCATTCCAACCAAACAAACATGGCCTTACTCTCTACCCACTCCTTTTGAAGTTCAAATGTTTGGTTGAAAAGCATTGCATAATAATTTACCTACTAAAGTGGGTTTGTTAGAAGGCATATACAGTGGATTGTTCTCCTCCTTGCCCTTTGTGCCAATTTGACGAGGAAATTACTCCCCATATGTTTCTACCCAGGGTCCCAGGGGGGTCATATGTCTAGTTCTATTCTTTTTACGTGCATAGTTGATGGATATGTTTCATAATAGTAATTTTTCCACTTGGTGGTCAAAGTATTATTAAAGAGAGAGGAGGGGGAGAAATTAAAAAAAAATTATAATTAAAAACCTTAGACTTCTAAAATACCCCTGTAGGCAAAACGCAAAACTTCGTTCCTTAGAAAGAGAGCTTAAAACCTTTTAAATACCAAAAAAAATTGGCATTAGGAGAATGCCCATGTGGGGTTGGTCGGCCAATCAGACGTTCGTTGTACTCTCTAAAGATTATCGTTTCAACTCTTTACTAAGATCGTTGCCTATGTGAACATGAATTAATGCAGTAGGTCGAAATCTCGAATGAGAGAAAACTTGAAATACCCCTGATCGTTAATTTTTATTTTTATTTTTTTTAAATAAAGTTAAAATAAATAGAGCTTTAAATTAGCATGTCCAAGAGAAAAAGAAGAGAGAGAGACATTACATGTATAAAAAAAATGGCATTATTTTGGTCATATCACATTATAATAGAGTAGTTTAGGCATTAAATTTATAAATGACATGACCTGATGTTCAAATGATTTTTTTTTTTTTTCGGACAAATAAAAAGAGAAGTACAAAATACAAAACATCACAATTTAATAGTTCTTTATGAAGTTTTGTGAACTTGCCCTATAGTCTAGCAAGGTTTCTTGTAATTTATCCAAAAATGAATAATCAAATTTTCAAAATAGTTTTTTTAAAAAAAATTCTTAATTTTTTAGAGAAAACCTATAGTATCACATCCTTTCATCCATGACATTGTTGTAACAAGAATCTAACAACTATATAAACAAGCTCAACCATATGTAAGCCATGAGACCCACTCAAAAATATACATGTGACCGAGATTCTACTTTTCAATTTGCTCATGAAATTGAATTATATATCTTTCTTGAGGCCTAAAGTCTTTATTTTTTAAGTCTTATATATATATATATATCTATCCTATACTATATTTAGGAGTTATGCTGACATGGCAGCTTAAATATCTCTCCCTCCAAAACTCTCTTCTCACCTTACTTATGGGCCCACAAATGTTTCTCGCCCTCTTTTTATAATAATTTATTTTCATGTCTTTTCATTTTAAAATTTGAAACCCACTCTTAAAAAGTCATTGGTTGTCACTAAGCATATGAATCACATTTTTTTTTTCTTTTGGCTAATAAAATAACTAGAGTTTGCAATTTCCGCGCATCGCGCGGGTCTCTGCTAGTATATATATATATATATGTTTTACGGAATTATTTTCAAGACAAGTCACTTGAATTGGAGGGGTAAATTAATGATGAGGGAAGATGAGATAAAAGATAAGATTAAAATAGGTTAAAAGTTCAAACCCTTTTAAATGAGTGAGAGAGAGGAAAAAAAAAAAAAAAAAAAAACAAAGAGGGGAAAAAAAAAAAAAAGGGGAAATTGTTTTCAGGACAATCCTAGGGATTCGAATTCATGACTTGACATGATATCTATTCATCAAAAGCTCTCCGTACAAGTTAGAAATGAGAGCTGAAATTTTCAAGGCTGAACTTAATTATTAAGTGAAAGGGACATGCATTTCCTCTTTGATTACAACCCATTAAGGGCAGCTCCAAAGAAGAATAAAAATGCCACTTATCTTTGGACAAATCAACTTCATATGAAAATGACTTACTTCACTAGAAGATTGGGCTTGTGGGTGTCGCTTTTGGAATTAAAGGAAATCTTTCGGCCACATTCAGATGTGTAAATAGAAGACAAAGTGATTAGAGATAGTCATAAAAATTAATATTAGTTGCTAATTGGATCTAAATTGTCCCTTTCTTTCGTTAACTAATAAATCGTCCGCTCGAAAACAACTTTCCAACAAAATATTGTAATTAAACAAGAAACGGATGAAGCCAAAATAATCTTGATAAATAAATAAAAGTGCTGTTATTTCATGATTTGGAGTTTAGCTTAGGAATTTCAGTTTGTCTATAAAACTAATTTGACTTGTTCTTACCTATAAACTCTGTCCACACAAGAAGAACTTAATCATTTGTATGATGAACACTTTTCTTTCATGCTAGACGCATGTCCAATCATGAGTGAAGAAGGGGAGCCAGCCTGCAAGGCTAGGCCCCTTCCCCGGACCTTATTATAAGCATACTATTAACACGTGTGCCCGGCCTTTCATCCCCTTTATAAAAATGATAATATTTTTTATTGGCTTATAAGATTAACAATAAATCATCAGCAAAGCAAAGAGAATGAATGTTGGCTTATTAAGATCCCTTATGGGTAGGAAGGGCCATAGATTTAAGAAAAACATTTATACAAAAGATAAAGAGATAAGGGAAAAGTGGGTCCCCTTCCGAATACCTCACGAAGGATATATGACGTCAAAAGGCCGACAGTTTATAAAAATATGATATCTAGGGGCAGAGACACATTCCGTAATAATATTTATTATAGACTCCAGAAAATTATATTAATGAAGTGTGTCCCTAGTTCCCAACTTAATTTCCATTCTAGTTTATCATAAGATGTTTAATTTCATGGTGTAATTTAATGGCTATGTAGCCACTCTCTCCTTTTCTCTTTTCATAGTGTGTAAAAAGTTCATGAGTAATAAGGGAATTATCATTAATTGACCTAATAAGAGTAGACACATTTTTGAAGGCCGATATAAGCTTTCCTACAAGAGGCTTGATTAGCTTTAAACAATAAATTATAAATCACATTACATAAGGTAATGGGTCTATAATCCGTAACCTAAGAAGAATTATCGGTGTCATTAAATTTTTTAAGGGGTGTCCAGATTGGAAAAACTTCCTGTTAGGTCGTGTTTGTTTAGTTGGAATGAAATGAAATCACATTCCAATTCATTCAAAACAACGTGTTTACATGAGATAATTTAGATGAGAATGGAATGAAACAACATGTTTGGACGGCCATTTCAAATCTCTTTCTATTCTAGACTACTTCAAATATGGAATCAAATTTTATTCTCATCCATTCCATTCCAGCTAAACAAACATGACCTTAGTGGTGAACATCGATGAACCAAGAATGTTACAGTAAGTTTCATTAAAAGGGCCATCTAATCTGTCCAGGACAGAAGCTGCGTTAGGATTAAGAACAAAAACAATGTCACAGCTTTCCTTTGTTGACATCGGATTAAGCGAAGAGTATCATATCCTCTAGAGACAACTGTGAGGGCAAGTGATATAAAAATTCATGATAAGGGATATGGGTTCAATGAGGCCGTAAGAATATATATTTGCAAAATGATTTTTAAACACATCCTCGAGTATCCAACCAAGCCTACACATTGTCCCTTAACCTTCAATAATTTATTATTAATATCTTGTAATCTTTTAGCTGTATTACCAAAAATATACTTTTTTCCAGCTTATAGAGAGAAGATAAACCTAAAAGCACTAGACCCTATGCATCTCAGATAATCAGGGTAAAGATGCCAAGCCATATCATATTCATGAAATCTAGGGGAATAATAAAAAACCATTTGTGTCTAATAAGATAGGTAAGTCGTCGAATTATACCATGATTAGAAGAGGAGGCGAAAGCTGCATTTGATACCTCATTTTCATTATCCTGTTTTTTTATATCAGCATATTGTACCCACTAATCAATCTCTACATCATGCTCGATCAAAGGGTTTTGCAGATACTATTGAGGATGAATATCATGTTTTAAAGTGCACATTGAGTTTTCATGAGTTTCAAGGGATAAATGAAGTAAAATGGCGATTAAGGGTGTTTTAGTCATTTTACAATTGGACTTACGATGTTCTCATCATTTGCTTTGAATGTGATATTTTGAGCTTGATATTGAAGTATTGACATTCTTGGCATCATATGAAGTCCGATAAGTTTTATATGAAATGACAAAGGACATTTTAGTCATTTCAGATCCATATTCATGTTTAGTCTTGTTTTTGGTTCGCAATGCTAAGATGAGGCGTTTTGAGCTTTATTTTATTATTTGAGGGTTTTGCATCAAATTTCGAAGTATTTTAGTCCAAGAATGAATGAATTAATGAAAACACACACAACACACAAACAAGTATTTTAGGGTCTTCTCGAAGGATTCTAAGAAATTCCTTGAAAATCACCCTCGCTAATGATTAAACGATCAATCATTATAATTAGTGAAAGAGAACTAATTCTAGTTACCTTTTTTTTTTTTAAAAATTATGAGAAAAAACCTAAATTTCCTATTTTTGCATCCTAAAGTCGATTTTGGGCCTCCCTTGTTCGCCTCCAAACCTTTCCAAGTCTAATTTCCAACCCTTGGAGGCTCTTTAATCTCAACTACTCATTCCTTAACCACTCCTTATAGATTAATCCGAAAGCCTCTAAAAAAGTTAGAAGTCCCTTTTGAGTGCCTCTACTCTCTTCTGAGATGAGGAAATCCTAGGACGCCCTTAAGTGCAGGGGCGGAGCCAGGGGGGGCCTTAGGGGGCACGTGCCCCCTCGGCTGAACCATTTCTTTTTTCTTTTGGGAGAGATATTACTATTTCATGACTATTTCTCAACATAATGCCAAAAAGAGGAAGATAGTAGTCATTTTAAAGTATATTTACAGTCAATTTGTAATAAGTTGACAAAAAAATCCTTTTATGGTATTAAATTGAAATATGATAACTAAAAAGTAATTTTTTTAAAAAAATTGCTTTCTAGTGCTTTTAGTTCCCAATTCCCACTTCATAGAATCATAGCACAGTGCCCCCCTTGGAGATAAATCCTAGCTCCACCCCTACTTAAGTGCCTCTAGGCTTCTGAGAAGATCTAAAGTCCTAAAGCTCCCTTTCAGTGCCTCTATTCTCTACGTTTTCTCTAATTCTTGTCAAGTAACTCTCAAGAAGAGATAGGTTCTTTACTTAGCAAGGGAAAAAAAAAAAAAGAAGAAAAAAAAAAACCTCTCGAGAAGAGATCTCATGCCTTCAAACCCGCTTACCCGCTCCTAGCAAAGTGACAAAACCCTACCAAATTTCTAGCAGCAAAAGGTTTAGAAGATATGAAGATCCCCATCCCCCTCAGTTTTGTCTTTTCCATGGAGAAGTTAATCATAGGCTTATATAATGACAATTGACTATTATGCTAGACGGACTCAAGTAAAATATAAAATATGATTATGGTATAAAGTTTAGATTAAGGCTACAAAACTCCCTCTTCCACCCTTCTTCTAATGAGCTCTCCCACTTTTAAATTCGAAAAATGCTACCTATCTCGAATATAGGATAGGTAGCATTAATTGTCCTTTTCATTTTAGACCTTTTTATTTTTAGACTGGTAATTCAAGATATGCACTACATCATTAACTTCATCACATTCAGTTAAAAATATGTTCAATTGAATCCAAACGTGCCAATAAAAAATAACGAACAATTATGATCAAATAATGATAAATTATAGAAAATGTCAAACCTTGATCTGCATGAATAAATTAAACCAGATAACTTTAACCAAATATTGTATATAGGAGGGGTGAGACCATTTTTTTTAATGAAATTTTGTACACGGGAAGGGTAAGAGACCCTTGAATGGTCATCTATCCAACAACAATATCGAGACTTATACAACAATATCCTCATAAATAAAAGAGAGGTCACCGAAACTAGTAGCCTCTCTCTAAAGGTAAACCTAAAATTTGGTGCACAAACAGAAATAGAATGTGCTTAATTACCTTGAGAAATGCTAGTCATCAAATGCATAGGACACTTGTCCAAAAATGGTGTCATAGACACTTTGCTTTGGCATGAAGCATGAGCACTGTTTTAATGCCAAACCTTGTATTGATTATTATAAGCTAGAATTTGGAAGCTCATGACCTAACTAGGCCTAAATGGTCAGCATATCATGACATGCCGTAAAATGGAAGTGCATATATAGGTATGGTGAGTGCACCTCCAAAATTCCAACATTCTGCCACGTGTCATGCACTCCCAATATAATTTTCCTCAGATAATGATGAACGAAAAGATCGAATAGAAGCAGACCATCCTGCATATACCTAAGACCTAACATCACCTCCACACCTCAATCTTATTTTTTATTTTCTAAAGATTTAAATTTCAAAAACACCCTTAATTAGCTAAGATATTTGTATCATGCATGTCATGTATGCAATGTTTCTCATTGATTGAATATCTTCTTCGAACTTGCAATTTTTTTGTTTTTTTTGTCTTTTTTTGTTTTATAAATAATGAAATTATTTTTTGGGACACTTTATGAATGATACATCTCCTTGTCGCCAATTGACTTGATGTTTGGTGATTGAGGTTATAGGGATGAAAGTGACACAATCATATAATGGATTCCGAAAAATATCTAAGAAGTACGAACACAGACACGCACACATAACATGGTTACAACACATTTATGGATACGTTGACGTAAAAAATAAAAATTAAAAAAAAAAATCATTAAGATTTAATATACGACATGGCGGGAATATACCATTAATAAAATATGGCATGGTCACCAGAGCTTGAGTGGAGATTGAGCTGTTTCAGATGTTGTGAGTCTACTAAATTGAATAGTGCCAAGCCTTATAAGGTCATCTTAATCTCCTTTGAGGTCATTGCAAACCTAGAAACTCATGCTTGCATGACTTTAAAATTAGGGGACTGGCCTCGACTAGTTGCTTGAATTGCTTCATAAAAAACATTTGGATGTAGAATATATAAAAGCCTGCAAACTACAACAATTTGGGGCAATTACATATAGGTCCGGCTACAGGCAAATAATTACAATTCAATACAAATGACTACTAACTTACTAGTAAATCACTACTAACTTAACTAAGAGTGACTACTAACTATAATTGAACTGTATTGTTACCCCTACATCCACAACTATGCACATTTTTGGTGATTCCATTAGAAATAATCTTGTGCACCCCGGCTGAAGAGACAAGGCTGTTCAATTTTTTACTTTATTTTTCTTTTTGGTCAAGAGGGATATTCAAATCTTTGGTCCAAACTAATCTCTTGAACATGGTAGATAAGGCCACCATCCATTCTGCAAAATCTTAATGAACTTTTATAAAATGGAGTACTTTAATGTGATTGGATACCAATTTTTTTTTGGTCAGAATAGCTCATATCAACTCGACAAAGCCTTAATCTCAATTACAGAGCATCAGTGCCGTGAAACCTTTTAAACCATTTAACTCTTATGATAGCCATATACTCCGCTAAATCCTTGAAAATCATGTCCATCTCACTGCCTCAAACCAAGAATAATTATTAGCCGTCTCTTAGTTCTTCACAAGGTCATAAAAATGAGATTTATCACTCTTTCAAGTGAACTTTTCATCATGCCCCAAAGCCATAGTGAGTTCACAAGTACTACATTTCCTATAAAATCACCAATCTTATAACTTAGGTGGTACCTCTCTTTTTCTTTAAAGGAACAGACTATGTAATCAAATCTCAACCTAGTATTTTGAAAAATTGAATTGCAGGTACCTATCTTATGAGATAGTGTGCCACAAACCTGATTGTAATTTATTTTTATCTCCCCCCCCAAAAAAAATAAAATAAAAAATAAATATCATCACACTCGCATGAAAGATTGGTATTACTAACATTCCCCATAATCATAAGGAAGAATGTAGTACCACCTCAATCCATTCAAACAGAATAATTGCTGCAGTTTGAGGCCCAAAATGTGATCCATGATTATGAGACAAAGGGGGAAGTTTCATTAAGGGCCACCAACTTGCGTTGAAAACTTTTCAGATTCAGTGGTCGACCTTTGAGGAATCCAAATGAATGGTGCTTCCTGTAAATCAGCACTTCAAAAACCAAAAACTGGACCCATTTGCCATCTCGTGTACATGTGGTACACGACAGATTCATGGCCATGCTTCTGATATATATATAAAAATATATATATATATGCACTAGTGGGGGAAAAAAAAAAAGAAGCACAAGCATGGCTGAGCCAAGGATTTTGAATGTATCATTCAAAAGCATGACCATTAAAAACCACAAATGATTGATGTTTTTAAAAAAGTTTTTCTTCACTGCGTATGTTAGCTAGTTGGGGACCTTCTGTGAAGGAATTGACCATTTGATTCCTCCACAGTTTCTCAACTAAGAAATGAGCTTTAGTGGCTTTCAAATTTCAACAGTCCACCATCATGAGTTTCATGAAAACTTTTTCTTTTTCATTTTTACCCCCACTTTTTTTTTTTTTCTTTTTTTGGGGGGAGAGAGAGAGAGAGAGAGAGAGAGCCACGATGAGAAGTGCTATGGGCAGATGACTAACGGGTCTTCTCCGTGTAAAACAGGCACGTGGACAAAAAAGACACGTTTTGTGTTTCATGTGGATAAAAAAGGTCTGAGCGAGTGATATTAGTGAGTAGTGACCGACGCAAGCACTCCTCAAGCCACAATAAAGAGTTGACATCATGTTAAAACTTCGAGATATATATATATTTATATATTTTGGAGGGAGGGTAATCATCGCAGCAGGTAGCCATTAAGGGCCCATTGATTCTCGTAGCATAATGGAGGGGGAGAGATATGATCGCAGTAGGTGGCGATTAAGGGCCCATTGATCCTCAATGAGAGGACTAAATTCAATTTGGAGGGGCAAATTTTTGAGAGGAAAATAATACCATTGACTTGAAACCTCATAGCATTTTTTCAATATAGTTTCCATAGCTTTCGGCAGAGATGCGAGTCAATCTAAACTTTAATTTATTGATCCACGCACTCAGGCTATATAACAAAAATACAAATACCCCCAAGGTCAACCTTCAAGACTCACTAAAAGTAACCTAATATATTAAGGTCTCTGATGGCCATCCGAGCACATTGCCATATCTACTCATTCAGAATTGTTATCTACTCAGATCACTAGTTTTTTATTCATTGTAGTCAAAAGATATGTACATTTGAAAAAAGGGATTTCTGGAAGCAATAAATCAATCCATATCATTTTCCATTGTCAAACTCAAGGTTCAAGGCTGCCTGCATCTGGTACAAGACTGTCTCATCCATAATTGGAGCAGCCAAGGTGTTAGAATCCCTTGTTGCCAGCATCAATAACAAGCATAATTTGGAACAGACAAGACAATTGTTACATTGGCCTTCTCAGCAGAAAAATTTAGCGAAGCCAATGTGTTGTATTATGGCTAAAAATGCGAAATTTTTAGTGTCAGAGTACCAGGCCTAAACCTATAGTCTTTGCTGGCCTAGCTATTATCGGATCCAATTCTGAGTAGGAAACAAGCACACCCAAGAGCCATCCTATCAAACGTCAAGTCCTAAGCAACTAAGCAAGTATATGAGGCCAGCTGTTTGCCTCTTTTACAAAACGAAAACACCCCCAAAATGTAAAATTACAAGGAATAAACTCTAGGCGTTTATATAGTCAAAGGCAAATAAGTGAGGAAATTATTCGAAAATATCAAAATGTGAAAATTATCCACCCTAATCACTTTTAGGGTCCATGTCAAATTATTCAAAAATATCAAAATGGAACAACTATAAACCTTAGGGTCCATATCAAAGCCAATTTTAACCGGGTACTAAATTTATCAACACTAATCCCACCCAATAGAGTTCTGAGTAATAACCAGACCTAAACCTTCCTAATCATGGAAATTTTTAGCAGATAACAGGGTAATTGGGTACCCATTGCCAGCCCTTGATGTACCAGGAAAATAAAACAAAAGGCTGACAGATGGCTCATCTATTAACATAACCCAGCCTACAGTCGGACAAATATTAGTCATTGACCATTATATAGACACAGAAAAATGGCAGAAATATGAAAAAAGAAAATAAATAAAGAAATCTAATATTTAATAATAAAACATGTGTGGTACCTAAATCACGAAAACGGCATTAACAAAATATAAGCTTATGCTCACCATGCCCTACAAAACTGACATTATTACAAAAAGCAGACCTACACACAGTAACTAGGTCATAGAAGATATAGGCTGGACTTACATAGGAACAGATTTGTCTAATTAACAAATCATCTCATAAAATAATCTCACAGAAAATCAAACATCTTTCGCTTGCTTGTGTTCATGAATGAACGTAGCCACTGATCTGAACCATCGCATGAGATTCCGATGATCCTTCACATAAAGCCATGCTTGAAGAAATGGAAAGAGACTCTCATTCACACCTCGCTCTTCTATGTAACTGTGCAGTGCGTCTCTCATCCTTTCATCCAGATCTCTGTCAATTAGCAATTTTCATCCAAAAAGATCTAGTTAGAAATGCATACCACAAGCCATTTTATAATTCTAAATAATAAAAAGCAAAAGGAATCATATCTGATGTCTCAAGTATAAAGACACATTATGAAGCACCAGCAGATTGATCAATTCCAATGCCATAACAAATGCATGGTAAAGTGATCAAGACCATCTGATCTATCATTTTTTAATGGTATGTTAACTAGAATTCTTCTTCTATCTCAAGTAAGAGAGAGAAACTGGTTGAGATCATCTATTCAATTGTTGGATACTCAGTCTTTTCAATTTTCTAAATGGGACCATTAGATGGAAGCTCCTAGTCCAAATGCATAGACTAATAGGGTACACCTTTTTCACATAAAATATGACAAACTTGCACAATAGACTTTTAAATGCAAAAATTCACATATATTCATCTGGGAAACTTACATGTTTGATATCGGCAATGTTATAGACTTATAGGTTCAATGTTTTACTCTGGAAGAATATCAACACCAATGTCTTGTCATAATCAAACTGTGCATCTATATAATTAGATTTCAGATAATCCCTGAAACTCGGTGCATATTGGTTGGCATTTAGTTCATTGCAGGTTCCATATTTAATTCCTAAAGAATATTGACACAATGACACCAATGTACTGTCATAATCTATGTATATAATTAGATTTCATATCATCCTTGATACTCAGTGAATATTGGTTGGTATTTAGCATGCATGTATATAATTGGATTTCAGATAATCCTTGATATTCTTTGAATATTGGTTGATATTTTGCATATTAGAAAACTTCTTTCTTGGATAAAATGTTGCAAGATACACAAGAAAATAATTATTTTAATTCTTTAAAAGGGTTGCTAGGGGCTATTGTCTAGTGCAATGATAAAAGTCTCAGGCTAACATTTGCGAAGGTGCAAGTTTGAGTCTTAAGAACAATTAGTGAAAAAACAAAGGTTAGCTCCATGTCCAGCTCACCATCCCAGGACCTTGCTTAGCAAGACAACACTAGGGAATGGCCTTTAAGAAGGTTGCTAATATAGGCACTAGATGCATCTTAACAAAGATGCAAGTGAATCTATTTCGGCTCTGTTTGGTTTCAATCATAGTTGTTAAAAGCATGCCTCAAGTGTAAGGCACAGCCTAGGGCTTCTTTTATACTTAGGCGAGGCCCCTTTAGTCAGATCTGGATTTGGTGAAGTTTGGGACTTTAACTGCATGGTGAAGTTATCACTGGATTGACACCACATGATAAGGGAGAAGAAGAGACGGCTCAGATTCACTAGTAGCAAAGCAGTTATCAGATTTTGTGGCCTCAACTGCTTTGTTACTAGTGAATCCGAGCCGCCCCTTCTTCTTCCTTGCCACGTAGTGTCAATCCAGCAGTAACTTCACCATGCAGTTGAAGTCCCAAACTTCACCATATCCCAATCCCCTTTAGTCAAGTGCTGCTTTAGGCCCGCCTAGGGGGCTTTTTTGGTAAGCCCAAAGCCTTAAAAAAGCACGCTTCACTAAAGCCACCTATATTTACATTTTAAAGTATAACTTCACCACCATTAGATTAAACAAGGATTAAGTTTAGATTAGTTGGGGATGAAGTTTAGATTAAATAAGAATGAAGTCTAGATTAAACAAAAATGAAGTAAAGAGCTATTCTCAGCAATATTTCTGAGAAACCAGAAGGTACATTTCTGACTTCTACTTGTTTCTTCTATCTTCTTCTTTCTTTTGTCTTCTGCTGCTTCTTCTGTAATAACCCTAAGCCCAAGTGATCAATTTTTTTCTGCTGCAGATTTAATTTTTCTACAAATTTCTTCTGCAGTTTCAAATTTCTTCTTTAAATTTCTTATCCAATTTTTTCTTGCTGCAAATTTCTTCTGCAAAGTTTTTCCTTCTTCTTTTTCTTCTTCTTCAGAAAATTTTTTAGCCCTACAACCTTTGTGCCATTGCACAATGCTCTATCCAATTGAGCTTATATGCCAGAGTATGAATGTATTCAATGTTATATGTTTGTATAAATTATTTTGTTCTTTGTGTTTAATTAATTAAATATTTTAAATTTATTTTCCTTTGAAATGTGTACCTCACTTCGATCAGGCCCGCACTTTTTTTGGGCCTTACACTTGGGCCCCAAGAGTCCTTACCGCCTAGGGTGCGCCTTGCACCTTTAATAACTTTGGTTTCAATGGAATATGAAAGGAAATTAAAACAGAATATCAATGTTGTTGGATGAGACGTGTATCATTTGGTTTTACACCCACATGCTAAAGAATAGTTGCTTAACATTAAATAAATGAGACAAGAATTATGAATAGCCAGCATACTTCATAAGAAAAAATAAATAAATATATGGATGGTAAAAGTACAAGAAGCTACTTTCCTTCATTCTGGAATGGTATATATAAATACTGTAATCTTTGTATATCAATCTTCGTTGTGAGTTTCTAGAACCATTTCCATACCTACTCTTCCCTATTACCAAACACACCACCAAATAATAAAAGAACATACCATTCTAAATCCAGTCAATACTGGCCCCACACCCACCACCAAAACTTTAAAAAATGCACCAAGCAAACCAATCAAGTGAAAATGTTGAAAGCAGTCTCTAGTTTGATTCAATGGTCAGTTATTTCTTTAGTTCAAAGAACTCCCACCTTCACCAAGTGTCATTCAACCAGTGGAAGAAAAAAAAAAGCCCCCCAAGAGAATATGCAAATCTTTCTTTTTTCTGTTCAATGGCCAAATTTTTGTAAGACGGCTTCCTTCTATTTTATTGGACCAGTCAAGATTGTTGGTTAGTTTCTTCATAGTTCAATGCCCAAGAGAATACGCAAATCTTTCTCCTTTCTGTTCAATGCCCAATTCCTTACTCCATCAATTTGGCTTCTTTCTTCAAAGCTGTAATCCTCTTAAAATAGATAAAGTAGCCTATCCAAGGACTGAAAATGAAAGTCTAACTCTAAAAGCACATTCTGATATCTACGAGGCCTTGGTCATTGTTGATGCTTCTACACTTCATGTTTCATAGGAAACAGAAACCATTTTTTGAAGGAGAAAAATGTATGAAAAAATGGAAATATACTCAAAAGGAGTACACGCTAAAAAAAGGTACAATAAATGACAATGACCCATAAGGTAAAAAAGAAAAAGAAAAAGAAAAAAGACACCAAAACCTGTCAAGAGGGAATCTATATGTGCTCCACGGGATGACACTAAGGAGGTTGAAAGTCTTCAGTGACAAACTCAATATTCAAAATAAGTACTCTCAGAGACCAACGAACAATTGTATGAAAACTAAAATGTGCATGCTCCAACATGTGCAGAAAATATCCAAAGGACCCAAGGCCCATATGGTGCACAATAACCCACTTAACTCCCTCAACCTAAATCCGATATAATCCTCCTTTAGTATCTTCACAAAGGCCAAGTGTAAAAGCAACACTTAAGCTTCAGAGGACTCCCAAATTCCTTCTGGTCATGAATAGGCTAGGATAATATATACGCCGTGGTCTCAACACGAACCACCAATACTGACCCATCTAAATTCATGACATCTATCTATTATCTTATATCCCTATGCGCAATGTTAAATAATCTGCTCTAGAGTGCTTTTTATACAAACCTGTTGAAATCAATAATTTCTACAACAATCCAAATCCCTATAAGACTCCTTTATGATCACCCTCTCACCCACCTTTTCAAGCTTTGTCTCCTATATGACTATTGCTTCCAGCTATCCAACACAACTTCAATAATTTACATTCTACACATGCACACACACACACACACGCACACACACAAAAGGCCATTACTCAGTGTTGGTCCCGCTAAGCAGGGTCCTAAAAAAAGTAGGATAGGGTCCTCCTAAGTCCTAACCTTTGTTTTTTTTAATAAAAAGTGGCCACTCTCTAGAGTCAAACATGCACCATTTGTGCTTGGTTGCCCAAGCAATCTCAAAGGTTCAGCACTTCAAATCCCTCATCCTGTTAGTATTCCCTTCTCCTTCCTCTTTCCCTCCATTACTAAAGTTCTAGACAAGATTCCATAGTTCTTTAGAAATATTAGCCTCCTCTATTCACAAGGCTTGTGAATGTATCCCACCTTTCTCTTGCATCTGACAAGGCTATAAACAAATGCATCCTGGCATTTTCTTGATTTCAACAACCTCTTTATCTCCCTAAAATCCAAAAATTGGAATGTTTAATCACTTGCTAAATTTGTATGTCACAAGGGCACTCTATTTATTGCCTTTTACCAACCAAGTAGTTTCTATAATTGTCTCAAATTTAAATTTTTGAAGGTTGCAGCATTAGATACCACATGTGGATTGTGAAAGCTATACCTGTGCATAAGTCTTTGCTGCTATAACCAATCTCTATAATCTTATAGACAACCCGATCAAAGAATTTGTAATTGTTAGACCTCTTAATCCTGGCTGCAAAGGTCTATGCTAAGGAAGTCACCCCAATTCCATGCACCTTTAACCTAACTGAGGGATGACTGAAGGCAAGCGGCATCAAATCACACTTTCCTGCATCCTGTCCTGCCACTGAAGTACTGATGCTTGTTGATGAAGGCCAAAATTTCACATCACATCGTACCCAACCAATCTATAGTAAAAATCAATAAGACTAAATTACCACACTAGTGTTCCATCAAAATATGAGATCCCTAAACATAGTTGTTGCCAGCATAATGATGCAGAACAACACTAGATTACTGATGTATATGACTGTTATGGTGGGCTAAGACTTATGATTTTAGGGTTTGAAGAGTGGTAGAAGAATACTAGGCTTTGTGGAAGAATTAAGGTTGGAATAAGTTAAGGTTTAAAGGTGATAAGTGGCTGGCATCTTAGAATTGGTATAAATTCTGGACAACTATTTTACTGTTAAGGATGTTAAAATAGTGCCTAATAGGGTAGCAATAGGACTATGATTATGAAAGTACAGGTTTTGGATTAGAAAAATAAAAAAAAAAAGAGAGAGAGAGAGAGAGAGACTGATTGTGAATCAATATGAAAATAGAATAGCGCAAAGAATTAAAGAACAAAGAGAAGAAAGTGAAGAAGAAGGAATAGTAGAAAAGAGTATCTAGTGTCACGGGTCGGGTCTCCAACCCAAAAGGCTAGCTCAGCAGAGGCGTTGGTGGTCCCCACCCTACCTACTTGTCCGCACCCTGTACCCCTCGCAAGTCATATACGCCCTCAGTACCCCGTGGGCGCAGGCGCTTGGCATGGTTATACGCTACCATCCACAAGGCTAACTCATTAGGTGAAGTTGCCCTCCCCACTTATATGCCCAATATTCCCCGGTGCCTATCCGATGTGGGACAAAGATCCGTGACATTCTCCTCCACCCCACCCACCCGCACGACGCCCTCGTCATGGTTGGGCCCACCCTGCCTACTTGTCCTACACCCTGTATCCCCTCACGACCCCACACTTGGTCACCCTCGATACCCCGTGGGCCCAGGGGCTTGGCGTGACATCAAATAAGGGACCGAGTTGGCTTTGATACCACTTGTCACGAGTCAGGTCTCCTAACCCAAAAGGCTAGCCCAGCTAGAGGCGTTGGTGGGCCCCACCCTGCCTACCTATCCGCACCCCGTACCCCTCGCGAGTCATATACACCCTTGGTACCCAGTGGGCCCAAGCGCTTGGCGTGGTCATACACTACCATCCACAAGGCTAGCCTATTAGGTGGAGTAGCCCTCCCCACTTATATGCCCAAGATTCCCCTGGTGCCTATCCGATGTAGGAGAGAAATCCATGACATAGGCAAGGTAGACTTCAATAACCAAACCAAAACACTCAATATTCCATTAAACAAAGTCTAATTTCATTTTGCTACGATGGCCCTACTCAGAAGAGAGTAGGAGAAGACACGAGAAGGAAAACCCTTTTCAGCAATAGAGAAGAGGTGCCTACTTGACGATAATTTGGCAACGCTTCCGGCACAACAAGCCGACAATTGAGGTCGTCACTGCTGATGATGGTATCCCATCTCTGTTTATCAAAAAAAAAAAAAAAAAAGGAAGAAGAAATGGTATCCCATCTCTCAAGGCCGACAACAATTGTTTCTCTCTCTCTCAAAAATAAAACCCCTTCTTTCTTCGCTTTTCTCTTCTTCTTTTTTTCTTCTTTTTTTAAATGCCTCTGGTCTTTTATAACATCTAGCCTTCTAATCGATCAACGATTTCCCTTCTCATAACATTTGGCTTTCTTTTCAGCCTCTGGCTTTTTTTTTGGCATAACACAACCTTCTATCTTTTTTCGTAGAGTCACAAATATGTTTTTTATATATTCTTATTTACAAAAATTAAAATTTGAAAAAGCTTATGCCCAATGCCTTAGGGCTTATGCCTCACTCCACAGGAGGGAAAATGCCCCACCTTATGCCCATGCCTTTGAAAACATTGTGTGAGATACACTCATCACAACTGTCCTTGCAATGGCCATTATTCAACTAACAATACAATGCATTATTTAAGTTTGCAGAAAGAATACAGGGAGGTGTACTCTAGATTCATTTAGAGCATCAACTAATAGCTGCCCCACAAAACGTGAAATGACTGGACAATATGCAAATGAAATTCAAGAAATGACCAAAAAAACAAAATGAAATCCAAGTAAAATAAAATTAACGAATTATAAAATACTGTTAGCCCTAAATTATAGAGCTCCTTAATCACCTTATAAGTTTATATCGTCACAATTATAAGAGCATTCCAAAAAAATTTGCATCATCACTTAAATAAGACAATTCAGCCTGGATCTAATAATGGAGATTCACTACTGAAGTTTAATAACAGAGCCAAAACAAGGTAATTTACCAACCAAAGCTCTAATTTGGGTACAATGCTCACAAATACCTACATGAGAGCTTTTGTAAGTGATTATCAAACGCTTCTGTCTGTGTTACTATCAAAGTATCAATGTTTCAAATTGCAGTCACAGTGCAATGGAAAGGGGATGTAACTGGCATTGTGTAACAGGATGCAGATACTGCAATCATGACTCATAATTCATGAGTTTTTTAAAGTTGCCCAACCTGTACCAAAATTTAATGAACATGTGTTTTCACCCCATAATCCCATTTATTAATGTTTTTAAGGAGTTGTAGTGAATTTTATTCAATGTATGAACATTTTTTAGAATAGGTAAAGTATTTTATGTAGTCTTTTAAGTAGTTTTTGGCCTACAAATGCCATTTATTTCTAACCTTTTATTTGCTTACTACTGTAACTCTTTAACATAGATAAACCCATCATTGACCATCCATGCAACATAGGTTTGAACTGGAGAAACATTTGTAACATTGTCAATGTATAATAGCTTTTATGAGCATGTTTCTTGAATATTTTTTGCATTGGCAATGATTTTCTGTTTAGTTGCTTTTATAGTCCAATAAAAACACAGTTAGAAAAAACAAAATATTTCAAGATCAAATACATCATTTAATTTTTTTAATGCTTAACCAGGTTATTGTCTTCTCAAACTTGACAATTTATATGACTGATGTTCTAGTAGTTAAACCACTGGACTTAGTCCGAATTTCAAACAGTGGTTTGTGCCTTCAATTCTTTCTCATATCTCCTTTGAACCTCAATTACTAAGAACTTGTGGATTTAAGGAAACCACCCACCCCCGGCCCTCTTTAAAACAAAACCATTGGGTTGATAATCAAAATCCAAATTTAAACATTGAAACATTTAACTACTTTTGATCAGGCCACACAAATAAAAAATAAAAAATAAAATAATAGTAATAATGATTCATAGAAGGATAAAACTATTAACGAAAATTTGAAATAATAATAAATAAATAAAAAGGCAATTACCAGTCCCACTACGTAAGTTCCTAGGACGGGTGAGCTGGATAATCTTACCCTAAAGAATGTTGTGACTTGTGGTACACGTTCTGTATTACGCGGGCTCATAGATGTATTGAACAAGGACCCCAAAATATTCTGCATTTCTGCATCATTTCGTGGGGTAGGGGAGGAGGGGAATTCCCCCGAGACAGTTCAGGGACAACACCCTTGGGTAACCTAGCTCGATACTTTTGAAGGGATTTTTTTTCCTTAGTTCAGGTATAAGTACATTCTATGGACTATGGAGTATGGTTAGGCATGGATTGTATTCTCTGGAGCACAAGGCCTTTTTAACCCTAATCTTCACATTGTAAAGAAAATGAGAGAAAACAGTGAAAAACAAGAGAAAAGGGCAGAAAGTAAGTGAAAAAAAGTGTGAAAATGGAGTGTTGAAACCTTTCATGAGGGTAATGGGTCATACCAGGCAATTATGGCACCCTAATGGTTGTAATGGCTGTGAATCAAATGAGGGATTGGCTCCTCTCCCTCCAAATAGACCAAAAAACCAAATGGGGAACCATCTTCCAAACCGAAAGGGAAAAATTATCTAAGCTCCTACACCACCACACCTCAATCAAACAAAAAGGAGAAAGAGGCACCACCCAATAAATGCCAAAACTTGAAAACAAAAGGTCCACAACTCCCAAGCCACTGCACAATGAATCAGGAGATGATCAACCGACTTTAAATCATTCTTGCACATCACGCATCGGTTAGGTGTCAAAAATCCTCTCTTTTGTAGATTATCCAAAGTTAGGCATTTACCCCACAAATCCATCCAAGTGAATAAGGAAATTTTAGACAGAACTGAAGCAACCCAAACTCTTGCAGACAGAAAAGTTCTCCTCTCATCACTATGCAAAAGGTCAAAATAAGACTTTACTGAAAACACCCATTAGACTTTCTCCTCTTACAAATCCTATCTGCCTATCCCTCCTCGGTATGTATTGCATAAACCCTTTTAAAAAAATCAATCACCACCTCCAACTCCCAATCATTGAAATCCCTCTCAAAAATGAAGTCCCACCTAATAAATTTGCCTTTCCGAATCATAACATCCCTAACCCACGCCTCCTTGTCAATTTCCATGCCAAACAAAAGAGGTAAATCCTCTTTGAGAACCTTGTCACCACCCCACACATCCTCCCAAGCATGAAATGTAAGCTTCATCACCCACCTTAAAACTCAACCCCTTTTAAAAGAGTCCAGTCCATGCATAATAGCCTTCCAAACCCTACATCATATGTTCTACGCACTTCCCTAGGCCACCATCCCCCTTCTTCATATCCAAATTTCCAAATGATAACTTGCCTCCACAAGGCCTCCATGTCTACTGCAAATCTCCTAAATCACTTGCCAAGAAGGGCTCAATTCACCATTATAAGTGGCCTAATTACCCCCCCCCCCCCCCCACCCTTTTTTTCCCTCGGGAAACCTATAACATAGTTCTTTCCCCTTACAATAGCATTGCATTTTACCATTTTTTTTTTTTATTATAAAGTAAATTCAATTTTATTGATAAAGACTGAAGAACCTGGGACATATACAATAGCTACCGGTCTACAAAAAGAGTGTATAAACAAAATTCAAGTAAACTCCAATCTAGAATTTTAACACAGCCAAAAAATTTTGTTCAACTCAACCCATCTGTCAAAAGTAACGGTTGTCCCCATTCAAACAGAGAACCAAAGAACCTAAAATTTACCACAAAAACTTAACAAGAAGAAGACAAAAACTTACTGGAAAACACGGCCACTGTATCTGGATGGAACCACGAGAAAACCTAAAGATTTGTCCCTCGGCCTCACCGAAAAAGAGTGAATCCCCAATGCATCAGGATACAACCCACACAAAAAATGCAAAGAATCTTCCTGACCAGGCTTCGAGACATCGACATGAAGGAACAACTGATTAATGCCGTCGTCTTCGTCGTCGTCCCTGCCACCGCCGGGGATAATATTAGCCAGCCGCATTACATTGATACTGATCTCCTCGTCGCCGTAAGTCCGCCTGAGCACTGGACCATGGGCGTCAAGCGCGCCTTTCACAATCGAGAACGGCGAGGGTGGGCTTACCTTCTGTGATGCATAAACCACACCTAAACTTAGCTAAAACCACTTATAGCCAATATAATTTCAGCAGAACAAGCACATATATATAGAGAGAGAGAAGAGAGGAGAGAGACAGAGGGTTTACAGGCGGAGGAGTCATTTTGGAGACTTCGAGATAGTGTTCTTTGAGGGAGCGGAGCAAAATAGAATCGACGGCGGAGGAGACGGTGCTTGAACTTCGATGTGCCAACATGCGCCATGGATGCAGACCGCCTCCGGCGCCTCCAAACACTCTCCTCCACATTGCTTCTCTTTTGTCTGCGGTTTCTTTCTTCTGCAAAATGAGTTCGGACTTCGGAGAGAGGTTTAAAGCTGGTTTTGTGACCCAGGTTTGGCACCCGAACCCGCTTTCATGGTTCGGGTCGGATCGGCCCTACCAGAAGAATCCTAAAGTGCTGTGCCTTCTTCATTTTTTTTTTTTTTTTAGTTAATTTTTTAACTGTAATAACCCTACGGTGAAAGGCTGAAATGAAAAGGAAAATTGCAAAAACATCATGATGTCATAAAGTAACTACAAATATACTCACGTAAACTTTTTTTTTTTGGTACCCTTTGCATGAAAATCAAGTGGGCAAAAAAGATTTACATAGCACAACAAATTCACTATTCATTTCAATAATAGCCTTTTTTTGCTTCTAAATTAATGAAAGCAAAAAAATAATAATAATAACCAATACCAGTCATTCCCAATCATTCCCAAAGCCAGTCTTTAACATAATGTTTGATAGAGGGGAAAAATGAGAGGAAGGAAAGAAGGGAGAAGAAAAGTGTAGGGAAGGATGTCAAATCCTTTGTTTGGTTGGGACGGAAAAGAGAAGGGAAAGAAAAAAATGAGGGATTGGGCTTCCTTCCCACCCACCAAATTTTTTCCGCCCAGAAAGGGGAGGAAAAGTGGAAAGAAATATGAACCCATTTTTTTGCTTAGTACTCTGCAAACCACAATTCCCACCAGCTCCTTCCTTCCTCCTCTCTCCTCCCTTTCTCCCCCTCTCCTCTCTCTTTCTCTAGAAAAAGCCATATTTGAAGAATCAATGTCAATACTGACAATCTAGGCTCCATGAACAACTGGTTCACCCTACTGTCCTCTTCACCTTCCTCAATCAACCTCATAATTGACACCACTCAGCATATCCCAAGATCCACTGTCGCCGCCGCTGTCACCACTTTCATACAAACCCCAAAAACAAACACCCATCATTACTCTCTACATCAAACCCATGAATAAGATGCTCACTCATCGGCGCTTGCTATCAATATTTATGTTCCTTTGACTTGCTCTAATTTCAGCAATATATATGGAGATGTGTTCATGCTCATGAATATGGACATTTTATTATTAATAATTTTTATTTAGATTGAAAATGATTCTAATTTTAGAAAGCCCCGTGTGAAAATTATCTTATGCAATTCCTTCATTCCACGTTATAGTTGAATTGATTGCACAAATATGTCCATCCATATTTGGATGGCTTTTTAGTCTGCTTGTAACTAGCTTTGTTCAAGTGAGATTTGAAGTTTATATACTCTGTAAAAGATTGCCTATCTTTGTTAAAGAGTTCTATCAAACATGCTTAGATGTGATAACTCCCAAGAAATACCACTTTTTTTTTCAAAAAGAAACTGAAAAAAAAAAAAACAAAAAAAGTTTTCTTTGTGAGGGTAATATGGTAAAATACCTTTTTATAACTCCTTTCCTTCCCTTTCCATCCCCTTGCTTACCAAACAAATACAAAGGAAAGAAAGTATATTTTCATCCTTCCTACCAAACAATGAGAAAGGAAATAAGGTTTCTTTTCCTTAAAGATGAACTTTTCATTCCTTTCCCCTTTCTTTCCACTCCCCTTACCAAACATAGCATAAGAGTATCTTCGAAAGATGTAGGAAATTGCATTTTAATGAGGTGACTATTTTCTACCTCACTTAAAAATGAGTACTCCAATAAACATAACAAACATTAATATTTAAATATTATTTATATTCCCTCTGTCCCATCTTATTTGATCACTTTGACTAAACACATTTATTAACGCAATGCATTTAATGTCTTGCCAGTGTCATCCATTTTTTTTTTTAAAACTTTTCATTTCTACCTTCCAATGATAGAATCTCACTTGATGTGATAGATGATATAATAATGGTAATTTTAAATCCAGTAAAGGGCATTTTGGTAAAGTAAACTAATTTTTTGCTTTGACTTTTGAAAGTGTGAAAGATATTTTCTAAATGTTTATTGTATAAGTATGAACTCAATGGTCCATCCTAATAGGGGATCCTAATACTGTTAGAATAGTGGTCCGGGCCAGCAGGAGATGCTACTTTTATTGGTCATCAATACTGATGTAGTGAAAAGTCCCACGATTATAAGCGCCTATTAAGTATGAGTTTAGTCAGAGATAGTACTTGTATAAACTAATGTTTTATTAATTTGTATTATATTAATCAGTGATTTTAAAGTGATTTATCGAGTGTGTTGTTATCAAAAGTTTTTGTATTATTGTTTATTGAATTAAAAGTAAGAGAATTATTTCTAAAAGTTTATGTGCCTACTGAATTGAAAGAAATGATTTATTGTGAAACTTTATCCTCTTATTATTCATGTTTTTAAATCAATCGTGTGAATATGCTTGACCTCTTCCTGTATATATTGTGTAACATTTTCTTGCTAAGCTTTATGCTCACCTCTTTATATTTTTCCCTACAAATGAGTAGCTTTATGTGAGCGGCTACTGAGTACGAAAGTTAGAGTGTCGATGGCTTGATTTGTTAGTTTAGTTGGAACTTTTATTTTAGTAGTGTTGAACAATAAATTTTGGTGGAAAGGTCCTACATAGTGAAAATAGGAGAAAACTGCTCTACCTAAAAAGTGAAGAATTATTGGAAACCACCCCTCTCACATGTCCAGATTTGCATACGGGAGGTGGTTATTATAATCACCTAAAAAAAAAAACTGTATAGGAGCAATATAAAGAAGGGGGAGTTGGGCAGAAAAAATGGCATTCAGCACTCTAAAAAAAAATACTATGGATTGAAGAGAGAAAAGCAAAGAGTTTACTACATTTTAAAAGAAGATAGATAGTGATTTGGAGAAGGATTTTGTTCTTACATTTCATATTCAAGTGTTTTAGAAATCAGGTATAATTTCTTTTCTTAATTATTTCACTATTTCTTCTTTTATATTTAACAAATTTGTAAGTGGATAGAACTATATTCTCTATTCAAATCGATTCCAATTAGAGCAAATGAGTTATTTCCATACAAAGTGATGTTCTTGAACATCAACTTACCAGATTTTACAAAAAAAATTCTTCAGTCGCACAAATGATGTTCATGAACATCATAAAGGTATGATTAGAATTTTTAATGTTCAAGAACAACAAAATCAACTGTTGGATTTTCGTTAAAAATCCCTTGGCTGTGTCGAATGTATGGTCCGAATTTATGATACTCTCAAGTATAAAAAATCTATTGCCAGGTTTCATAAAAAATTCTCAGCCATGTATATGATGTTCATGAACATCATGAAAACATGATTTAAATTTATGATGTTCTAGAACATCAAGATTAGCTGTATGGTTTCACATAATCTCTCAATCATATAGAACAATAACAATGTTGGTGAAGTTTAGAAACGTCGTATGAGTTTTTTATGTCCAAGAACAACATAGTTTATTATCAGATTCCACAATTATTAATCCATACATGTCAATGATGTTCATGAACATTATATAAAAAAAAGATTGACGCTATGATGTTCAAGAGCATTGTTATTTACATAGAATTTCATAGATTTTAAAATGCACCGAACCGATGTTCATAAAAATCACAATAAACACGGCCAATATCTATGAAACATTGTTAAAATCAATTTTGATTATTGCTTTTAAATTATAAAAGAAATTGCTTGAAAGGTTACCTTTAGCTTTAGAAGAATCAATCTCTCTTTGGCTATCTACAAAATATGGAAGAAAACAGAGCAAAACAGAATACTTTAGAATAATAATTGTTTCAAATGATAAGTTAGACAATTGGATATTTATATAGTGGCTTTTGTGGGATTTTAATCTATTTGGATTGCTGAGAGTTTTTCGAATTCAATGCTAACATGGAATTTAGTGTGTTTGAATTTGAAAACAAGTTCAGATTTTATGAGTGAAGCCAATCCAAAAGTAGTATTATGGTGTGATGTGCTTTATTGTCATACTATATTACAGGATGGAAAATTTTATCATTTAATTCCACGGATGAAAATCATATGGTGAATTTCTAAATTAAATCACCAATTTTAATAAAAACTGATCAATTTTCAGTAATTGATTGATTTTAAATAGACTTCGATATTGAACCAATTATGGATCATTTAAAACTATTATCATATTTTATAAAATCTTGATGTAAAGTTGGTAAAAGTATTTTCATATGATTTTTCCAAATAAGTTCCATATAAATTAAAGGTCTAGATTGAATGGAATTGAGGCTCATACCAATTCCTATGTATATCACACATATATGGAAGTCTATTTTTTAAAGCCAATTCATCCACTATTATGAATAATAGTCTCCATGACCTATTTTCAAATATATATTATGGTGTTTCATGTAACACTATAATATGATACACCCATTTTTTAATTGGTTTTCTAGTAGGACTATTAAGTATAACAAATTGGGATAAAGAAAACAGGCAACCTATAATATTAAGTGAGTACTTTCATACATACAAATTTCCAATTTTACATTATTGGACCCATGTCTATGTAATTTTCCAATGCTATTTTGGACCAATGTTGGACTAAGTAATTTTTCCATGTAAAATTAAGGGAATATCTCATACTAGAAATAATAAATTATTTGGGTCTTCTTAAATTGAATTAGCCCATCTTTATTTCTTTGTGAATTGCAGAACCTTGAGGGTTCCTCATAAATTGCCATTATCATTTAGGATTTATTTTGAGTCTTAAACAACCTCAAATGCATGTAAGCAATGGGTTTATTAAATAAGCAGGCCTTGTGTCCACTTCAAATTTACCCATTGATGCTTATAAGATTCATTAATCAACACTTAAATAGTACAAAACCATCTTCCAAATCCAAACCATTTCTTTTGAACTACGTTCGGTTTGATCCCACTTTAGGTGCGTAGGCAACCTAGAAGCCATGCTAGATGCAACCACAAATCCAACCAAATTTTAATTAACATTCAAGTTCACCCAATTCAAACTCATTCAAGGCTCTTATGGGTCAACTATATAAATCAATGAGTCATTAATTCATACCATTCCAATATGTTTAATGGGTCATTTATCTATTAAATATTCTTACCACTAATCCATGAACTACGAAGTGGCTTGATCCCTGTCATGGATACGTAGGCAATTTGGAGCATTTTTCTCGTTGCAGTTACAATTTTAAATAAACAATCTTTCCTCCTATATTTGTTGATAAATCTTGATTAATTCATAATTAGAATCAAAGGGTATTCCATTGTAATAAAGAATTATAATTAATAGATATATTATCTAGAATGGATCTTACCCAAAATAATAAAAACTTAGTTAAAAAATTTTAATTTATTATGTCAGTGGACATTGTAGTAGGTTATTGGAGGTTACAATTTACTTTGATGGATATGGATTTATCTAATTATTCCATTTAAATTATTGAGACTTTAGTTATGCTTTGATTTAAATTTTATTATAGATGAATTATTAGAGACAACTTTATTACAGGTTGATATTGTTAAGTAAACTGGCTTATGTGGGGCGAAATCCTATATGGGTTATGACAATCATGTCTCTAAATTCAGTCTTTTAGGTTTGGGGTGTGATAGAATTGGTTTGCATCTATTAAAGTCTTTTTTTTCCTAAGACAACCTTTGTTTTTGCATTTATTTTTTGCCATAGTTTTATTTACTTCTAGTTAGAATTCAATTTTTATTGGAACCAATGCATTAATTTTTGTTTTAAAATGTTACCTGTCTTATTTGAAAACGCCATTAAAGTTCCACATCAATATTTCAAAATCTAAATAAATACATAGTTAATTGAAATTATAGAGAATATTTGTTCTAAATACCATGCCGTGACAAACACTGATGAATATGTCATATATTTATGGTTAAATGTAGTCGCCACCTCATTTTTTAAGAAAAAGAAGAAAACCCTAAAATGTTTTATTTCCAAAACAAAAAGCGACTCTATGTTTAAAATGGAAAGGTAAAAAGTCGTTTAAAAACCAAATATTGTGAATTCGGAAGTTAAGTTACGATATGAGAAGGTTCCAGACAAAGCCTATTGGCACCCATATCGCCCTAATCTGTCTCTTAATTTAATTGGACTAAATTAAAGTCTTACACACACATAAATCAATAATCATCACAAGAAGCATGCAAATAATCCATCCATCCATGAAACAAATAAAAGAGAAAATAGAAAAAGGAAAGAAAAACAACTAGGATACTTGGTATCCTAGGGTGGACTTGAACATCAATTGAGTGCATGTCTACGAACATTGTATTGAACATACAAGGATCAAAGTCCACGTAATTCGTTTTAGAAGGGGTTATGACTATGAACCCAAAAAAATGGCCCAGGAGATCACATGTGAAAAAACAAAGGAGTTGCCATCCCATTTTTTAAGGAACGGGAGAAACCCTAAAAATTGTTTTATTTCCAAAACACACATAACTCCATTTTAAAAGGAAAGGCAAAGTCTTTAAAACCAGAAAATCGGATTCGGGGGCTAAGTTACAATGTGGGAAGGTTCTAGGCTAAGCCCATAGGCACCTACATCGCTTGAGTTGGTTTCTTAATTTAATTGGGCTAATTTAATGACTTAAACACATGCAAACTAATATCAATCAATATAATACAACATGCATATCAATCATAAATCCATTCTACTCCACTAGCAATCATATGTGATGGATAAATTCATCCTACTCCACTAGCAATCACAAGAAATAAATAATGAAATAAAGCACAAATCTATCTTACTCTATTAGCAATCACATAAGATAAAAGAATTAAAAAAAGAAAAAGAAAACCCAGGATACTTAGTATCCTAGGGTGGACTTGAATATTAATTGAGCGCCTACGTATCTTACAAGAACATGCAAAAACCAAAGTCCATGTAGTTCGATTAGAATGAGTTATTAATTTCCTTTTAAAAGAATTATGATAAACCCTTGATTTCCATTTATAAAGATAAAAGTTTCAAAAAGAGCTTCCAAGACAAGAATAAAGAAGAATTTGAATTTGAATGGAAAAATAGAGTTTAAAAAACAAGAGATTATCATGATCCTTTACCAAAGAAATAACCCAAATAAATACCCTACTACTGCTATAGGGTAATTACCATACTCAAATCACTTACCAACATACTCAAATCATCATTATAAAGCATCAATACAATTGGACAGAATACTAAAAGTCCCAAAATTATCCTAATAATCATGCAAAAGCAATAATTAAAAAGAAATGAAAAACCCTAGTATACTCTTACATGAAATATGCCTTCTAACATGCATGCAAAACTAAGAAATATGCAAAAGACCTAATACTATCATGAGGATATCATATGACAACTAAAAATATAAAAACAAAAGTGAAAATAAATTAAAAAAGAAGACTTTATGTAAAAATATGAAAAAAAGGTTCTCTTACGGCAAGCTTTCTTAAGTAAAACTATCCTAAGATAATTTCATATAAAAAGTACTCCATATGAAAGATTTATCAACATATCCTACATAAAATCCGTACCCTATAACATATTAAAAATGATTTCTTGCTTAAACACACTTCCGAATACCCCCATGCAAAACCTATTCCTCTAAAAATGATAATTATCCTTAAAAAGGATAATTTCTCCAGAACCCTAAAAAATAAACTATATGAATGCAAAACCTAACATGGTTTAATCCCAAATCACATATATAAATCAACCATGATGAAAAAAAACCCAAATAATCATAACAAATAGGCTATATGAAACATGCATGACTTAAAAGGATAAAAAGGATAATGCTTTCAAAACCTAAGGTAATTAAGGACTATAAAGCATATTAACCCAAGAATAGCCTTAAAATCATACGTATAACATCACAAAAGCATTGGATTTAATCAATATGCAAAGCTACTACATGCATTAGAACTATTATAGAAGAAGAAGAAAAAGAAGAAACCCTAATTTCTAGAAAATTGAGAAAGATGAGTTTACCTCTTCTAGAGCTTCCTCTTGCCTTTGAAAGACTTCTTCTCTTGCTTCTTAGGGCTAAAGAACCTCTCTTTGATGTTCTTTAACTCTCCATTTTGTAGCTCCTTCTCTCTCTAGGTATAAAATGCTCTTGTGGCTTCCTTATGTGCTAAATATCATGTTCTTTATATAGGGGACTGACTTAAAAAACTAATGGTTAAGATTAATTCATTAATAATGATCTTAGGGCTATTAGAGACTCTCTTGGTGTTCAAATAACTCTGAGTTACTCAATTTTAGAAGGAAACAACTTGTAAGGACGGAAAAATTCGTCAAAAGAAGAAAAAAGAGAAGAAATCCTAAGCAATGACAGATTACCTCAGGTGATCGTCTAGCCCCAGATGGTCAACCGAGGGCCTGTCGTCAGCTTAACTCGGTTAGACTTCTTCACCTTCTGGAAGTCTTTTGGGGGTCAAATTAAGTTCAATTTTGACAAAATAAAAGCCAAAATGACCGTGCTTTGAAAAGAAACACATTTTTAGACATTTTAGGACAAAAACTCTTAACTATGGGTGCATGGTTAGGTTTTACAAAAGCGGCTAGCTGCTATGCTCCACCATCACAAAGCTAGGGTTTCATACAGGGTTGAGCCAAATGCTTTCTAAACCAAAATCTAATATTTTAAAACATGTTTAGGGATAAAATCAAGACCAATTAAGGTTTAATGAAGGAAAATTGAGTAGGAATTATGAGCTGACTTGAGCAAACCAAAATAGGGTCTTTTAGCCAACTTAAACCATTATGAGCCGAATTAATTCTAAACAATCAATTTATCAAATTGAACCTATAAATACCTCCCATGTATCAATATTAACTTCAATTGACAACTTGGAGATCATTTTAAAATAAAATGGAAAAGATACGACTTAAAAGATAATTGTGAACCCATGAAAAAAGCGCGGCGCCCACGAGGGATTTGGCGAAAGAGAAAAGGATATATGTGTGGTGAAAAATAACAAACAAAAAGGAATCGCCACCTCATTTTTTAAGGAAAAGAGGAAAACCACAAAAATGTTTTATTTTCAAAACCACATGACTCCATTAAAGGAAAAGCAAAGTCTTTGAAACCAGAAAATTGGATTTGGGGGCTAAGTTACGACGTGGGAAGGTTCTGGGCAAAGCCCATAGGCACCCACATCGCCCGAGTTGGTCTCTTAATTTAATTGGGCTAACTTAATATCTTTTTTTCACTCAAATATCAGCAAATATCATCACAAGGCAGCATGCATATCATATATTCCATCCAATCATTCATGCATAATCAAACAAAACAAAACAAAACAGAAAAAAGAAGAAAAGAAAAGAAAAGCCTAAGATACTTGGATCCTAGAACGGACTTGAGCCTCACGAAGAGCGCCTACGTACCATGCAGCGAAATACATGGATCAAAATCCACGTAGTTCGAAAAGAATAGGGTTACAACCTAATACGAACCTATGGTAAATACCCTAGGTTTCCTTATTTGAAAATATATTGATTTAGTCCAAAATCGAAAACTTCCACAAAAGGAAAACTTTGATAAAAACCAGAATTTTATTAGCAAAGGAAACCCTTGATAGTTACAATTTGTCCGTATTAAGAAGTAACCCTAGGAGGGAGAAGAGAAAAGAAAGAAGAAAAGTGAATTAGGGCACTTCATACCCTACTTACCTGAGCGCAAAAGCTCCAAGCATTAGCCATTTCAAGCCATAGCGACCCTATTTGCAATAGGACAAGCATTGTACCAGTTTGCACCCTTACAAGTGCACAAAACCATGCAAAGAAAGCAATATGCAAATCTGGACAGAACCATGACAAGGCCTAAAATTATCCATTTATCATGCAAACAACAAAAATAATGAATAACTAAGGACTCTAACTCAATCCTACATGCAATGACTCGACTAACATGCATAAAAACCTATCAAAGACACACTAACAAGCATAAAAGACTCCAATAATATCAATAAACATGATAACAAAGCACATTCTAACCAAAAGATGATATTTTATGTAAAATATGAAAATAGACCTTCTTACGGCGAGCTTTCTTAAGCAAAACTATCCTAGGATAATTTCACGTAAAAAAGTCGTTATGGGGAGGTGCAATCAGCATATCCTACGTAAAATATATATACTAGAACACAATGGAAGTGATTTCATGCTTAAACACATCACAGAAGGCTCTCATGCGAAACCTTACTCAACGAAAAGGATAATTATCCTTAGAAAAGGATAATGTCTCCAAAAACCCTATAAAATCTACTATATGAATGCAAACCTAGCATGATTCAACTATATGCAGCATATATAGAATGACTATGATGAGAAACGACTCACAAAGCTAAGCCAAGCATGCTGTATGAAACTTGTGCGAATTCAGGGTTATCGAAACCCTAATTTCACAACCATGCATTAAAACTTATGAAACGACTCTAACACATGCTCAAATCATCATGAATATCATTCATATAACATATATTAACTAGCAGGAACATCAATTCATGATAACAATCACAGCAACCTAGACATGTGAACTATGCATGATTCAAGAAGATAGAAAAGATAATACTCTCAAATCCTTAGTAAACCAGGGATTATCAAGCATATAAAGCCATAAATCATCTCAAAATCATTCATAAACATCACACAAGCATTGAATTCAATCCATAAGAAAAGCTATTTCATGCACTATATGTAATATCCGTAATTTTTAAATAGGGTATTAAGGGTTTAATCTATGGTTAACGTAGTTAATCCCTTGATTTGTCAGATGATTACATGCATGGGTAATGCATGTGTATGATATTATGATGTTGGATGTAATTTGATGCTTGTGTTAGTGCATTAAGTATCTTTTGGGTGCGTTTAGCCTTATTTGCAACTTAAGGGTTTAAGTTGCTGAAATTTGGCTAAGTGTTGGGGAAAAAGTGAATTTTCGTAAATCTTAGTTTTGAAAGATAATTTTTGGCGGTAATGGGAGTTTATAATATTATAAGACATTGGTGATTTTATGGGATTTTATTAGCATGTTCAAATTGGGTTCCACGCATGTTTGTTTTCGGAAAATCTGTCGGGTAACGGATTTTGTACTAAAACTTGGAAATGAGATTTTGATATATTGGGTATTTGATTTTTTTGATATTTTATTTGGATTCAAATGGGGGGTCATTTGCTTATTTTCATTAAATAACTTAAAGTAAAAGGGAGAAGATTACTTAAATGTTTTTAATGAAAATAAGGCAGGGATGTGTACTGTGTGGGTTTATACACAATTGCCTGAGTTACTGGACAATTTCAGCAAGGGATGATCGATCGTGCTTTGGGGACGATCGATCGTGGGTGTCCCAGAAACATGATTTTGCTTCTGTTTTTCACGATCGATCGTGCCCTCAGACCACGATCGATCATACATCGCGGTTTTTGCAAATTTTTTTGCGTAAAATGACGCAAATGCCCCTCACCCCTTATAAAAAACCCATCCCACACGATTTTAGACCAAAATCTGGTCTTTTTGGGCGTGGAGAGAGAGAGAGAGAGAGAGAGGGAAAGAAGGAGAAGAGGGGGCGGAGGCTCGACGACGTCTCGCCGGAGCACGGCGACCTCGATCCGACGCCAGCAAGCTCGGATCTAGCGTATTTTAGCCCGATCTACGCGTGTATGGTAGTGGATTTGGGTTTTTCTCTCTCTTTGAGGCTTGGGAATGCATTATTTTGGTTGGATTCATATTCTCCAACCTCTTGGTGGAGCTTGGAGCTTGTTCACGGTGATTTGAGCTTGGATTTTCGTGGGTGTTGGCATGGATTGTCATCCTCACCACTCTTTTGCATTCTAGAGGTATTTTCTCACATTTTGGAGTTAGGATTTGTAATTTATTTTGGGTTATCGTCTCATTCTTACATTTTTGGGTTATTTATGCATATTGGGGAGTTTTGGTCGTGATTTGGAGTTGGGACCTCCGTTACCAACATCAACCAAGTCATTTGGGAGCTAGGGCTTGGATTGGGAGCGTGCATTTGCATCCTAGGGCTTGGAGTTCATACTCACCACATTAAAGGTTTCATTTTTCTACGCTTTTGGTTGAGGTAGGTGCAATTTACATAGGTTTAAACTATTGACATGATAATATGGTATATATTATCATAGTAATTGGTATTTATGGGCTTTGAATATGTATATAAATGATTTATGGAATAAATCTTGAAGGAAAACTTTGGGTATTTGACAACGTAAATTGGAATTATGTTTATTAATAATTTTGGCTAATTGTATACATCCTATGGAATATAGATGTAGGGATTTTACGGTTACTTTCCCTGTTTATTCGAGGTTTTCGATTATGATTTCAAGGTTATAATCATTTATGAGAATTTATATGGTTATTATGATTTTGGGTATAATTATGAAGTTATTTGATTATGGGTTATATACCATATCTTGGAGATGATTTTGATTATAAAATCATTTTATGGTTTATTGCATCGCATGTTGGGCATAATCATGCATTAAATGGACTTAATGAATACTGGGTAAAAGTATTGCATGAAAAGGGGTCATTGGAATTGGACTACTTGCAGTCAATGGGACTTTGCGGTGTTTTCCATTCCTTTGATCCTGGGGTACTTTCCGGTTCCAGGTAGGAACGCTTGTGTTCCCGAATCAGAGGCTACTTTCCGGTTCTAGGTAGGAACCCTTGTGTTGTCCTCTTGGAGGTTGGGTTTAAAATCCTCCGTTTCCACGCGAAGACTCCTGTGGGAGTGGTCGGTAATTAGTGGAATCAATGTAAATTGGACATGAGTCACATGCATTGAGCATTATGCATTATTTATTTTAAGTTATGGATTATAACTTATTTTGGGATTTGTAATATACTTGGTTAGTATATTTTGCTTTAAATGATATAATCGGTTTTATTTATATCATTGCTTTAGTTTACTATGTCAAATTGTATCTACTGAGTCGTCGGACTCACGCCTATTATTTTAAATGTTTTTCAGATAATCCAGGGATTGGTTATGCTATCTTGGTTATGCTATCTTGGGCGGAAGATGCTCTTAGTGGAATTTCTTTAAGTTAATTGTTAATGTATTTTCATGGGAAAGAATATGTAATAAGTGGGTTTTCTATTGGGTTAATGTAAATGTAATTTAAATCAGGGTTGTAATTTTAATTATTTAATGTTGTATATACGTGGAATGCGATGCATGGGATGATACCACTTCCATGGATGACAGGAAATTTTTATGTGTGAACTTTTATAATAGGTTTTTATGATGGTATGTCCTATCTACGGATGGGTCATGCCGAAAATTTTTAAAATGGTTGAGGTTTTAACACGTGTCATCCATGTTTTATCAAAGGATTTATTAAAGAAAAAGCTTGTTTTATTATTATTGATCACGGCTTAATTAATTTGGGTCGTGACACTATAACTATCCTAGAAGAAGAAGAAGAAGGAGAAGAAGGAGAAGCAGAAGAAGGAGAAGCAGAAAACTCATGTTCAGCATTAAAGGGACATGCTTACCTCTTGTAGACTCTTCTTTATTTTCAAACTTCTTGTTTCCTTGCTTGCTTGGGGTTGAAGAGCCTCCTCTTGATGTCCTTCTAGCTCTCCAAACTCGTAGCTCCCTCTCTCTCTAAGTGTAAAGTGCAATTCACCTCCTCCTATGTGCTGAATATCATGTCCTTTATATAGAAAACTGACCCCCTAAACCAATGGCTAAGATTAATTCATTAAATAATGATCCTAGGGCTATTAGAGACTCTCTTGGTGCTCAAACAACTCAAACTTACACACTTCTAAGCTCAAACAAGTTGTATTGGCGGAGGAAACCGTCAAAAGAGGGAGAGAGAGTCAGAATTTGAGTTGAAGACGGACTCTCTCGGGTGACCATCTAGGCCTGGACGGTTAGCCGTCTGGGCTTGGACGGCTGACCGTCCAGCCCCGAACGGTTACCCGAGGGCTCTCCTTGTTTCACTCCGGTGTTGACTCCTACTCGCTGTAGAAGTCCTAAAATCTTCAAATTAAGTCCGATTTTGACGAAATAAAAGCCAAAACGACCGCGTTTCGAAGGGGAACACATTTTTAGGCATTTTAGGACAAAAATCCTCAACCATGGGTGCATGGTTAGGTTTTACAAAGGTGGTTAACCATAGTGCCTCACCGTCGCTAAGCTAGGTTTGTACACAAGGTCGAACCGAATGCTTTCCCAATCGAAATTCGATCTTTCTAAACATATCTAGGATGTAAATAAAGCCCAATTGAAGTCCAATGAGAGAAAATTGGTTGGGTCTTATGAGTCAATTTGAGCAAACCAAGAAAGGGTCTTTTAGCCAACCCGAACCATTATGAGCCGAATTGATCTTAAACCATTAATTCATGAAATTGAACCTATATATGGACTCTATGTAACCATATGAACTTGTGGGAATGACTTGGGATTCATTTCAAGGTCAAATGGAAAATATACGGCTTAAAAGATGATTATGCCCTTAAAGTCGCAAAAGTTCTTATTGACTATTGAAATGAACTCCAAATCACTTCAAAATTCATACACATGATATTCAATGCCATAGAAACTCAATGCAAAAGACTAGACTCAAAAAGGACTCAAAATCCTACATGAAATGATATGTCCTAACTAAGGTGACAAAAATGGGGTGTGACAGAAATGATCAAGGATAATGTCTCCAAAAACCCTAGAAAATCCACAACATAAATGCAATTAAACCTAACATGATTCAACTATATGTAACATATATAGAACAACTATGATGAGCAACAACCCAAATAACTATGCTAAACATATTATATGAAACTTGCATGAAATAAGGATAATAGAAACCCTAATCTCACAACTATGCATAATAACACATGAACCAATCTTAAAACATACTCAAACTATCATGAATATCGTATATACTAACTAACAAAAGCATCAAACACTGGTAATAACAATGATAATAGCATGCATTGGAACTTATATAAGAGAGAAACCCTAATTTCAAATTCTAGAGTTAAGTGTGTTACCTCTTGTAGAGCCTCCTCGTGATGTCGAGAACTCCTATTCCTTTGCCAGGGTTAGTGGAACCCTCCTTGTACTTCTCTCTCTCATAGAAAACTCTCTTTTTTAGGGTTTAGGTCACAAGTGCATAAGTTGCATCCCTTAGGGCTAAACATAGCTAAGTATTTATAGGAATTAGCTCTTCTAAATCAATGGACAAGATTAATTTATTAAATAAATTATTCAAGGGCTATTAGAGACTCTCTTGGGGCTTAAGACACTCAAAGTTACCAAAAAATTAGAAGAAAAGACTTGTAGGGGCAGAAAAATAAGTCAAAAATGGAAGAAAATCGCAAAAACCCAAAAAAATGGCGGAGTGCCTCGGGTGACTACCTAAGGCTAGGCAGTTACCCGAGGGCTCTGTCAACTCGTGCTTTAACCTAGGCAACTAACCACCCAGCCCTGGGCGGTTACCCAAGGGCTTTGTCAATTCTTACCTTATTTGTATTCTTTCGCCTTCCAAAAATGTTTTGGGGATCAAACGAAGTCCAATTTTGACGAAATGAAAGTCAAAACGACCGTGTTTTGAAAAAGAACACATTTTTAAACATTTTAGGACAAAAATCCTTAACCAAAGGTGCATGGTTAGGTTTTACAAAGGCGGTTAACCACTATGCACCATCGTCGCAAAGCTTAGGCATGCACACAGGTTCTACCAAATGCTTTCCAAATCAAAATTCAATCTTTTAAAACATATTTTGGAATGAAATTAAGACTAATTAAAGTCTAATGAGGGAAAATTGAATGGAAATTATGAACCAACTTGAGTGAATCAAGAAAGAGTCTTTTAACCAACTTGAACCATTATTAACCAAATTAATTTTAGACCATCAATTCATCAAATTGAACCCATAAATACCTCCTATGTACCAATATGAGCTCCAATTGACAACTTGGAGATCATTTCAAGGTCAAACAAAAAAGATATGACTTAAAAGACAAAAGTGCCCTTAAAGTCGCAAAATCTCTTATTGACTATTGAAATCAACTCCAAATCAAACCAAAATTCATATGCATGATCCTTAATGCCTTAAAAACCTAATGCAAATGCCTAGACTCAAAAATGAAATAAAAACTTACATGAAATGATGACCTCTAATTAGGGTGACAAAAATGGGGTGTGACAGTTTGTAAATAAAATCACAATTTAAATAAATATTTTTTTGAAAATCCGGCATAGTCCTATCTATAAATTGGACATACCAAGTTCTCGACCTTTTAAAACCTGTTTAATTTAAACAAAAATTCATAACCATCCACAATCAAAGTATAAAAATTAAACTGGCATTCAATCCCACAAAGTTCTACCGTCAATACACACGTTATAGAGTACAAAAAATCTGTTTAAATAATATAAAGACCATAAAGTATAAAATAAAGTCCCGCACAACATTCACAACGCAATGCTCATGCTAAACCCGATGTAATGCCTCTTTATAAGAGCCATCCCTACCTTACTCAAAATCTGCTAAATGTTTTAAAATAGTATGAACACCACATCCTAAACCACATGACTCGAGAGTACGCCACTAACCAGGAGGACTAGCATGGAAAGGAGTCGCCACCCAATTCGACTTGGGAACTAACTTGAACCCTAACAGAGTCTAACTCGTCATAAACAGAGGGTTCGGAGCTAGGGTACATCGCTGGGAAGGTGTAAGACACCTAGCAATGCTCGGTTGAAACTGGCCCCCACACATAATTATTGGCTTTAGTTAATTAAGTATTCAATTAAATTCCACTATAAATCATGCAACAATATAATAGCACACACATTGACCAAAACAATAAATAAATATAATAAAGAAAAGAGAACCAAAAATTTATCAAAAAGAATAGATCAGAATATACAGAGAAATAAGACGTATCAACTAACTAGAAACAAAAGATATGAATAAGCCAACAATCTGTCTGTCGAGGTACGATGTGTACGCATCACTGATGGGTACGTACGCACCTAATAGGCATTTTTCACTAACTCAATCACATACATACTTAAAAAGGGGGAAAATGAAACATAAGACAAAAATAATAGAAAATAAACTTTCTACCTAAAAGGGAATGCGTATGAACCCTATGGGCATATCATGCAGAATCACAAAGGCCTTATATTAATCTACATCATGCATCCTTAATAAAATAAAATATACAAAAAAAAACATAAACTAAACCTAAATCATGTTAATCATGCTTTAGACAAAAATAAAATAAAATAATAAAAGAAGAACTAGAATAAAAAGCTAAAGAAAACCAAATTTACCGACTTTGTAATTACTCATGACCCCTCAGGTATTTGGATTGAATCAAGCCAACACAAATCCTCCTCTTCACCAAAGTATTGTTATCACAGCAAAGAGATCAAAACTCACTCAATTTTGAAAAGAAATAGAAAAACAAAAGATAATAAGAGAAAAGAAAAGTGATTTTTGTTACTTTGCAATAGTAGAAACTTCAATCGAGTTTTTGGGTATGAAAACGTTGGAATTAGATAAAACTCATGAAATACAAAATTGTAGAGAATTGAATTATCTTTCTAAAGACACCAATTTCATCCAATTCCAAGTTCAGAATCAAAGGTTATTATTAAAATATGCTCGATGGTTTTCAAAAAAACTACTGCTGAATTATGATGAATTTCACTCTTTAAAAACCCTATTCTCCTCCCTTCACACTTATCACATACGTACACGTGTTAGTGGCATGATAAAAATGACTAATTTAATAAAATAATTTTCCTTTCATTTTAACCAAAAATCTTATGCTGTGATTCGCACTAATTCTTAAAGGATAATCCGTCAATAACCACACTAAACTCATCATCGGGGCCACAGGACTTAAGATGACAACGAGTATAAAATGGGGTGTCTATAGATAGGACGTGAGTATAAACTCAATAGGTTACATTTTTCAAAACTGTATATCAAGGTTTTAAAAATCATTTATGAGCACTTAAACAAAATCATATAAAAAGCGTTTGCGTTTCACAATTTAAGATAAGGGAGAACAAGTAAATAATTTATAATATCATCCACTATATCAGGTAGTCCATAACATCAGTGTTATAAACTGAATAATCCTCCACAGGTTATGCAGGGCCCTCGCACACGGAAAAAAAGAAAATACGGCAAGACATCCCTATCTGGGACCATAGTAACCTCTATTTGGATACGTAACCTAGGAATAAAGGATAGAAAGATACGGCAAGACGTCCCTTTCCTTCGGGACTGCAATAATCCTATCTCTAGTAGCCCTCATCACCACATTCATTTACATGTTAATCTCCCATAACCATTTTAATTTTACTGGTAGTAAAACGGGTTCTCAACATTTGTATTAAAGTAAACCCCCAATGTTTGATTCCAAGAATTTAGCCCAATAGGTTTTCAAATTCAACCCATTTTATCCAAAATCGTATAAAAATTTTAAATACAATATATATGTAACGAAATAGGGTGCAATACTGTAGATTCCAGAAATCAACTCGGGGGAAATCGAGTTTTTATTTCCACTTTTAAAAAGGGTTTTCAAAAAGCAAGGAGTCGCCACCTCATTTTTAAGGTACGAGGAAACCACAAAAATATTTGTTTTATAAAAACAAATTTGACTCCATTAATGGAAAACAGGCAAGTCTCGAACCAAAAATAAGGATTCGAGGGCTAGGCTACGAAATGGGAAGGTTCTGAGTCATGGCCCATTGGTATCCTTTTCGCCTGATAAATCGGTCTTATTTATTGATTGGGCTTAATTAATTTCAACCATGTATAACTAAAAATTAAGAAAATTAAAAGATAAAATCTAAGCTAAGTTGGACTTAGGCTCAAGTGAGCGGCCTACGTACTTCTGACTAAGATCAAAGTCCACGTAGTTCGAACAAACATATTGGGAGGAAGAGTTTCACTCCTCACAGGATTTTATTAGAATCCAATCCATAATCAAATGCTTGTTTTTGAAAAATAACTCACTTTGATAGAAACAACTTTGATTTAAAAACTTGTTTGATTTAGGATCAAAACCCTAATATAATCCTAAGAATAATGAAACTCATGGGAGCATGCATCATCACATAAACAATTACATCATGGCAATGGAGTTTAGAAATTATACCTGACAGAACTGAGGCAGAGTTCTGTTTTCAACCTTAGGGTTTTTTGAGTCGAAAGTTGGGTAGAGGTTCGACGCTTTCCAAGCTTTATGATGGCCTCAAGGGAGGGAGTCGCAAGTCGGGCAGAGCTTCTATGCCTTCAAGCTCTGGAATGGGTCGCTAGCTAGATGGTACTAATAGGAACGTTCCCTACTAACTATTGAGCTAAGCTCTTCTTTAGAATGAGTCTCAAGTGAAGGGATACTAATAGGAATGTTTACCCCACACTCAAGAACTCAAGCTCTTCATTTGCTTAGGAAAATTCTAGTAAGACTTGGTGGAGAATGAATGAAGGGAGGACCCTATTTATAGTGAAAGGTGGGTGGAATGAATGGCCAAGATTGGATCTAGCTAGGGATGATCCAAGGGCTCTAAAACACTCTCAAGAGCTGGTTCCTATCTCAAATACTTCAAAAATCCGGAGGAAATTTGAATTCTAGCAAGAAAAGGAGTCTATTGGGCTCAAACAAGGGTAAAAATGCATCAGAGGCCAATGGGCACCCTTAGTGGCCATTTGGGCACCTTGGGTGGCCGTTTGGCCTTCTTTTGGTGGCCATTTGGCTTCTCTTGGTGGCCATACAGCCAGTAGTAACCATTTTAGGTGCATTTTGCCTTCTTTTGTGCATTTAACTCCATCAAAGGTCAACTGGGCACCTTTGGTGGCCATTTGACCTTCTTTGCTGGCTATACGGCCAGCAGTAGCCCATTTAGTGTATTTCAACTAAGATTCACCATTTGTCTATGGAAAGCATCTCTAGGGTCACCTAAACAAACCTAGTACAATCATAGAGCCTTTTTCTAAAACCATTTTCTTTAGTTATGGACATGCCTTATTAGAAAAATATGTACTTTTAAAAGGCCTAGATTGAACCTATTGTTCTTTCAGAGTATGGAGACAAAAATGGCCACTTTCTTTTTCCTTCCTTTTCTTTTCAAAAACCTTAACTTTTGCCTAGATTGCCCTTCCGGGTTTTCAACCTAAAGGGCTTTTCTTTTCTCTTCATTGCTTTTTTTCTTTTCTTTTTCTTTTTTTTTTTTTTTTTTTTTTTTTTTGCCACAAGCCGTTCAAATCTTGAAAATACTTTAACCATGGAAGAATTCAATTCATGAAATCTCATAGCCCTACTCTTCATTGAGTCATTTAGATATTTCTACTAAATAAGACAAATCATTTCCTCAGCAATTACTGCTAGCCCTTTTTCTGTCATGAAATCTGTGATGAGAGTTTCAGTTAAAGGACATGGTAAGGTGTTACAAATGAGGCATTTTGTTTAACCATGGGATTAAATGGGATCACAACAATCAAGACTTCTTTAGAGGGCAAGGTCAATAACTAATAAATACACGGGATCAAAACTAAACACAAAGACAACCATAGGAAAATCAATGATAAGGGACTCTTCTTTTTTTTGTTTTTGTTTTTTGAATCAACAAGACAAAAAGTAACAAAAGATAGTGGAAAAATCATATCAACTCTCTTAGTGGCATGTTAAATCTCCTTAGAGGCTTATAGATGAAACTATTCCCTTTCAACTTAGTCACAAAGAATTACTTTCAATGATCGGTCACATGCAAAGCCCCTTTTTTTCTTTTCTTTTCTTTTTTTTTCTTTTTTTTTCTTTTTTTTTTCTTTTTTTGTTTAGACCGTGCCCAAGGTGACTTTATGGGCTACCTAGGTATCCCCACTTAGCACTTGAAAGAAACACGTAAAATTGAAAACCTTGTCTTTTTTAGGGAATCAGGTCTTTGTAGTTCAAACAATTTCTCTTTTTTTTTTTTTTTTTTTTTTTTTTTTGAAAGCCCTAACTTTTGCCTAGGCCGCCTTTTCAGGTTTTCAACCTAGCGGGCTACGACTCTGCACATGCCAAAGATTTTTATTAATATAGGGACCACCCTAATTTAATCTTCAACTCTCTTTCCAAGTCATGAACTGATGATCTAACTTCTTTGATCACAAAGTATTTCTTTAACAATTCTCTATGAATCTTTTTCGACATTCTTGATGATTCTACCATCACTTTTCTACTCAGACATTTTTTGTCCTTTTTTTTATTATCTCTTTTTTCTTTTTCTCTTTTGCTACATGGGTTGGCTAATCTTCTCGAAAGCTTGACTTTTAATTGTTCAATGCTCAACTTCTTGATCTTCAGAGGCTTCAAAGTCTTTCTTCAATGGCCTGATGAGTCTCTATCTTCATTTGGGAGGGTAGTCCCTAAGCTAACCATTTCAGGGTTATTATTATTTCCAATTTAATTGTTCATAGTTCATCTATTATGGTTCATGCCACTTTGATCATTGATCGATTGATAAGAAGAATAAAAAGACAAATGAATACTAGAAATTCATCATTTTATTGAAAAAAAGAGACATTACATTGAGATTGAAGGATAAAGAGAATGATAGACCAACTGACTAATGGACTCAAAAGCAAAAGACCTACAAACTTCAAAAACAAAAAAAATGAACTAGACCCAAACCCAATAGAAGATAAACAAACTTTTCATCCCAAATAGTCATGGTAGAATCAGTGTAGTAGCAAACACAAAGCCAAATGTGGATTCACTGTCTTCTTCAACTATTCTAAGGCTTCATTGGGGTCTTTCAGTTCATCAATGATTTTCTCATTGATGAGGTCTTGGACTGCATGTTTCAGCTTTATACAACCATTAGTTTGATGTCCCCTACTTTGATGGAATTTGCAAAATTCATCTTCCTTGAACCAACGAGGTAATGGGCTTGGTGGTAGCATAGGATCAAGAGGTTGGAGAAAGCTTGCTGTCTTCAACCATTTATAGGCTCATTCTAAAGACATGCATAGTTTGGAAAACTGGCGACGAGACTTGGTAGATTGGAAAGGCTGTTCAAAGATAATATTATTAACACCAATTGTGGCCTTTCGATTGGAATTGAATAAAAGAGGGTAGTTAATGGGCTTGAGAAATCTGATTACCCCTTGATCAATAAGGTCCTCAATCTCATGTCGCAATCTGATGCATTGATTGGTGTTATATCCATTGCCTTGGTGGAAATTACAGTACTCATTTCCCTTAAACCGACGAGGTAGAGGATTAGGTAATGGTACCGAATCGAGCGGTTTAAGTACACCCCTTGCCTTTAACCTCTCAAAGGCATGGCTCAATGGCATATAAAGCTCAGTGAATTGATGAGGACATTTACTAGCCACTGAGGCATTAGCTTGTGGCTTAAGAAACTGTGGTAATTTGGGCCTAACAACCTCAACAGTGGGCTTTTGGTTGTCATCCATTTCATTAGGTTGGGCTTGTGGAGTTGTTTGAACAATCTCCAAGACATGGGTCAACATTTGCAAGGCTGTGCAAATCATTTTATTGATGTCTTCCAGACTAGTGTTATCATTCCTAACCATGTCAATCAATGAAGTGGATGTAAACAACTATATGGTGGATTCCACTCTGAATTCAACTCAAAAGCCTATCACAGATTCAATCCAGCCCCTGACAAGAACACATGCCCTATTTAGGCTTGGTCCAAAAATCATTTTTTTTTACAAAAGCCTCATAATTGCCTTAAATTTGATTAGGTTGACCTTAGATGGCGTACTCCTAGTTGGACACTTTTTAACTGAATTTCATAGTATGGAAGATAGGATGACACACATGGGACCAATTGATCCTAAGTAACTAGACGGACAATGTAACGGTGTCTCACGAGTACCATCAATACTTTGTAGCTAGGTCTGACTGAGCATATCCCTAAGTACATAAGACATCCTAAAAATAAGGGTAAGTTGACATACCAAGGTTATAGGATTGGTTAACCCTACTTTCCTAAGTGGACAGCACAACGGAATACCATAGACACAAACAAGAGGTTAGACCTAAACTTGACATACCCCTAGTTGGACGGTCATCCTTTAAGGGTACAAAGTCATACTAAAGACATGGAGACAAATGACCCTAAGTTGTAATGTGAGGATCAATCACAAACAATTAGGCAGCATAACGACCCAACAAATTCTCAATCAAAGGTCCATGACTATTTTGATATGTATGAGGTCTAACATGACATAGCCTCAGTTAGACAACCCATCCATTAGTATGCCTTATTGGGCATTGGGTGGGTAGACATACTAGGGTCATTAGATCGGGTTATACCTTGTTCACTTAATCAAATAGCATGTATAAAAATGAGTAGCATAACAGCGTGGCTTTAACATTATAGCAAAATGAGCCAAATATGTGTCCCTATTCTACATGAATTTGGGTGGTTGAAAGGTTCCCTAATTGCTAGAGAGGTTTTATACCTAGCCACATGTGAATTATGGAATTCGCGTGGGTCCAGTGGTACGACCTACTCATATGATATACCTGAACAGCGAACCGTTCGGTACAAGGCAATTGGAGTTGATAGCTATACCATCAAAGGTCCAGTGTAGCCGATCATGGGTAAGGATACATTGATGCAAGTATGCAATGCAAAAGAGTGATAGTGATCAATTAATTAACAATAAAATTGATTAAGCCCAATAAATAAATTTGAGTTTAGCCCTCAATGTCCCCAGCGGAGTCACCAAACTGTAGATATCGGAAATCGACTCGGGGGGAATTAAGTTTCTGTTTCCACTTTTAAAAGGGGTCTTCAAAAAGCAAGGAGTCGCCACCTCATTTTTGGGGTACGAGGAAACCACTAAAAGATTTGTTTTATAAAAATAAATTTGACTCCATTAATGGAAAACAGGTAAGTCTTGAACCAAAAATAAGGATTCAGGGGCTAGGTTACAAAATGGGAAGGTTCTAAACCACAGCCCATTGGCACCCATTTCGCCCGATAAATCAGTCTCATTTATTGATTGGGCTTAATTAATTTAACCATGTGTCACACCCCATTTTTGTCACCCTAGTTTGAGGCCATCATTTCATGTAGGTTTCTATTTTATTTTTGAGTCTAGTCTTTTGCATTGAGTTTCTATCGCATTAAATATCATGTGTATGAATTTTGAAGTGATTTGGAGTTCATTTCGATAGTTAATAAGAACTTTTGCGACTTTAAGGGCATAATCATCTTTTAAGCCGTATATTTTCCATTTGACCTTGAAATGAATCTCGAGTCATTCCTTTGAGTTCATATGAGTACATAGAGTCTATATATAGGTTCAATTTCATGAATTAATGGTTTAAGATCAATTCGGCTCATAGTGGTTCAGGTTGGCTAAAAGACCGTTTATTGGTTTGCTCAAAATCGACTCATAAGACCCAACCAATTTTCTCTCATTTAACTTCAATTGGACTTTATTTAAATCTTAGGTGTGTTTAGAAAGATCGAATTTCGATTAGGAAAGCATTCGGTTCGACCTTGTGTACAAACCCAGCTTAGCGACGGTGAGGCACTATGGTTAACCACCTTTGTAAAACCTAACCATGCACCCATGGTTAAGGATTTTTGTCCTAAAATGCTTAAAAATGTGTTCCCCTTCGAAACACGGTCGTTTTGGCTTTTATTTCGTCAAAATCGGACTTAATTTGACCCCCGAAAGACTTCCAGAAGGTGAAGGAGTCTAACCGAGGAATGCTGATCGGAGCCCTCGGGTGACCATCTGGGGCCAGACGGTCAGCCATCCAAGCCCAGACGGTCACCCGAGGGAATCCGTCTTTAAATGGGATTCTACCTCTTCTCTCCCTCTTTTGACGGTTTTCTCTGCCATTACAACTTGTTTTCTCTTAGGAGTGTGTAAGTTTGAGTTGTTTGAGCACCAAGAGAGTTTCTAATAGCCTTAGAATCATTGTTTAATGAATTAATCTTAGCCATTGGTTCATGGGGTCAGTTCTCTATATAAAGAACATGATATTCAGCACATAGGGGGGCCACAAGTGCACTTTACACTTAGAGAGAGAGGGACCTACGAGTTTGGAGAGCTAGAAGGACATCAAGAGAAGGCTTTTCAACCCTAAGCAAGCAAGAGAACAAGGACTTTGAAGGAAAGGGAGGTTCTACAAGAGGTAAGCACTCTTTTTGAATGCTAAATATAGGTCTTCTCCTTCTCCTTCTCCTTCTTCTTCTATGATAGTTCTAGTGCATGTTGTAACTCCACATGTTAGGTTAATTCCATACTTTTGTGATATGATATGAATGATTTTAAGATGATTTATGGTTCTATGTGCTTGATAATCTTTAGTTTACTAAGGATTTGAAAGCGTTACTCTTTTTGTCTTCTTAAATCATGCATAGTTCATATAGTTTATTCGCTGTGATTGTTGTCATGAGTTAACGCTCCTGTTATTTAATACATATGATATGAATGATATTCATGATGATTTGAGCATGTGTTAGGGTTGTTTCATATGTTTTAATGCATAGTTGTGAAATTAGGGTTTCGATAACCCTAAATTCACACAAGTTTCCTATAGCATGATAGAATAGGTTTTGTTTTCTGTTTTTTTTCATGGTTATTATATATATGATATATATAGAATAACTATGATAGTTTTTGCATGCATGTAGTGGATTTTTAGGGTTTTATGCATGACATGAGATTAGGGTTGCATTAAGGTCTCTATTTATTCACTCTTTTTGTTGATAACATGATTAGTGGATGACTTTGAGCCTTAATACTATTCTGTCCAGATTGTTATGTTATCCTTTTTGATATGCTTTGAGCACGTGTAAGGATGCGAACAAGTGCAGTAGTTGCCTTATTGCAAATAAGGTCGCTATGGCTTAAGCTTGATATTGCTTGGAGTAAATTGCACAAGGTAAGTAAGGTATGAAGTGCCCTAATTCACTTTTCTTAACCTTTCTTTTCTCTTCTCCCTCCTAGGGTTATTCTCTAATAGAGGGATATGGTCAACTCTAGGGCTTCTTTCCACCCCTTTTTAAAAGTTTATATCTTCTGTTGGATTTTTTATTAAGAATCATTTTGTGTTTGAAAATCACTATGGAAGGAAACAAAAGGTTTACCATAACTCTCTATTAGGATTTAACCCTATTCTTTTCGAACTACATGGACTTTGATCCGTGTATTTCGCTGCATGGTACCTAGGCGCTCGTTTTGAGGCTCAAGTCCATTCTAGGATCCAAGTATCCTAGGTTTTTCTTCTCTTTTCTTTTTTCTGTTTTATTTTATTTTCTTTGTTTGATTATGCATGGATGAAATGGATGGATGAGATATATGTTATGCATGATGTATTTTATTGATTGATACTGTTTTGCATGTGATTAAGTTATTAAATTAGCCCAATCAAATTAAGAGACCAACTTGGGCGATGTGGGTGCCTATGGGCTTTGCCCAGAACCTTCCCACATCGTAACTTAGCCCCCGAATCCATTTTCTGGTTTTAAAGACTTAGCCTTTCCTTTCAAAATGGAGTCATGTGGTTTTGAAAATAAAACATTTTTATGGTTTTCCTCTTTTCCTTAAAAAAATGAGGTGGTAACTCCTTTTTGTTTGTTGTCTTTCACCTCTGTATTTTTTGCCAAACCCTTGTGGGCCGCGCTTTTTCGTGGGTTCACACCATGCATAACTAAAAATTAAGAAAATTAAAGATAAAATCTAAGCTAAGTTAGACTTGGGCTTAAGTGAGCGGCTTACGTACTTTTGACGAAGATTAAAGTCCATGTAGTTTGAACAAACATGTTAGGGGGAAGAGTTTCACTCCTCGTAGGATTTTATTAGAATCCAATCCATAATCAAATACTTGTTTTTGAAAAATAACTCACTTTGATAGAAACAACTTTGATTTAAAAACTTGTTTGATTTAGGATCAAAACCCTAATATAATTCTAAGAATAATGAAACTCATGGGAGCATGCATCATCACATAAACAATTACATCATGGCAATGGAGTTTAGAAATTATACCTGACAGAACTGAGGCAGAGTTCTGTTTTCAACCTCAGGGTTTTTTGAGTCGAAAGTTGGGTAGAGGTTCGACGCTTTCCAAGCTTTATGATGGCCTCAAGGGAGGGAGTCGCAAGTCGGGCAGAGCTTCTACGCCTTCAAGCTCTGGAATGGGTCGCTAGCTAGATGCATGGTACTAATAGGAACGTTCCCCACTAACTATTGAGCTAAGCTCTTCTTTAGAATGAGTCTCAAGTGAAGGGATACTAATAGGAATGTTTACCCCACACTCAAGAACTCAAGCTCTTCATTTGCTTAGGAAAATTCTAGTAAGACTTGGTGGAGAATGAATAAAGGGAGGACCCCTATTTATAGTGAAAGGTGGGTGGAATGAATGGCCAAGATTGGATCTAGCTAGGGATGATCCAAGAGTTCTAAAACACTCTTAAGAGCTAGTTCCTATCTCAAATACTTCAAAAATCCAAAGGAAATTTGAATTCTAGCAAGAAAAGGAGTCTATTGGGCTCAAACTAGGGTAAAAATGCATCAGAGGCCAATGGGCACCCTTAGTGGCTGTTTAGGCACCTTGGGTAGCCGTTTAGCCTTCCTTTGGTGGCTATTTGGCTTCTCTTGGTGGCCATACGGCCAGCAGTAGTCATTTTGGGTGCATTTTGCCTTCTTTTGTGCATTTAACTCCATCAAAGGCCAACTGGGCACCTTTGGTGGCCATTTGGCCTTCTTTGGTGGCCATTTGACCTTCTTTGGTAGCCATACAGCCAGAAATAGCCCATTTAGTGTATTTTTGTGCTCTTTTGTGTACTTTTTCCCTTTTTTGCTACGTATTTTACCAATTTTGAGTCCAAATTCATTGATTTTGGACTTAAAACGACCATGGCTCAATTATCTACTTAAAATCTGATTAAAAAAATCCTAATTGAGCCACACTTGGTCAATTAATCAAGGGTTAAGCCTCTATGGCTCATAGAGATCAATTAAGACTAACCGGGAAAACATTAAGGTTTGAACCCTAATGGAGTCCTAGTTGCAATCAAACTCTCCCAAAAATAATTCCAAGCATTAATACACCTTAATTAAGACCCAATTGACATTAATGAAGTATTAATTGGACTCAATTGGATCAAATTAAGAAGCAATTATAAGAAGGGCCGACAAACGGAGTCAAACCAAGCCTACTTTGGACCATCCTTAAGCAAATCATCTCCAAACTTAACCAAATTTTACACCAAGCCTAAAAATGACATCCTAAGGTCATTGGGATCATCTCAGGATGAATTTGGTGAGAATTGGATGTCAAATAAAAATTATGCAAGTGAAATGACATAATTGCCCTTTAAGTCGCACAAGTTCTTATTAGCCATCAAGACTTAACCAAATTATACCCCAGAGAATACCATGGATTCTTTGGGATGTATAGAGCTTAACTAAAAAGATTTGGTGCCCAAATGATACATTTCTCTACATGTGATAATGCTCTCAAGGTGGAAAGGTCAAATGTTAGGGGATAAAAATGGGGTGTCTACAAATACAAAACCCTAAGTTCTCAAATGTGTAAAATTTTAAGATAATCACACGCCATACGCAAGTAAAACATGTAATACATCATGTGGACATGTAAATCCCCATGATAATGTCTCAAAATCATGCATACAATGATCTAAAACTATGAAAAATGCACCCACCTCTCAAATAGTGGTTAGAAACGTGAATTCAAAGGCATATATGCTTAGATTGGGGTGGAAATCACAAGATCCAAGCATTACGGGATCATATCCAAGGTCCCGTGGTCACTCTCCTTACTATCGAGCTCCCTTCTTTCTCCCCCGTGCTCCTTACTCTCTCCTTCCCTCCCTTTCTACCGAAATAGGTGAGGACCCCATTAGAAATGGGTTTAATAAGGGAAGGAGGGGGCAAAATCATCAAATAACCCTTTTTAAAAAACTATCTACCAACACTTCTAGACATCTGAGAGTGACTTTCAGATGTCTAAAAGTGCACTCCAAAAATCATAGCTCTCTGGAATTTTTAGACGTCTGGGTGTAATTTTTAGACGTCTAAAATGTCACTTTCAGACGTCTGAAAATGTGTTTCAAACGTCTAAAACACTCAAACAGCTGAAACAGGCAATCAGTCAAGTACTTCTTGATCAGCAAAACCTTAACCTCATATTTATTAAAAACATTTACGTAAATGTCTACATTTACTTTAAGTTATTTAATGAAAATAAAAAAATAACCCCCCATTTGAATCCAAATAAAATATCAGAAAAATCAAATTTCAAGTATATCAAAATCTCATTTCTAAGTTTTAATACAAAATCCGTCTTCCGACAGATTTTTAAAAAATAAACATGTGAGAAACCCAATCCAAACATGTTAATAAAATCCCATAAAATTATAGATGTCTTATAATATTATAAACTTCCATTACCTCAAAAAATTATCTTTAAAAAATTCATTTTTTTCCAACACTTAGCCAAATTTCAGCGGTTTAAACCCTTAATACCTTATTTATAAAAATTATGGGTGTTACACGTAATGAGTAATTTCATGGTAATTAAAAAAAAAAAAAAATGTAACATGAACTCCTTGAATATAATGAAAATTATTATCATGTATATGTACACATTAGTAGAATATTGGCAAATTAAGTGAATTTCTACTTAGTTAAGACACTTAGGCCCATGCAGTGACAACATAATATATGCATCATTCGCATGACCTAATTGCATGGGAGACAATGTTATCAAATCATAAATAATAATAATAATAATAAATAAATAAATTAACCATGAAATGTGCTATTTTATATAAGGTAAATTGCACATTAGGGTCCAAAGTTTGAATCAAGTTTTACTTTAAGGTTCAAAGTTTAAATTGCGTCAATTCAATACCTGAATTATTAGTTAAGTTGCAATTTGGGATTTGCTATTAGAATTTTTAGTATTATCCCTACTTTACCCCTTTTATGGGTTTGGAAACCCTATTTTACCCTTATCAACATCTAATAAACATTTATATTTTGACCAGATCCAAATCACTTTAATCTTCTCTCTTTCTATATTACTCCTATCAACACCTACTAAACCTTTATATTTTCCATTTACAAAACCAAAAATCTGACAACAAAGTGATTTAGATCTAATCAAAATATAAAGGTTTATTAAATGTTTAAAGGGATAGAATAGGTTTTCAAACTCATAAAAAGAGCAAAATAGGGATAATACAGAAAATTCTGACGGCAAGTCCTAAGTTGGAACTAAATTAATAATTCGGGTACTAAATTGATGCAATTTAAACTTTGGACCCTAAAGTGAAACTTGACCCAAACTTTGGACCTTAAAATGCAATTTATCCTTTTATATACTATATACTAACTATTTCCAATCCTAATTTTCTTTGTTTAGCATTTAGGAGATAATCAAGCCAAGTAATTTGCTTTTTATCACAATTAGCACAGAAAAGTATATAATGACTTACTCCACAATTTGAATAAATACGTGACAACATTAACGTGTATATTAGTGGAAAAAAATGCAAAATACATAGTCTTTAAAGGTGCAATTAATCGGTAGTTTGCAAAAACCTTCTAGTGACTAAGTACCCCCACTAGAAAATGACATATCTCATAATCCATATCAAAATCATTACTGATAATCAATTGCAACAAACCAAGAGAAAGGATATTGGTTATGTAAAGAGAAATACACTTACAAAATAAACTATTTTATCTTATAACTTACACTATCTTAAGTACTTATGATGAAGGTCTTTAAAACACCATTTAGATCTTCATCCAACCATTTTTTTCAACAATAGCATATAAAAATCTATTATATTTTATGCTTTCTAGTGTCAAAACATAACAACCAACTAAAGAGTTTATAATTTTAAATTGTAATTTAGGTTGGTTATAATTCACACATTTGTTGATATCCATCTATTAGTACTTGCGGTGTTGTTAGTAGCAACCCTTGTGCACACTGTTAAATATAAATTCTTTTATCACAATAATTATTTTATGGGATTTTTGGCTACAACCTCACAATAGAAGTTTATTTACAATAGACTTACAAAAAAAAAAAAAACCAATTTTGTCATAACCCTTTTCACCCTCTAGGGACAACAATACCCCCCATTTTACATTTTCTAACAATTTACAACCGTACAATTTAGCAACCTTTACTTTATCACTAGGTAAAATGATTCTTCTGAAAATCATTAATAATTCACATATGACATTTTTTAAATATCACATATAATTTCATTGGTTCTATACTAACCCCATTTCTACAAATTATAATAATACAACTCTTTTTTTCAATCTCCTCCATTAATAAAATACCAACATGGCAATGTATGATATATTTAAAAAAATTCAATAATTTGTTAATTCAAAAAATATACATTCTCACGTAAAATATATCTCCGCAAAATGTGCTCTCACAATTCAACATATAATGTTTTATTTACTAATCTCAATGCAATTGTAGTATTAAGATAAACAGCACATAACTTAAAAAATATAGTCATATTTTCACATAAAATGTGTTTCTCAACATAGGCTAGTAAAATCATTATTTATTGACATATGTTATAATTTCTATATAAATTATATTCCCACAAGTGTCATACCCCATGACTACAATAAAAAACATGTGTTAAATGGAAAGGCTCTCCTTGCATGCAATAAAAGATATAAAAGATAAGTGAGTAGAGTGTGTTAGAATTATAGCAACTAGAGAAAGTAAGAAAAAAATTTCAAAAAAGTTACATATGTTTGGGGTGTATTAAAGGAGCTACGATTGGAGCTTAACCTTCGAAGATCTAGGTGAGAATTACCTTTTAAATTCATGTTATGACCATGCCAAGCATCAATTTTAAATTAGATTTTATTCTGTAGCCTAATTTTAATTTTTAAGAATCATAAAGGAAGTTTTAATGGCTTCTAAGAAAATTGGTTCTCTCTCTATACTTAAATAATTAGGCTAAACTTTGGTGGGATGGCTTTTGATATGTTGCACTATCTGGCTGTAAATTTTCGTAGTTTTTCATGAAGCCTAGGTTTAGTTATAAATTTTCGAAGTTGTCAACTAAGATTTACAGTAGAAACTTTGACATTAAATTAAATAATTTTTTTAAAGCTATAGGAACCCGATTGGTATTTTCATGGATAGTAAGTATTCTTTACAAGCTTTCCACAGCATCTTGAGTTAGGTCATTTAGAGTTAAAATGAAACTTTTATGATTTTTCAAAGTTCTACAAAATTCAAAGAATTATGACAGAAAAACATAAGGAATAGAGGAAGAAGAAGAACAGTGACCCAGTTTACCCAGTTTTGAATTTTTTTTTCTTTTTTTAAGATTTAAGATTGTTTATAACTATAAACAACGTAAAATTGGTGTAAAATAACTTCGAATGAGTTTATTTTAATATAGACATAAATATGTATGTATGAATGTGTTTGAGATATAAACGCACAACATGAGATTTCATGATGCATCATTGTGGCATATTTATAGTGTTGAATTTATATTTGTTGATTGAAATAAATTAAAACATTGTCGATTATGATGATAATGGGAGACGGTTGAGATTGAGCATATCCCATAGTTAATGCACTAATATATAGACTTATTGAACAAATAGGCCGTGTTCTACATATACATATTGCAAGAAGGCATATATGCTGTGGCTAAATAGTAGAAGATGTTTGGCTTGTAGCCTAAATGTATTTTTCTGAATTATATTTGCAGGTTGTGAGACACAACAACGATTCAAGTATGGGTTATTTGATGAAAATATTAATCATGTGCTACAATGTTTTGGCATGAGATATGCACTATGCATTTATTTTGAATTGATAAAATTTATATAATTTCAAATGAAATCGTAAATTTTTATTTAGATTCTCACTAATCTAGATAGCTTACATTGTTGTAAAAATTTATGATTTCAAGGGGGGCTAAGTATGATTAGTTGATTGAGTAGATTGACATTTCATTTGTTTAATGATATGTAATTATAAGTAAAGTCTATTTTGGACAGTTACGAAAAGAAATCTATTATAATATTTTTTTTTGAAAATAGACTTATGTATGTAAACGCATATACATACATACATACATACATATATATATATATATAGAGCTGATTGAATTTGGGATGGTCCGTTTGGCTATTCCGAGACAAATTGAATTGCAAGCGTTGGATATCATCCAACGGCTAGGGAATGCCCAAGGAAAGTTAAAAAACCTTTTCAGATTGACAGCTCTTTTTCACTTTTTTCCATGCCTTGGGAAAAGTGTGAGCAGAATGTAATAATAGCAAGATCAAATTTTTAAAATTTTTTATTCATTCTTTATTCATCAGCACTTTGATTATTCATTATTCATTCATAAGCTGAAGAACCTTTTTGGCTGCCCTCTCTTTCTCTCACTAACCTCATTGAAATCTACCATCACCAGAGCAAACTCAACAATGGTAACTTCTCTCTCCTCTTCTCATTTAGCTGTTTCTCTCTCTCTCTCTCTCTCTCTCTCTCTCTCTCTATCTAGTTCTCTTTTTTTCTTTTTTCTTTTTTTCATCCCGTCTCTCTCTTTAGTCAAGTGCAACCTTCCTATCGCCGGCAACGAAACAAGAGATTGCCAGTTATCAACAAATTTGCTATGTTTTTTTTAGGGTGTTATAATTGTAATCATAGCAACATATAATATTGCTATTCTATTCTCATGAAATTAAATAACATAACAAATATTTATTTTTTATTTGACATGTCTCTAGAAAATTCACATTTAAATTTATCGATACTATTACAATTTCACCTCATATAATACTTTTCATATTGTTAAGAGATTTAAAAATGTATGAGATGTGTATTTTTTTTATAATAACAAATTGATAGAGCAATACACCTTAAATCACATAAGCATACTCAAATTACTCGATATCAAAATTCTCAAGATTTTTCAATACCAAGAAATTATGTTCATAATTAAAATTCATATGTAACTTAGCAACCAAATAATAAATGGTTAAAGATTTGAAAATGCATGAGATGTGTACTCTTCTTATAATAACAAATTGATAAAACAATATACCTTAAATCACATAAGCATACTTAAATTACTTGATATCAAATTTCTCAAGATTTTTCAGTAACAAGAAATTATGTTCATAATTAAAACTTAGCAACCAAATAACAAATAGTTCAACACCATTCAAAAAACACACAGTTTTTTTTATTTTTTTATTTTTTAATTTCCTTTAACTCTATCTAACCTATCAAATATTTTTAAATAAAAAATTTATCAAATTCAATGTCATCTACCCCCATAATTGAACATACAAGTATATTTTTCTCAAATGAAAAAAATTCTCATTATTTGAAGGGTTATATAGATAAGCATGTAAATTTAAAATAAATTTTGACATGATTCTCAATTATCATCTCATTGTCAAGTTTTATTTTCAATATGTAAAAACACCATACTCACATACAACATTCAAATTACGTAAGTGTTTCATGATGGCAATAGTATAATCTCTCAACCCATATCTAAAGAGATAAAATTTAAATTTATTAACATTTTAGCACCTTTAACTTTACTCCATATTTTAATGTAGTCCACAAACTTTGACATTGCACGATTTAGTAACAATTTTAAATTTATTGCTTCAATGTAGGCTAGCGAGTGAACCCATCACTTTAGTTGATGGAATAAACACGTGACATCACGTGCGTACGTAATTGGCACACATGTGATTGCACACCCCCATAAACGATGTCATTTCAAGCTCAAAAAATTTTAAAAATAAAATATAAATAAAAAGAAAAAGAAAAACCAAAAAAAAGTGGGGAAAAAAGGAAAAGAAAAAGATGAAAAGGATGAAGGTCGTGGGCTTCGTGAAGTACTTGTTTTGCCGAAGGGGTTTTTTTTCATCAGAAGAGGGCTAGTTGTTCTCGTCAAAAAATGACCCAAAAAAAATGGAAAATAAAGAAGGGGAGATGAAGAACCAGTTCTGGTTTAGATCTATATTGGCTAGTTAATGAATCATAGAGGTCTGCCACATCATCTCCTGTATAAATGGTTCCTTTTTTGAGTCATAACTAACCCAACCACACAAAAACCCATTTTTATTGAACAATATATACACACACATACATATCTCTATATACAAAAAGATAGGTTGTTGATTAAGGATTTAGGAGTTGAGATAGACAGGAAGGGGTCATTGTTCAAAAGTTCAGGGGTTACTGAAACCCCATTTTTTTTCCAATGAATAGGTTATTTGAATACCCCTATTATTGGCGTCAGTGATTTTGATCTATGATAAACCCCCATTTTTTTAAAGCATTGAAAGACAGTTTTAGATAGGAGATGGCTTTAAAACCGACCCAACAAATAGCTAGTGACGACTTTTGGATTGTGAATAGGCAAAATGCCATATTTGCTGTTGTTGATTTTTCTGTGACAACTTTCTTGACTTCTTTAAAATGTGTGGTGCTGAAGATGGGTTTCTCATAGAAGACCATATGATCTCTTTTTTGCTTGAGCTTCTTAAATCTGCCATTAGCGTTGAAGCCACCATTGCTTGTTCGTTACCTTTTTGTTTTTGTTTATTTATGTTTTCTTTTTCTTTTTAAGTTTTTAAGTTTTTGTTTTATTTTTATTTTTAGGCTTGAAACAATGTTTTTTTGGAGTGGTGTACTGTCATATGTGTGCCAATTAAGCAAGCATGTGATGTCACTTACTTATTCCATCAATTAAAGTGACAGATGTCACTGGTTGGCCTACATTGAAGCAATAAATTTAAAATTGTCCCTAAATCGCGCAATGTCAAAGTTTGTGAACTACATTGAAATATGTGGTAAAGTTAAAGGTACTAAAACATTAATAACCCTAAAATTTAAACATATCATGTTCTTTTTAATAAGAATTATTTATGTATGCTTATAACACACTTTATCAAAATCATAAGTTAATTTATACACATAAATTAATTATATCATGGCTCACAATTAACTTCAATTAATTTAGTATTGAGTAATAAGATATATAAATTTAAACTATTTCTTTAACCATGACAAATAAAACAATGGTAACATATATTCACTTCAATCACTTTTTGGGTTAAAATATTAATCTAATAAATAATTAAAGACTATGATTCTAACAATCAAAGACAGAGATTTGTAACCGAACTCTAATAGTCAAAAGAATTTAAAAATATAATCAATATTAATATTTAATAATCAAACGGTCACAAAAATTTAATTCAAGAGTCAAATATTAAATTTCTAACGGCTACAAAAATTTAATGGTCAATTGTCACAAAATTAATTATATAATCAATTGGCTACTTATGATTCTCATGACTGAAAATTGAATCAAATATAAACAATAATTTAACATTTGTAACCAAATCATAACATTTAACTCCATTAAATTCAAGGGTTAGAAATTGATAAAATTAGGTTATTCTTTTTATTTTAAAATATCCATTACGAATATAACAATCTCATGTTAATAGCATTTATGCAATTAAATATGAAAGCAACCCCCACAAATTCAAACATTATAAAAATGATATAATTTTGAAATCATAAATAAAATAATATGCTTGATTAAAATTTTTAAATTTCACATGTGAATAGGATACATCCATTTGTGCCATTAAAAAATAATGGATATCGAAAAACTCTCCAAATTTATAATTCCCAATGTCATGAATTATCCCAAAATGAATATATAATCAAGACATATAATCTAAACAAAATAGTTTATATTTGCTTTAAAAATTCATAATTGTTATCTAAACATCATTATGAAACCAACCTATACGTGTATGTTCTCTACATATAACATCAATATTATTTTTCCTTTTCTTACAAAAGATTAACTTATACAACTTTTTATCATGTTAAATTAAAAAATCCAGATTTAATTGATGTAGTAGAAAGCATATATCTGTTCTAAAAAATTATTATATTACAATTTAAATAATAAGAATTTACAAAGTATAATCCATAATTAGAGCAATGACTTATTTTGTTGTTTTTTCTTCATAAGCATGAAGATTAAAACATCACATAATTATGAAGAGAAAAGTAATCCTCATGTATATACTCCACAAGAATCATACAAATTAAATCATCATTTTTATAAAAAAAATATTTAAGATTGTATATGAATCATTTTCCATCTAAGTTATCACAAAATTGTATAATTGTAATAATAAACAATCAAAGCCATAAAATTTGCCAAATAGAATCAAATTACATTATACTTGATAAAGTGTCACACCCTATTTTTGCACCTCCTTACTAGGGCTCATCATTTCATGCATGTTTTTGTTTTCTTTTTTAGTCTAGTCACTTGCATTAGGTTTTTAGGGTCATAAGGACAATGGATATGAATTTTGGTTCAATTTAGAGTTGATCTTGAGGAATAATAAGAGCTTTTGTGACTTGAGGGACATAATCGTCTTTTAAGTCACAAACTTTTCATTTGACCTTTAAATGATCTCCAAATTGTCAATTGGAGTTCATATTGATGCATATGAGGTATTTCTAGGTTTAATTTGATGAATCAATGGCTCAGGTTAAAATGGCTTAATGTAGTTCAAGTTGGTTAATTAACCTTTCTTTGGGTTAGCTCAAATTAACTCACAATTACCAACCAAATCTTTTCAATTTGATGTTCATTAGTCTTTATTTTATCCCTAAAAGTGTTTTAGAAAGTTTAATTTTAATATGGAAAGCATTTGGTTTGATCCTATGTGCATACCTATGCTTTGCAAAGGTAGAGTATAGCGGTTAACCGCCTTTGTCAAACCTAACCATGCCCCCATGGCTAGTGGTTTTCACCCTAAAATGTTCAAATATTTATTCCTCATCGGAACACTGTCGTTTTAGCTTTCGTTTCATCAAAATTGGAGTTGATTTGACCCCTGAAACACTTCTAGAATGAGAGGGAGTCCAAAAAAAGCAAAAAGCTGAAGTGGGCTCGGGTGACCACCCAAGCCCGAGCGGCTAGTCGCCTGGGCCCAGGTGGCTAGCCGCCCAGGACTTGGTGGTCACCTGAGACCACTTTCCTATTTTCTTCCTACTTTGTTGCTTAAGCGGACTCTTACCTATTTTGACATACTTGGGCTCTTTTGGACATGTTTCCTTCTAGTTTTTGGTAACTTTTGAGTTACTTAAGTACTAAGGGAGTCTCTAATAACCCTTGGATTAATTTTTAGGGTTCTAATGCTAGCCATTGATTTATCCTAATGAAACTCTATAAATACCCCCTATGCTTCAGCACAAAGGGAGGCAATTAGAAGCACTTAGAGGCTATTTTATTCATTAATCTGAGTGTTTGAGAGAGAATAAGTGAGAGAGAGTTGGAGTTCTTGCTATAGCCTTGAAGAAGCTTGATCCAAGTCATTCATAAGTCAAGAGGAGAGTCTCTACAGTAGCAAGGAAGCTCTTCCTAAGGTAAAGTCTCCCTCTATTCATGTTGAATATAAGTTTTCTTATAGGATAATGTTATTGCATGTTAAAGTTAAGCTTTTTATCATGTGTTATCACTTTAGTTAGTTAATATGCATGATTTAAATGATGTTCATGTTGATTATAGCATGCTTTAGGGCTATTCTATATGTTTTTAAGTATGATTGTGAGTTTAGGTTTCCATTGACCTTATTTTCATGTTAGTTGCATATAGCATGTTAAAGTAGGGTTTTTTTTTTTATTGGTTTTTCTTCATGGCTATCATATTTGTGATATATAAAGAGTAACTATGATATTTATTGCATACATATTAGTGGATTTTTAGGGTTTTTATGCGTGTCATGGTTCTACAATTGCATTAGGGCTTATGAAAGTTCGCTATTTTTGCTATTCGTATATTTAGTGTGAGGACCCTGTTTTCTTAATAGGGATTATTACGGCTTATTGTATGATTAGCGTAGTTAATCCCTTAATTTATTGGATGACCTCATGTATGGGTAATCCATGTGTATGATAATATGATATTATTTGTGATTTGATGCTTGTTTTTATGCATCAAGAGTCTTAAGTGTGTGTTGGGTCTTATTTGCAGCTTCAGGCTTAAGTTGTTGAAATTTGGCTAAGTGTTGGGGAAAAATGAATTTTTGTAAATCTTCGTTTTTAAAGATAATTTTTTGCAGTAATAGAAGTTTATAATATTATAAGACATTAGTGATTTTATGGGAATTTATTAGCATGTTTGAATTGGGTTTCTCACATGTTTGTTTTAGGAAAATTTGTCGGGAGACGGATTTTGTACTAAAACTTGGAAATGAGATTTTGATATATTGGGAATTTGATTTTTCTGATATTTTATTTGGATTCAAATGGGGGGTTATTTGCTTATTTTCATTAAATAACTTAAAGCAAAATGATAATATAAGAATGAAGAAGATTACTTAAATGTTTTGGATGAAAATAAGGCTGATGTTTGTACTGATGGAGAGTTGCCTGACTGACTGTCTATCTTCAGTTGTCTGTGTATTTCAGACGGTTGAAACATTTTTCAGCCGTCTGAAAGACAATTTTCAGCCGGCTGAAAGTTCATGTTAGCCGACTGAAAATTCAAGAGAGGATTATTTTGTGTTGGGCATTTTCAGCCGGCTGAAAATATTTTTTAGCCGTCTAAAAGTGTCGACGAAGAGTTTCAATAAAGGGTTAAAATGACCCTTTTGCCCTCCTTTTCTATATAAACCCTTAACCTACGAATTTCTCTCCATTCTTCCAGCCAAAAGAGAGAGAGAATGAGAGAGGGAGAGTGACGGGGAGGTCGAGGGTGGCTCGCCGGAGCATGGTAGCCCCGATCCGACGCCGACAAGCTCGGATCCATCATAGTTTAGCCTGATCTACGTGCGTGTAGGGATGGTTTGGTAGTTGCATCACTCATTTTTGAGGTAGGGAACATTTTCTCATTTTAAACCCTTGTTGCATGGGGGTTTGGGTATAAATCATGTAGTTTTACATGTATTTAGTAGTTTTTGCATAAATATCATGCATGGGGTATATAATTGCTAGGTTTTACAAATTGTGGGAAACCTAGGGTTTGATTCACATCATTTTTGTTATAAAAAAGTTGTTTTTGAAATCTTTCATTTGGAAATGTTTTATGGGGGTTATTTATTGTGATTTTATGAACCCACCTGTTATATGGTTTTCTTAGAAAATTTATATATATATAAAATTTTCCGGTTTATATGGAAATTATGGAGTTATTTCATATGGTTTCTAAGAACAAACCTATGATGTGGTTTTTGGAAAATTTATATATAATTTTCCGGATTATGTGAGAATTATGGAATTAATAAATGAAAAGAAAAGTGATGATGATATGCTGATGAGGGCTACTAGAGACAAGATTACTATGGTCCCAAAGGAACGGGACGTATTGTTGTGTCTTCCTATCCTTTAGTCCTGGGCTACGTGCCCGAATATGAGGTTACTTTCTGGTCCAAGTAGGATCATAGTGTTTCCTCATGATGGGGTTACTTTCTGGACCAAGTAGGATCTATAGTATTTCCCCTTAGTTTCCGCACACGAGGGCCCCGCATGACCTGAGGAGGATTTATCAGTTTGAAAGACTGATGTTATAGATTGCCAGATATGGCATATGATGATTATTAGCTTAAAAGGCCGTGATATGGAATTTAGAAAGAATGATAATGAATTATAAATAACTTGAGCTACTTCTTACCCTTTTAAAAATAAAAAGGGGTGTTGGTATTAAAGGATTTAAACTTCAGCAGTTTATTTCACTATAAATGTATCAGTTTTATTTACTGAAAATTATATTGCAAATTAATCAATGGTTTTGCAGGATTCTTGAAAAGTATATAAATTATGATTTTTAAAACCCTGGGGTTATTGTGAGAAATGTTTTCCTACTGAGCATGTAGCTCATACCCCCACAGTTTTCTTGCAGGTCATATTTTCAAATCTAAGTTGACCTGGGTTTTGGGAGCACGTCAGTATGCTTGCATTCATGTAGAGAATATTGGAGATAGGCTTTGAGCTTAGGCATGTATTAATTTTAATTTCATGGCCTGTAATAATTAATTGAGTAGTGGATGCATATCTGAATGGGACCCATATGACTACGATACAGCCTGTAAATATGTTTATTTTGGACTATTATGTGGATGAACTGGAAATCTTATTATTGTGTTTTTCACAGGTTTTATAACTAGTCGATAACTTGGTATGTCCTATTTACAGACGGAACCATGCCGGATTTTCTAAAAATATTTTCAAAAGAATCATTTTTATTAAACATCCACCAAACTTGGCTTTAAAAGTTGTTTTCTTACTACTTAACTAATGGCCCCTATTTCTGGTAGTTACATTTAGTGGATGTTTTTAGGCCATAATACTATTCTGTTCAGATTGCTATTTTGTTCTTTTTGTTTTGATTTAAGCACGTGTAAGGGTGCAAACAGGTGTAATAATTGTCTTATTACACATAGGGCTGCTATTGTTTGCTAATGCTTGGAGTTGTTGCGCCATGGTAAGTGGGTTTGAAAGTGTCCTAATTCACCTTTTCTTCCTTAAACTCTTTCTCTTCTTCCCCTTTAGGGTTAGTTTTTAATATGAATATATGGTCATAATCAAAGGTTTCCTTGCTAAATAAAATACTAATTTTTTTTTTTTATCAAAGTTTCCATCTTGTGGAAGTTTTCCTAAATTCAAACTTGATTTATTTAATTCTCTTTCAAATAAAGAAACTTAGGGTTTTTACCACAGGTTTATATTAAGACTTAATCCTAATTCTATTCGAACTACGTGGACTTTGATCCATATATTTCGTTGCATAGTACGTAGGCACTCATTTTGAGGCTCAAGTCCGTTCTAGGATCCAAGTATCCTAGGTTTTTCTCCTCTCTCTTCTTTTTTCTATTTTATTTTTATTTTCTTTATTTGATTATGCATGGATGATTGGATAGAATATATGATATGCATGCTATTTTGTGGTGATATATGTTGATATGTGTGTTGAAAAGATCTTAATTTAGCCCAAATAAACCGAGAGACCGAAAGGGTGACATGGGTGCCTATAGGCTTTGCCTAGAACCTTCCCATATCATAACTTAGCCTCCGAATCCCCGATTTCTTTGGTTTCCAAAAGACTGCTTTTGCCTTTCCTTTTCAAAACATGGAGTCATTCAATTGTTTTATTTAAAACAAAATGGTTTTTAGGGTTTTCCTTGTTTCCCTTAAAAAATAAGGTGGCGACTCCTTTCTTTTTCTTTTTCAAACTTATTTCTTTTTCAATCCTTGTGGGCCAATTTCTAGGGTTCACATAAAGTATTTTCTAATCAAATTCTCAAATTACATAACTTCCATTGGTTAAAATATTGTGATACCAAAGAAGAGATTCAAACAATTATATAATTAAAGAATTTCAAATATTGAGAATAACATCTTTCTAAAAGTAATTCTATCAATTCATTGTGATATGATTCATGCACACATACCTCAAAAAGATTGTGCAAAATAATAAAATATCAATGAAATGAATACAGATTAAACTAGAAGACTCATCTACTTTTTGTAATAAACTAAGAAAATCCAATGATTCAAATAACACACGATTCATGTAAATTATAAACCAAATAATTATATTAATTGATTAACGACACCCAACAAATCAACTCTTAAGATTGTTGGAAATAGTGGAGTAAAACATGGATGTCGAAAATCAAAATACAAAATAATATAATTTAAAATAAAGAATAAATAAATTTATCGATTAAGGTGTGTGAGAACATTGTGCTCAAGAGTTGATTTGTGCCCCTCAAGTAAATCACTTGGTGCATCTAAGTCTTTTAGCGCTCCAGCCCTCTAGAAATTAACAATCGTGTTCTTTGTACGCATGCACTTGTAAATACAATGAACCGAATAGTTCTAGATTTTTCCATAAAAATATTTAATAAATATTGAAGAAAACTATATGAAATTTTATATACAAGAAGTTTATAGATAGAGAGACAAGAAGAATTGGGAAAAAGTTTTCTAAAACTCTTGTGGTTTTCTCATTCGAAAGAAAAAGAAGAAGAAGGCAACTAAAAACCATAAAAATAATAGTGGAAAAATCATTTTCATCTTCCAAAGAATATGTAACCCCTAATAATGATATCCACTAACTCATAGTAATAGACAATATATATAAATATCATGATGGTCATAAAATCAGATAAAATAAAGAACAAGTTGAATCATATATTTGTATTTTATTTGTAAAAAATACAACAATGGCAGTGTAAAAAGTTGTCACATGATTGTGATAAACATTACTTTATATATATCTATACTACCTATAAAAAGATGAATGTGAGAAAAACTTTTAATTGACTAATATACCCTTATTTTAAATTTTAAATACACAACTACCATTCTGCATATATAGGAAATATAGTAATATAAAACACATACCTTAATAAGAATTCTAAGGAAACACATACCTTAATAAGAATCCTACCGATTTTCCTTTATATGTTGATAAAAAAACCCCTTGTAAGAGGTATGTATTTTATTTTATTATTTTTTTAAATGCTCAATCTCTATGTTGTCTTTCTGATTTTTTTTCTTGGAAATTAAAATTCCCTTCTCAAGACTACACTGTTTATGGGTAATTTGAGGAGTGGGCCGGAGAACAAGGGCCTTAGGTTTCTAAATGTTCTTGATGAGGCATCTTGCCTTATTTTTGGATTTGTAATTTCCCATTTTTTGAATATTAAGATTAGTTTTCGTGCTATGTTATCTTTGGTTGTTTCAATTAATGGGATGTTGAGCTCCAATGATGCATTGTGGAATGTCTCGCGGCAAAGTGGGGATCCATAAATTCTTCAGCAAAAAAAAAAAAACACAAAAAAAAACAAAGAAGTTGAAAAGAGGTAGTAGTAAAGTTTCATTTGCATGAAGTGGAATAATATCCCATGATAGCAATATGGTATTAGGACTCTTATCTTTTTGAGCATGTGCTTATTCTTTAAGTGATCCAAAATGTATTAGAATTTGTTGATGTGTAAGTCGCATTATATAAACTACAAATTCATTAATAAATTTAGTCTATTCTTTTGAATATAATTTCTACGATACAATGGACTTACCATATCGTTAACAATTCAACCAAATTAAATTATCTCTAGAGATTAAGTGTATACTTTCTCCATTTATTTTGATTCTAATTATTCTCTTTTTTACTTCTTAATTGATATGTTTCTTATTATAGATGTGTAGAAAATTGGTGGACAGTAAATAAATTATTTGTCAAGATTCTTGATAGTTACGTGTCATTATGTATTAACATTTCTTTCTAGATCATTTGATGTACACGGACTAAAATCTTCTACGGAGTAATAAATAATTACTTAACATCTCAAATCTTCACACTTGATATGAATTAAATGTTAAAGAACAAATGGCCGCATAACTTTCCTTAAGTAAATAAAGTTTATATTTAATCGATATGGACAATATTGAAGAGATAATTACCACTAGATGAGGGGTTATGCTACATGAAAAGGATTAATCCCTATTCAAGCTAAAAAGATCTTGGGAAACATCTATCTTTTATATGTTTATTTAGGAAAAATAATTGATGATATTTAAATCATTTTATTATTGACAAAAAACCCACGTACAACGCACGTGTGCAATAACTAGTATATATATATATATATATATATAGACACAATTTAGTATTGAAATTCTCGCACATGCAGAATAAAATGATATTTTTTAGAATACGCATAGTAAACAGATAATTGGTCTAGCCGCCTGGGTCACACCAGTTTAAATGCAAAGACAATCTGACTTGAAAACCGAGTCATTCTAAAGTCTAATTCACGGGTCGAGGTTTAATAAATATGGTTCTACAACATGAGCGGAGCTAAAATTTGGATATATAACTCACAATTTGGCTTGTATACACGATATGTACAAAAGTTTTGAAAAAGATAAATCAATCCAACGTTACAAACCAAACAGGCAAAAATCAATAAAAGGAAGTCTATTTGCATCAGTAGAGATTGCAAACTAGTTATAAAAAAAAGAAAAAAAAACTAAAGAATAATATATTTATGCCTGAGTGTTTCAAATAGGTGGTACTCACAGAGTGTTCAAATTTACGATGATACAAGAGGCCAATGATGAAGTGTTTGGGTGTGAAAGGCAAGAGTTATTTGATAGGCGTGTGCTAGTTCAAAGATGATAGAAAAAGAGAAAGAATGATAACACATGCGTGCATGTGACGATAGTGTGTTTGGGTGTGAAAGACAAAAGTTTTGGGTGTGGTATGTGCGTGCTTTTTAGTTAAAAAATGAGTGACTTCTTTCCTTGATTAAAAATGAGACAGAAAGAAAGGGACATGCCTCTGTGCTTTTTGGTTCGAAGAAGATAGAGAGATGTGTGTAGCTTATAGGTTCAAAGATGAAAGAGAAAGAGTAAAAACGGGGATGAGGAGTAGAATTGAGAGTGATAGATTGATAGGTTTTTGGGAATTATACGGGCCGGGTTTGCCAGCTTCCGTGAAAGAGAATGAAGACTAGTTGGGAAAAATGGTGGAAAGCTCACAAGGTTAAATTCTAGCACTCGTTGGTAATTCAAATCTTCTAAACGACACTTGAGGTAAATGAAGTTTAAAAGTTGTTGCTTTTGAAATTTTAGGTCACAAGTGGACTTTGATGCAATTTTCCCTAAGAGCCTATTTGGGAACTTAAAAAACTGGATTAGACTAGATCCACTCTATAACTGTTACTCCCTCTGTTCCTAATCAAGTGTCCTATTTTTTTTTTTGGGATGTTTCAAAATAATTGTCTCATTTCAAAAGTCATTGGTCCTTTTTTATTCATTTCCTAAAATACCCTTACAAAGGTATTCTTCTTTTTTCTAATGTTTTACACACTTGAGGGCAAAATTAGAATTTCAAAATATATACGTTGATGTGAAAGCATTTAATAGGATTTTCTTAAAAAGCATGTTTTTTCAAAGGGGACACTTAATTTGGAACGGAGGGAGTATCTGGTTTTAAATAAATCAACTTACAATTGGTTTGAAAAAAAACTATCGCATCGTTTGGTTGCACTTATTGTAAAATCTCTTTGATTTTGAAAGTAAAAAGTTGTAAAAGCAAAAAACATTGTTTGGTTAGAAGAACTAAAAGGATTTTTAGAAAGCAAAAAAGCAAAAAATTTGATTTTAAGCAAAAAGCAATGAAGATTTGCTTCTAAAAGTCTTTTTTATCTTTTGGATGAGCGTGGCCTTAACTTGAAAAATTTAGGATTGAGAGAGGTTGTGTCTATCCTAGGCTCTCGTTTGGCAATGATAATTTGATAGAGTTTTCCATTACATCCAAAAGATCATTTGCAACATTAATTTTATCAACGTGCTTTTGCTTTTACTTTTGTTACTTCTACTTAAAATTAAAAAACAAGAAAGTTTTTCTACTTAAAAAAAGATCTTTTAAAAAGTACAACCAAATAGGTGCATATGTTTATGCCTTATTTTCAAAACAAATCTAAAATATTTAACAGAAAAAAGAAAAAACCCCTTATCAAATAATATGAAATCAAAACTGGTCAAACTTATCATCAGCTGCTGGGAGGTTTTCATGTTTGACAAACAACCCCTAAAACTCCACGAGTTCTGTTTTCCCCGGCTTAAACAGGTTAAAATAATAAAACCTCACTCATCATCATCAGACATTAATCCCGCTAGGATCAAGAGTCCAGATTCTCCTGTCAGCAATGGTTTCTTGCTCCGGGGTTTTCTCTGTCCTCTGTAGGAGCTAAAGAACAGTCCATGAGGACAAGCACATCAGGTAAGCACGGTGTCGTTTGGCGTCCGTTCTAGGGTTTGGGTTGGTGGTGCGATACTTCAGTTTGATGCTTTGCTTTTTGAACCAGAGAATTTCGTTTACCCTCTTGTTTGGTTGCTGAGAGAACTGAGGAAAAGTAACCCAAATAAAAATTTCAATCTTTCGTTTGACTATTTCTTTTATTTTCCTTTCCTGCATTTTCTCGGCAACTAAACAGTGACTAGCTTGGTGAGTGAACTATGTCTTCAGGTGATCCAACTGAATATGGTTGCGTTATAAGCAGCTGTCTCCATGTGTTAAAACTGATATATATATACAGATATACTCATATGATAGATCTTTTCTTGGTAGGAAACTGATACATGGACATGATTAGGGTTTGGTTTGATTGCTAAAATTAATAAAAAAATTGAAATACAAAATTTTAATAGAGAAATTGATAACCATAAGTTTGGTTGATGAGAAAATGGAGGAAAGAAATTGAATACTCCGTATAAGGTTTTGAATCTTATGTTGTATTTTGATTTGCTTTCCAACTAATTGGAAAACTAAATTCAGGTAAGCTGACTGATTTTATCAGCCTTAATTGGGTTCAGGTATTTATGGGGTTCAAATGATGAATAGTACCATATTCAAAATTTTAATATCTTTTCCTTCCCCATGTTTTCTTTGGCTCTCTATTTGGTTCCCGGGTTTTATCAAGGAAAAAATATAAAATATAAGGAATTGTACTTTTCCTTATTTGGTTGCAATGGAAAATTGGAAGAAAAATAAGAATTAGAATAATTTTGGCTTGATATAATTTTATCTTTTCCTTCCATTTTCTTTCCTTCTCATTTTTTTTTCCCTTCTCTTGTTTTTTCCTTGGTAGAATCCGGTAACCAAATAGAGGGTCAGTAGCCAAATTTCTTGCTCTTGCATTACTTTTGTATGCCAAATGTATTTGTAGACCTTCTAATCTTCATGTTTGTTATGTTATGGATTTGTTGTTATCAATCAAAAGCTTGTGTCTTTATAATTTTACACAAAATCCAGTACAATGTAACTATGCAAGTTAAGTGAATTGGAAGAGGTTTTTCCCTCTCAACACACTTTGTTCTTAGCATTGCTTTTTATTCGGGATTCATAACATGTTGACGTTGCACTCATTTTTCTCATATTGCTGCCTCGTTATCTGTTCTGTTGTATCTGAAGCTGCATTTGGCATACTTTAAAGTTATTGCTTCTTCTGCCTTAATTTTTCTGCATAGGTTTTGAAATAGGGAGTGATTTTCAATCCATAAGTTCCTTTTTTTATTTTATTTTTTATTTTTAAATTTATCAGATCAAAGTATTAGTGTGAGTTTACTCCCCTTGTTTTGACTTTATATAACCAGCGTTTTGTTTTTAGGTGATGACACATTTAATTTTGCTTAAGTGGAGAAGATGATGCGGCAGGCACCATATGCTGATCCCAACGTCAATGCATACGTCGCTTCTCAGATGCAGCACATGTCTGCACAGAGAGTGCAACAAAATGCTGCAATGAATAATGTTGCAGGACGGCCAGATTCGTTTCCTGCTGAGGAAGAGCATTTATATAGATCTTCAAAAGCCGAGGGGCAATGGCAGTGGGATAGAGATGCAAACAAAGTATCAAATCAAATGTTACCTCATATACTCAATGAAGGTAATACTGTTCTGGGTCTAATATATGTACATATATATGTTTTAAAAAGGTGCATTTCATTGTAGATTAGATGGAATCTTTTTATTTTTATTTTTATTTTTTAGCCACCTGTACATAGGGAGCGATCTGAAAATTATTCAGTAATAAAAAAAAAGGCCCCATTTTGGACTATCGTACTATGACCAACTCTCTTCTTCCTTCTCAATTTCTTGTGGTAAAAGCCTTTTAGGTTCGGAGACAGGTGACAATCCTATCCCTCCATCAAATCTTTCTTACAGGAGGATTGTCCAGGTGTTGATATTTGAACATGGAAGGTTTAAAACTTTAAATGCATGAAGCGATGTTTCAAGTCCAAGGTTAGCTCTTCAAGTAGTAAAAAAATCCCTTCATTGGATGCAAAGATGGTGAGAATTTTAAATGAGGTGAACACGTTAAATGGTTTAGAGGAATATGGTCTCTTTAATGTGTAAGAGACAAATGTCAGGTCTAGAAGGAGGTTTTTTTTGTAGGAAAGCGATTTACTGGGGAAAAAAATTAAACTCAAGTGACTTGAAGAGGGTGGCAATAATACGGAGTTCTTTCATAGGATTGATAGCGGAGGGAGAATAATTTCATCTCTGATTTCCATATTGAAAATAGACTTTATGAGGACTCTTGGATTTTCTATCAAATTCTTACCGAGTTCTTCTCCAGCCTTTACTATAGTGTTAGCCTCGATAAACTGCTGTTGAAGATTTAGAGTGGTGTCCAATTAGTAATGATAAAGTTAGGGTTGTAGAGACTAGAGAAGCCCTTTGAGCTTGAGTTCAGACCGTCTCTGTTTGATTTTGATGGGGATAAAGGCACTGGGCCTGATGGCTTTAGTTTTTCAGTGTACTTAGACATTATCTGAGAGGATTTGGTAAGTCTTTTAAGAGTTTATGGTACTGTTGTCTTGAACAAATGTATAGATTCCACATTTATTGCTGTAATTTTTAAGGTTAAGGAAAGCTTTTGGATTTCTGACCAATCAGCCTAGCCACTAGTTTGTATAAGATATTCTCCAAAGTCTTGTGATGTTGTTATAGAAAGGTTGTTTGTGAAACTAGGACCCTTAATTATTTCACCTTTGTTGACAGAAGGCATTTGAAGTCAGAGGATTATAAAGTTACCTTTAAGGAAGATGTAGTTGTCAGTGTGTTTTGATTGGAGGTTCTTATCTATTCTCTTGTGAAGAAAGGCTCAGGAGTTTGGTGGAGAGGATGTATAAGAGGTTGTCTATTAATTCAAATTTGCTAAGTTAGTGGAATATCTGGTTTTTGCCAAGGAGACTCTTTTCATTTTTGTTTTATTTTGGTTGCAGACATTCTTAGTTATACAATTCTTTGATTGAGGAAGCCGGCATTTTAAAAAAAAGAAAAATTGGTTTGCAGAGGGTCTCAAACTCATCTTTTACAACCTTAAATTTTAGTCTCTCCCTTTTTTGAAGTGATGATGGATCTTAAAGTCTATCATGGGAGAATTTTGTAGTCAGTATTAATTGGAATGATGATAGTATCTAGGCTTGTTTTAAGAAAAGCCTTCAAGTATTTAAGCCTATCTTTAAGAGGAAATCATTTCACTTATGGAGTTTTGAGATTTGGTGTTGGAAAAGTATCCATTTGTCTATCCTCAAGGAAAAGTGGCTACATTTCGTTGAGTGGGAGAATTAACTTGATAAATTTCACTTGTGTCAACATCCCTATCTATTATTTCTTTATGTTCAAAATTCCTGTTACCAATAGAATTGAAAAATGACAGCAAGATCTGTTATAGGGGGAAGAATTGTAGTAACTTTTTTAAGTGGATGTTGGTTTGCAATCCTTGAGAGGAGAAGAAAGGAGGGGCGGGGTGGGTTTGGTCTTGCCATTGGCAATGCGTCTTAAAGGGGAAAAGCCTTTGCTGCTCAGTGCCTGTGGAGATTCCTAGACAACTACCTTCCTTATCTCTTTATTTTGCCATCCATTGCAAGTATGGCAATGACGTGGGTACTAATGGGTGCATTCCTACTTTCAAGTCACTAGAGAGACTCATAAAGTTACTTACAAGTTTTTTACTCAACTTTTTTTGCCTCTGCTAAATGAAAAAGTCAATTGGCTTGGTAACATTATATTTTGAGAAGACTTGTGGGGAAAGTTTCCCTTCATGTCTTTATTCCCTTGACTCTAGTGCCTTCTTTGACTGGCTTAGGTCCTTTCATCGTGTATAGTTCTTGTTTTCTTTATCAACTGGGATTTCAACTTTAGGCCTGAATGATCTTGAATTTGAGGATTCTTCACTCCCTGATTGCCTTAACTATGTATATTTTTCTCTCAAATTTCTATAGTAGTTTTCCTTTTTTTTTTTTTATGAAATTTCTATAGTAGTTTTCCTTCAGACCTTCTTTAGCAGAATCCCTATGGAAGGATCAGTTGTTTTGTTTTTCTCACACTTTGGTTTGAGTATCCAAACCCCTCCTGACCATATGCCCCTTACGGTGAAGGTGGCTCTCAAAAGAGTTCATGCTTGTGACTTTTTGTAAAAGATACGAATTTATAAATCTCTCTATACCCTAGTGTATTATAGTATTTCATCTTTTGCATTTTAGTTGGGTTCATCCCTAGGACCTCCCTCTCCTTTTGTTTTCTTGTTTTCATGGGTATAGGGTTTAGAGAGCTGGGTTCTTCAGAGTATTGATACGTTGTTTTCATTTTGGACTTAATGGGAGGAAAGGAATACAAGAAGCATTTAGAATAAATACAACCATGTCTCTTTCGGGAAAAATGGTTAAGGTTTCACTTTTTAAGGGCCTATAATTGTTTAGAGTTCAAAGGAATTTCCTACTTTTATATCCTGCCTAATTGGCATTGCATTTTCTATGTCTCAGTTATTGTCGTCTCATTCCTGCATCCCTCCTTCCATGTTAGTTGAAGTTAAATATTGATGGTTGTTCCCTTCGAAATCTAAGTGAAATAGGGATTGGAGGCCTCTGAGATGATGTCCATATAGTGTGTGCATTTTTTAGGTGGGCTGGAGATATCAATTCCATCAAAATAGAAGTTATAGCCCCTTCTTGAGGGCTTGGAGAAGGCAAAGATTGGGCCTTAACTCATGTGGTTGTTTATAGGAATTGCATGTGGTTGTTTAAAGAAATTGTGATAATGCTACTAGCCAATTAGTGAGGTGGCAAATAGAACCTGTCATTTTTCTTTATCGAGGCTTTAGATGCTATGTCTTGACTTGTTCTATGCCTTAATTTCTTGATTGTGACATCTCGATCAAAGAGGTGCTTCATGTTGGAGTTTTTTCATTTTTCATTTTGTGTCTTTTATGGAATATTCCCTTTCTAGTTGTATTTGATTTGATTTGATTTTTTCCTTCTCTTTTTCCCTTTTTGCCTTATGAGAAATCTCCTTATGTGATTTGTTCGCTCCCTTGTATTTTTAACTTTTCTTTTATTTAAATTCTTCTCTTATAGGAAATTAATAAGTTAGAGGAGGCCCAAAGAAGATAAATATGGGAATGATGTGATGATATTTATGTTGAGAGTTGTATCTATGTGGGGAATGATGGTGCATAGTGGTTAAGTGCATTGTTTAACCATATTGTAATGACTAAGAAATTGCCAAATGAATAGAGCAAAAGCAGTCTAATATGTGTGTGTGTGTGTGTGTGTGTGAATCAATGTTTAAAAAGGCGTGGACGTAAGGCGGGGTGTTTTTCCTCTCGTGGGGCATAAGCCCCACAGGTTTTTAATTAATTTATATATATATATATATATATATATATATATATATATATATAGATATATAGATATATTAAAAAAATATATTAATATCTGAAAATAGTGGGAAAAATACATAACGAGTAAATTTTTTTTAAAAAGTGACCTATTTTAATTTTTTTATAGATATTATTAAATTGAAAACATTATATAAAAATATTAAATATATTTTTTTGCAATAAAAACTTACTATTGTCTTTCATGGTCCAACTAACCAAGATAGAAAATGTTCATATAACCTAAATTCAAATAAGTTGTGTTCTTGGAAGTGAACACTACGAATAGTTGTCATTACCATTGTCAGTCAATCATCTTTTCCCTAATCTGTCACTGTCGCAGTCGCTAACTGGTCGTGCGGCTACTTAACCTAGGTTTTTACTCAAATGGCCAACTGTTAAGTTGACTGTGGTAAATTTACTAAATAAAAAGAGTTGTTCCTCTTAAGAGTTGCAATTTGGTCTAATGAGGTGTATTCCTATTACCATGGGGCGCCAAAGGTGTACCTCGCATGCATAGGGCATGTGCACCAAGGAAAGAGCGTACACCAAAAAGGAGTTCTGCCTTTTTTTAAGCCCTGGGGCATTTTTGGCTTGTCTAGCCTTGGAGCGAGCCTCGAGCATGCCTCAGGCGAGTTTCTTAAAACATTGGACTATGAATATAGGTGATACTCTTAGGTGCGCTGTTTCAACTTATACGAGTCATACTATGAATCTTGAGGAGAGAGTGATTGAGAAAACATTAAAACCTGAACCAGTGATATCACAAAGTTGGTTTGAGTCTCATGCTAGGGAGATTGACCATGGAACTATTTTCTGACTTCGGTGAATGACAGAAAGGTCTAGAGAGAAAAATAAAGATCTCTTTATGATGTCTATCAACTTAGTTATGATGTCTATTAACTTATAAAAACTATATCTTAATGTCCTTAAAGTGATGATGTGGGGGATTTTAGGACCACAGAAAAGATTTAAGGTAGATATGTTGATGTGATGTAGACTTCTAGTATTGAAGATGAAGAAAAGTCATGGGGTTGAGCATTGGGTACAGGGATACATTGTACTATTGATTAGAATCCCTCCAACAATTACCAGCATTTTTTCCTTTAGTTGCAGTGCCCTTTTTGTGGCTTTTTTTCTATTTTTTATGGCTAATGGATTATTATTTATGAGTGCGGGCTTGTCGCTTCTGCTAGTTGTATTTCTTTTCAATTGTAAGGATGTCTTGTAACAACCTTTATATCATCGAAGCTCCTACTTTTTATTGTATGAATTTATTTGTTTTAGTGATGTGTAAAAGATTTAATTTTCAATAAGTTAAGGTTTTACAAGTCCTTGTTTGAATCTTTATAAAAAATAAAAAATAAAAAAAAAAAGAAAGAAAAGAAGAAGAAAATAAAAGAAACAAGTCCTTGTTTTGAACATCTCTCTGGACTAGTTTGTTTGAATTTTGGGCCTGAAACTTTAAGAGCTGGTAGCCTGGTAGTACTTCTTACAGACTTCAGGCTCAGATTTGAAGGATTTATGGTGGTCCCTGGTGACTGAGAAGATTCATGAGAGCTTTTAGGTTTAATGGTCTTGAGATACTTGCACATCTTGGTCCTCATATTGAAGGTTCCACACGTTGTTCATATTGTCACATTGCTGGTAGTGTTATATGCCCCATGCTCTGTTAATGAATAATGATTCATGCTGTAGAGAAGAGGGGTGAAGAGAAAGAGTTCCCCCCTCCCTCTGTGCCTGCCCGCCTGCGGGAAGAGAAAGAATCAGGACAGAATAGCATTCCTTAAAAGAAGTGCAGATCACCAAGTCTTGCGCTCTTTTTCTTAGAAAGATGCAAGCAATAGAGCTGCTCACCCCCCCTCCCCCTGCCAAAAAAGAAAAGAAATAAATTTATGTAGATGGGCCTTATGCCCTTTCATTTGGCTGTGTGAGGTATAAACCTGATAAAAAATGGAAAGAAAAAAAAAGTGAAAAAGTAAAGGTAAAATTAAATTGTGTCGATGCCTAGAGGGCCTTACTTTGTGGTGTAGAATGTGCTATGCAATTTTATGTGTTAGTGGTTCAAGTGAATTTGTGCCAAGTCCAATAAGGCTTTTTTTCATGGATGCTCACTCGTAGCATTCCTACGTGGATGAATTTCCTTCATTTCTGTGCCTTTTTTTTTTTTTTCTTTTTTGTTTTTCATATATGGGGCCTGAGTAGCTTGTTTTCTCATCAAAGCAAATGGAGCAGCACCATACAAATTTGGTGCAATTTTTCGGGGTTTGGCTAATTAATTGTGGTTTGTATTCTGTTATTAGTTTATTTGTAATAAAATATAGATTAGAATCCTACAGGAATTGAAACTATTATCAAATTGGATTAGATTAGATTAGATTTAGTTATATTGTTTCAAATTCAAATTCAATAATATCTTGGGCTAAGCATTGGGAAGAAAGTTCATGGAGATATTGGCACCTTATGAGAGAAATAGCGTATATAGCTATAGAGAGTGGTGTGTTCTCTTTGGTTCACAGATCAGCTAATAGTGAGGTTGACACCTTTTCTGAAAGATCTGTGACTACACAGATTTTTATGGGTCATTTTTTTACTGCCTAAAGAGTTTCCTTGGTTTTGTTAGATGTCTTAGATCCTTGAAGGGGTCTTTTTTGGGGGTGTTCCTTCATAATAGGTCCTTTTGTTTACCCTGGCTTGAAGGATAACTTGTCCTTCCTCCATGTATTATTCTTCTCTATTGAAAAAATTGTTATATTAGAACTTAATTTCTTTACTTTATTTTTCTTCCCTTATGATAAAGGTATTATTGTAACTTCTCTTATTATGTCTTTCATATATATATATATAATAGATGAAAGGAGAGAGAGTAAGTATTCAGCACCCTTCCTTCACAATCTCTCTATTTCTTTTCTTCTTCTCAAGCTTTCACTAAACCCTTACTCTAAGCTCTTACATGTAGCAATCTAACTTGGTATCAGAGACAAACAATCGATCCCTATGCACAGAATTTGAAGAGTGAATCTACAACACAGAAGGAAACACAGAAAAGCTACCTGCTGACGTAAACCACGTATATGCTGACATCATCTGATGACGTCAGCAAGGTGAGTTTATCCCACAGCTCAGGTCAACTCATCTAGGGCTTCTCTCAGGCCAAATTTTATCGTGATCAGAGATCGTTTGGTATGGTTTTCATTTTTCCTTCTATCTTTTTCGATTTTTGGTGATTTTTTCTGGGAACCCTAGTTTGGAGGTTTTTTGCTGGATCTATTGCTTGGGTTAGCACGTACAGGTGCTGATTTGATGTAGAGGGAGTCCTCTTTGTGTTGGTTTGATGATTTGAAGGAGTTTCTTTATTCTTCTCCTTGTTGAAGGTGTCGGCTCTGTTGGACTTTGCTACAGCAGTCTCTTTGTGACACATTGTTAGCCTCGTTTTGCCATGATTATGGGTATGTTAACTGGTTTGGAGTTGGTCCTTCAGATTTGTATGAGGTTTTGAAAGGCAGCATTGGTTTGGCTCAAACCACACTGTTAGCCCTTCTTTTTTAAAATTTTTTTTAAAAATTTTTTTGAGGTTTGATATTATTCAATTTGTTACTCCTTTGGCTAATTTAAGGGGCTTTTTGGTTGATTTAGATCTGGTTTTGTGGTTTGACACCTTGTCTTTGAGATGGCAGAGGAGAAATCCACTCCTAAGACTACAAAAAAGCCCTTAATAATAAAAGATCATGATTTGCCTAAATCCATTACGTCCAAAAATTTGAATGGGTTGAATTACTTGGCTTGGGCACATGCCGTTAGAGTTTATTTACTTGGATAGCGGATGTTGCAGTATTTGACTAACAATCGACAAGTGAGAAAATGATACCTCTTTCTCAATACGATGTTGAGTACAAGTACGAGTACCTTTATGGAGGGCAATGGGAAGGTTAGAAATAGATGGGTCACTAGACGAGGTAGGAACCACAGATGAATCAGATGAAGGTGAAGGCAAGGCGGTGGAGCTTTATTCTTTGTAGTGTGTGGCCAACGATGATACACTTGTAATGGCTTTGACGTAGAGGACTTAGATACTAAAACACTTAGTGGAACCATAACTAGAGGAATGGGCAAAGGAATCGAAGATGACTCAATAACATCGAGACCTACAAATGTGCCAAAAGGCAAAAAGAACAATGTACCTTCAAAGAAGGTGACATCAACACTAACAATATATCGACGAGATTGCGGATCCCAATACTTATAGCCTTTTTGAGTCTTAGAATAACCAATAAACACACATTTAACTGCACAAGGATCCAACTTAGTATGCCTTGGGAGAGAATATGAGTAAAATAGACACATCCAAAAATATGTGGTGGTAAAGAAAATAATGGTTGATTAGGGTATAACCCAAAATATGGAATACTACTATGAAGAATAGACAATGGCAGATGATTAAGGGGATAACATGCAGGGAAAAAAGCACCCCCCCAAAAATTCTTAGGAACATTCATCTCAATCATAAGAATCCGAGCAATTTCAAGGTGTTGATTCTTATGTTCAGTAACCCCATTTTGTAGTGGTGTGTAACCACAAGAGGTTTGATGGATAATCTCATTAGCATCACAATAAGATTGAGGAGGGCCTTTAACATATTCCAGTGCATTATTAGATTGTAAAATACGAATAGCACACCTAAACTGAGTAGTAACTTCTTTATGAAATGAAAAATAAAGAAAATATTAGACCATTCTTTCATTAAAAATATCCATGTCATTCTTGAATAATCATCCACAAAAGACACAAAATAAGAAAAACCCAATAGACTATTATGACGAGATGGACCCCAAACATAAGAATGCACCAACTCGAAAGGTGCTGACCGATGATTATTTTGTTTCAATAGAAAAGAAATCCTATGATGCTTGGCTAACCGACAAGCTCCACACTCTAAACTAGAAATAGATTGAAAGAAGGAAACAAAAGTTTTGAAAACTTCAGAGGGATGACCCAGACAACAGTGCCATTGACGAGGTGAAACACTAGCTTTTAACGCAGAGAGATTGCCACTATGAGAACCATAATCCAAGTAATAAAGTCCATCCCACTCTCGGCCACCACCAATCATCTTCTTCGAGTTGAGTTCTTGAAAAACACATTGAGACAAAAAAAAGGTTATAGAACAATTAAGAGCTTTGGTTAATTTGCTAACAGATAAAAGATTAAATGGAAATTTGGGAATGTAGTTTACAGAAGAAAGATTAAGCGATGGAGTAGGTAAATAGTACCATTACCCATAATAGCACAATATCGCTATCAGCTAAAACTACAGATGACTTAGCATTCTGAGAAGTTAAACTACGGAGCAAACTACTCGTACTAGTCATATGTGCTGAAACTCTTGAGTCTATGACCCATAAAGTAGAGGGAGAGGAGGAGCTACGTGCTATGTTACCTGAATGAGCAAAGGCTACTATATTAGAGACAACTGTTGCTGGTGCTGAATTAAGGCATTATACTCCTCCCTCGAGGGATTAATGGAATCACTAGTGGATCCAACAGTAGGTGGAGCTTGATAACTAACCATGTGCGGGACCTTGAGTTGTTGTCTGAAGAGTACATAATTGGATTAGAAGACGAGGCCCAAGGCTTACCATAAAGATATAACAACGCTCCACCGTGTGACCTTCTCCCCCACAAAAAGTAGATTGACGTATACCATCTCTACCACGACCTCTGCCAAAGGTACGACCACAACCTCTATTGCTCTCAAAACTAGAGGTTTGACTACCAAAGCCACCATGATTGCCAAAACTACCAAATCACGACCACCAAAGCCTCCACGGCCTCCAAAACGAGCACGACTCTACTACTCTCAGAGAAGTTACCATGACCCTAAAAGGTATTATGTTGTTCGCCAAAACTCATTAGGGTAGAGTTGTACTTACTAGAATGCTCACAATATGAAGAAGAGCTGGTGGCAACATGAAGTACTCTAGCATACACATTACTTAATGAAGGAATACTCCCATCTTTGTCTGAAGACTACGATCAAGACCAGAGAGAATTTTTTTTTTTTTTTTTGATAACGAGGGAACCATCCCACAGCAGGGTCTAACCCACCCATGGAACCAAAACCCCCGGGCAGACTAGCGTGGCAACCCACTGCCACAGCTCCCCACTTAAATCTTGGGTTGTCCTAGTGGTGAATCAAACCCGTGACTGTGTGCCTAACCACACAATCACAAGTTCGCCCTTACCAACTGGTCTACCTAAGGGTGGGTAAGACCGGAGAGAAATTTGGAGGCAAAAAACTCTTCACGTTGTCTCTTTAACACCTCAACATGACTTGTCATCGGATGATATTGATTCAACTCATCTAATAACCCCTTAAAATTACTATAGTACTTACTGACTGGTTTACCAGATTGATGAAGGTCAAACAAATTTTGATAGACGTCATAAATACAAGATACATAGTTCTCCATACAATACATCTCTCAAATTGCCTCCCAAATCTCTTTCACAATGGACAAAAACATGACATTAGAGCTCACAGATGGCTCCATACTATTCTGCAACCACGACATAACCACATCATGATCTTCATGCCACTCTTCATAATCCTTATTTTTCAAAGATAGAGGATTTGAAAAAAATGAATTTTAACTTCTTTGTTGCTCCCATTGCAACTTGCATGGCCTAGGCCCACAGAAAATAATTGGCCCCATTTAATTTGATGGTAGTGACTTGTATATTTTAGAAACAAACACCACTTTTATGGAGCTAGACTCAGCCATGATTACTAATAACCTATCCAAACAGCACTATAATGACTCCACAGTCCTTCAACCTCCACAACAATCACAACAATTCACACAACACTTTCATAGCCAATGAATATCAACACATGTTACCAATCTCAATACCAGCTAACAACCATAAACCAGTACTTGGTGCTGTATGGAATCCCATAACTGTGCAGGCGAGTGAACACAAAATTCCACATCTAACTTGAGATGCTTGAAAGGGGGAAATTAAATTCAATCTTGATTGAAACATAGTGCCATAGACACTGTTTGGTGGCTGGAGGATGATCGACTAACCAGAATGGAGCAATCGGCTAGTGTGAGGACTGACTGATGCAAGGACTGACTGGTTCGATTAGGGCTTGATGATGAAGGCTAGAGTGGTGCGAAGACTTCACTAGGGCTTGAGGACTACTAGAGAGGACTCGACCTGGTACGATGAGGATCAATGAGCCTAGACAAAGGCTGACGAAGGCTTGACCTGGTGCGATGGGGCTCGACAAAGCTATACGACATCGATAGGGCTGAACAAAGGCTGGACGATGGCTCGTGAAGGCTCGAAGGGGTCTAGTGAAGGTCTCGTGGCTGCTGGAGAAGCTTGGGTGACTATGTCAGCCATATGTTTTGTTAATCTCATGTTTAGGGAATTAGAATTAGGTTTTGGTTTTGATTTTGATTTTGGACTCTGATACCATGTTAATGTATTAGATTTTGAGGAGAAGAATAATAAAATCATAGGCATCTAACCCTAGAATGGTTAATCAGCCCCTTATATAACATAATAAAAGTTGAGATTACAAAATACCCCTATACTAATTATCAACACAAGCAAAACTTATTCTGCTGTGTAGAATCAACTTAGCAGTAACCTCTATAAGGATCCTAAAGCTCAAAACGTTTCATGAGTGGTACCATGCTAGACTGTCTGTTCCAGGCCCATAGGCAACTTGAAGTTTAAGTCAGAAATGTTTCATTTACTTCCTGCTAACCTTGTTAAGTATTTGAATTATCCAGTGAACTTACAAGTTTTGGGTTCTTGTTTCAATTTTAATGTGGACCAGAACCGATTCTAAATTTAATATTTTATCATTTTGTAAAAGCTTTGAGGTGAGGCATTGTTGATATAGTTGTTGATTTTCATAAAAAAGTGAAATGTTTTAATAAATAAGAATTTAGTTTAGCTTGTATACTCTCTTTTGTTCTTATTTTCTAAGGTTCTTTTAGCTAAGCTGTTCGTGTAAACTGGTTGAAGAATGCATGTTTAATTAACCACACTTTGAAACAAGGAGAAAGTGATCTGAATTTGTGCTACAAGATTTTATATATTTGTTATGTTAATTTATGTTTATTCTTTTCATGATGCAGGTCAAGGGGACAATGGAACTAAATCTTTCTACCAAGGTATGATGGCGGATGCAAAACTGGACCTAGAGAAACAGGTCAACAAAGAAGTTAAAGTCCAGCCCCATGAGCAAGATATGGAAATTGGGTACGAGGACAATCCTCCTTCGTCACTGACTCTTGAAGGTCTTGAGAAAAAATTCCTTGATGAAACTATGAAACTAGCCAAGGAACAGAGCGATGCAGAGGATGTGGAAAATGCTAGGCACAGGGAGGTTTGTGTATTAGTGCCCTTCATGTTCCCTTCTTATGAACACTCTTAATACTAATTTTTTTGTTGCTCTAGATTATCTATGAGGACCTGTTAGCCTTTTACCTCAGCTGGTATCAGGGCGGGGTTGGATTTCAGTAGGTCTAGGATTCATGTTTCCTCCAAAAAATGAATAAATAAATGTCTGCAGAAAATTAAAAAAAAAACACTCCCCTTCGTCCCAACCACAAAGATAGGCCATCTTTGACAAAACACAGATTAGGAAAAGCAATCAATGCATTAACATGTCACCTATTAAACCTTTTCTTTTCAAAAGTACCCTTCTCCTACTTGGGATTGGTTGTGTTAAAACTAATTCTTGAAATAACAAAGGGTAATGTAGGAAAGTTGAAAAATTAATGATTTGACCTTTCAAAGTGGACAAACAATTTATTTTTTTCATAAGGTCAAAGTGGACAAACATTTTGGGACAACAAAAGTAATAAAAATGACGGAGGGAGTCAAATTTTTTTTTTTTAGCGATATTTTAGATCAAGTGAAATTTGCATAGGTGATATATATAATGATGATTAAATTATGCAGAAACCTTAGGACCCCATATTCAAATGCGTAATGGTAAAACAGTTACTATAGGATAGCGTGCTGTGGTATAGTGTCTTTCTTAGTTAGCCCTTACTCCTTTTCTAGTTATTTTTATGACTGGCAACTGGTGTATGAACATAATTTCCATGATGTGGACGTGGTTTCAGACAACAACTACTTCTGCAAATATTTGACCAAATTCTTCTTCTTTCTCTCTCTCTCTCTCTTTATATATATATATATATATATATGCACATATATATTAGTTATTGAATATAGCATACTCTTTGAAGAAAGGGTGTACAGAACTTTAGAAAGGACAAATGGGCCACTATTGTTGTTCAAAAATCGTATGGACTTTGAGGGAGACTCCATCTTTATTCTCGTCTGATTAATCAGCTATTCAAAAGATCTATCAGACTATATTAACATCTTTAGTACCCATAATAAAATGAATTGACATCTTTAATAATCAAAATAGAGAATAAACAACTCGCTGTGCTATCAAATGTTACAAATTTGCCTCTGGTATGCAGTGATAATATGTTTGGTAATGATTCTCTCACTGGAATTGTTTACCTGGTAAGGTGGTAATTTGTACTGGCTGACGTGGTCAAACCACATGGCTGTACACATGTATTTTTAATGCACCCCTTGCCTCAATTGATTAATGTGGGACCATGCTTCTTTTTCTTGTTCCAAGGTTGTGTTTTAACACAATACGCATGAACGCCACGTCATCCGGACTTATCAGCTGGTATGACGTGTGGGTAAGAAGATTGGGCGACGTGGCATTACCCTATTATATTATAATATGTTCCTTACTTCTCTTCGTGTATGTAAAAGGATTAAATCTTCAGGTGATCTGATTTTCCATTATTGATTGCTGAGTTCATTTGTTCTGTTTTTTCAGAAAATAATTGAGATCAATAATCAGTACCAGGAGAGACTGTCCTCACTTCGAGCTAAACAAGCCAATAGACGAGAAGAGTTCCTCCGAAAGGAAGCACAGGCACGGCTACAACAATACCAGCAAACTAGAATGAGCCAGTACCCAATCAACACAGGCCTGGGTGATGCTCGCAGTTATGGTGGGGCTGGAGTTGCGGCCGCTGTGGTAGAAGCACCTCAAGCTTATGTTGGTGGTCAGTTTGAGTCATACAGGGAGCGAACTCAACAAGGTGGAAGAAGACCAACTGAGGGCAGGGTTCCATACCCTGCGGGCCGTGTTTACAATACTGGTGGCCGCTATTATTAATGACTTTGCTTGAAACCACATCTTTAAGTTGGTGACACCAATTAAGATACTGATTTCATTTTCTTTCTCTTTTTTAATGTTCCTATGCCAGTGTCTTTGTGGTCTGCTTAAAATATAAAAATTCCTCTTCTTCCCGTTTGACAGATCATATATTAGACATTCATGTATGTTTCAAGAACTGGCTGTATATAAAGATGCCCTTCTCCCCTCCATTTAACACGTGCTGTATCTCTTCTTGTCTAAAATTTGCATACTGTTGAAGTAGTCTAGATTGTAAGTTCCAGTCACTAGAATCCACTATTGGGGAGGACAGAATCAGATAATTTTAGTCATCAGATTCTTGGACATTTTATTATGATCCTAAATCCTTTCATTCAAGATTGTAAGCTTGCTTTTAATTAGGTACCAGTTAAACTTTATAAATCGGAGTGTTTAACCTCAATGATGCTTGAATTGTACATGAAATGCCACGTGACATCATATCTTTTTCATTGATCGTCTCTTTCATGACTTTCTCCAACTATTGTTTTCAAACACTGCTCAGTAGGTTGGTGTGTAAGACTAACATTTCAAGGCCTGATCGCATGAAAACCTAGTGACATTCTTCTTGGTAAGTGAACAATCTCGGGTTCAGGCCCATGGAGAGGCATTGTACCCATTTATTTATATTGAGGGTTTAGGGGTAAGGGTA